>CM056051.1:139782988-140130488 GCA_029574335.1 Rana kukunoris | reverse complement strand
TTGTAAATCCTGTCGCCAAAAATATTCAAGTTGCATCAGTGATTGGTTTATAATTGGCTGAAAGGCAATCTCTTTAGCAGTATAGCAGTTTATATTTTACATTTTAAATATCATCTGGCCAGCTATTTAAATGTAATTAGTTCACTGAAAAATCGACTTGCACATACTGTACATAGTTTTGCACATACTATAATTAAACATTTTTTTTATATGATATACACACAAACACACACCACTCGCCCACAAAACACACACACAGTTAAGGAAGCAGTGAGGAAATTTCTGTCCATTAAAATCAATATAAAACCAATAATAAGAAGCCAAAGTGCAACAGATTTAACAATCACATATGTCATCTTTCTGTTCGAAGAGAAGTTGTCTGGTTGTTGTTTGCAGGCTTAAGTATGATTTAAACTGAAACAATCGAGAAAGGATTTCTTTTGAAACAATTACAACGCTTTCTTATGTTACTTTGATGAAACTTTTGCCTTACCCCATAAATTATTTTTTGGTTTTTAATCTTTTCAGAAAATATTTTACTGGACAGGAAATGAAAGCCATTATACTTGTCCTGTCTATATAGCCGACATTACTCCTTTTAAAGTGAAAATCCATCTCAGCACTAAACTTTTTTTAGCTGCGTTTAACTCATTTTTAAAGAAGTAAAAATCTATTTTGAAGTAGGTCACACTGGTTTTAAAAATGTATGTCCCTAAATTCTGATATAAATTTGTTAAAAAAAATAAAAAGTATATGTTAGTTTATTTTTTATTTTTCCTAGTATGCTTCAACTGAATTATGTAGCAGTTAAGAGGAGCAGTGTTTTACAAAACCATAAAAAAATAAAGATCACGTACATAGAGGAGTAACAGAAGAGTAGACACTGTACATTGTTCAATGACAAAGGTTTTATTTTATTAATGATGCATCAGGCCTGCTCTAGATAGGTAATGTTCCATATTGTTTTTCATAGCAACACAACAAACTGCAGCTTGTGAGACTGCTACTTGTCCTTTAGCACCTTCATGGAAATATAGTAAGTGTGCTTTAATAGTCTAGTTGTTTCAATGTTTCTCTCTAGTCTATTAAGCAGCTGAGTTCTGGAACACAGAAGAAATGGAACCCATTTTTTCGTTATTACCATGCATTTAATGAACGCTTGTGTAAACAACCCCATTAAGTAGAACAAAGGGCAAAGCTTTTTTTTGGGATATATAGGTTATAATCTCTGTATTTTTTGCCACCTGTGTACCATTGTGGAGAGTTCCATTCAATTCATGTCCCATAGCCAAAAAGAGAGGTAATTTCTCCAAAGTAAGGGAATCCCAAGGTCACTGGTTTGAGTGTCCCCATTGGAAGATTTCCCCTCTATTCCAGCTCTGGTGTTGTAATCCCTTTCCACTCTATTTAAAACTAAAAAAAAAAGTTTTGCCTTTAGTTATACTTTCAATATGCTTAAAAAGATTGCATGGAGAATTTTCCGGCTGCAATCGTGGACCTCTCCTTCTGAAAATGGCTAGCTGTTGTACCAATTGATTGGCTTTAATGTTTTATAATACAGTGGAACCTTGGGTTATGAGCATAATCCGTTCAAGGAGAATGCTCGTAATCCAAAGTATTCGCATATCAAAGCGGTTTTCCCTATTGAAGTCAATGGAAACGAAAATAATTTGTTCCACATTGACTTCAATGGCATGCAATACCGCATGGGGGGGGTGGGGGGGGCCCTGAGAGCCTTGTAAATGGCTGGAAAGGCCCGGGGACACCTCGGCTGAGCTGTCCTCGAGCCTTTCCGTGCATTTCCAAACGATCAGCGCCATTCGGCTCCGCTCCGACGCCCCCCATCTCAACCAAACGTGGTACTGCACACAACTTTGACCTGAATCCTGCTCATTTTACGAGACAACACTCATAAACTGAGTTAGGATTTTTTTAAATACAGTGCTCGTATTGCAAAACGCTCGTTAACTGCGTTACTCGCAATCGGAGGTTCCACTGTATATTGATTTGGAACATATTATGTAAATTATTTTCTCTGATTTCCCTCTGACTCTCTAATTTGTGTGTTTCTTTTGGGTCAGGGACTCAGAAAGTGCTCAAGATAGAGACAGTCTGGCAACTAGGAGATCAGTAATGACACCATTTGTATTCCTTCAGTACAGGTTTACTTTAAAAATAATGACTTTATTTCAGTAAAAAAAACGTTCAGCATTCAAAATAAAATGTTGTCTTTCTGAGTACATACTTTATTATCGAAACGGATATATTTATGAGAAGAATGGGAGGCTATAGAGGTGAATTTAATCATGTTTTTAGTTTAATAATTAACACCTGAAACAGTTCTTCAAAAAGTGAAATTTAATTCTGTCTCAGAATTTTTTTGTTTAAAGCTATTTCATCATCTGCTTTTTAACTTGAATAATTATTATTTTTTAATTATCAGTTAAAGGGAACTACAAAGCTGACATTGTTCTTTAACCCCTTCGCAACCGCAATATAGCTGAATAATGACTACAGAGTATCTGCACTTTGCCGGGAGGCCATCATATGATGTCCTCCCATACTCGCGCTGCCTGCACACCCCCTGCATCACACATCAGCAGTGATCTGTCCATCGGATGCAGCTGATCACAGATTGGGGTAAAGAGCCAATCACGGCAGCTCTTTACCATGTGATCAGCTGTGTCCAATCACGGCTGATCACGGATGTAAACAGGATTTGCCTGTTATCGCCAATACTCTCCTCAAGGTGATAGCTTGTGAGGAGAGCCGAAAACCATTATATCCACACAGGGGACATCTGCATTGACAATTAGGGCACTGATCATCAGTGTCCTGATAAATCAGTGCACCTCAACTGTGCCCAACAGTGCTGCAAATATGTGCCAATCAATGCCCACCAGTGCTGTTAATCAGTGTCCATCAGTGATACCAATCAGTGCAGCACATCAGTGATGCCTATCAGATCCATCAGTGCCTGCCTATCAGTGCTGCATATCAGTGCCGCCTTTAATTGCCTATCAGTGTAGCATGTCAGTAAAGGATAAAAAATACTTATTTTTGGTCCCTTTTCTATTGTTTAGCAAAAAAATTCAAACAGTGTTGATTAAATACAGCTAAAAGAAAGTTATATCTGTCCCAAAAAAATGATACCAATTTAGTTTGGGTACAGTGTTGCATGACCACACAGTTGTCATTCAAAGTGCAACAGCACTGAAAACTGAACATTGGCCTGGACAGGAAGAGGGTGAAAGTGCCCAGTAAGCAAGTGGTTAAACATTGAGTTAACATTATAGTAAAAATTTTGAAAACAAAGCCACGTTTTTGAAGAAGAGTCTACAGTCCAATGTTCCTCTAGTATGAGCGATGTTTCTCCCTCATCACATCTTGTGTAAATATATTGGTCTCTGTAGTTCAAACAGAATTCCTGACAGTACTACAAATTTTTTTTAATTATTTGCTCATTCCATTGTATTATCATACAGTTTCATGTAAATATTTCAGTCTCTTAGGTCAGGGTAACTACAATCAGAGTCAGTTACTTAATATAGAAAAAAACAATTATTATTGTACTAGGGTTTAAACAATAAGTGTGATTCATACACAAAGGATACACATAACATTTACTAATATACAAATAATAATAATAATAATAATAATAATACCAGTGTGATTTCCAAAACATACTATTAAATATATAGTAATTTAAAGTGCAATTATCCTTTAAACAAGTGTTTCAGACAAATACATGCAACAAAAGCTCCGCCTTGCTTTACCATCATGATTTCTCATCCCTCTTTACGATAGAAAAAGGTGCTGCCCAGAAGTGACATCTGGTGGTTATATATATTATTGCAGTGCTTTTAATAAAAGTTACATTTCTATTATTAAAAATAGTGTTACAAAGATTTATACATATAAAAAAAAATCTTACTTGATCAATGACCAAGGATACAATGATTGCTATCCGGTTTTATGAACCTATTAGAGGTCTTTTATCCATGAATTTATTGATGTACAATGAAGCCACCAAAAACATAAAGGCTAATGCCGCGCACACACGGTCGTTTTTTGCGATGAAAAAAAACGACGTTTTTTAAAACGTCATTTAAATTGATCGTGTGTGGGCAAAACTTTGTTTTTTGTCTTAAAAAAAAACGACCAAAAAAAAATTCCAACATGCTTGAATTTTTTGTGTCGTTTTTCAAAACGTCGTTTTTTGTTTCACAAAAAGTCACAGTGTGTAACAAAAAGCGAGCTTCAATGGAAAAGAGTGGTGAACGTAACCTCGCTTTTTGTGAAAAAAACGATGGTGTGTATGCAACATCGTCTTTGAAAAGTGACGTTTCAAAAACGTCGTTTTTTACTTCACAGAAAACATCGTTTTTTTTCATCACAAAAAATGATCGTGTGTACGCGGCATTAGTTTACCTTTTTTAACCTAAATCTCAGCTTCCCGATGTACTTATATATCATGTTGGTACTTCTTTTGCAGAAAAGAAAAAGCTTTCTATATCTCTTAAGAAAGGCCTTACCTCGGCCTCAGTGTCCTGTTAAAAAATCTTCCATTAGCCATCCTGAATTTGGTATATAGGACAAAAAAAACAGTACAAGGAAATAGTTCATCAGCTGATCTCATTAACACACACTCTGCACCTGCACTCCCTCCCTTCCAGGAGATTACCTGCACCCACCTCCATAGGTGCAGGCATTTTCAATGCAATCAACAATTTCTGTTCTCACTAACTATACAATTTTTTTCTATTTTATATAGATCAATTATTTGGCAGAATGCGTAGGAGCTGAGTGATTACAGCCTATGTGGATAGAGCTGTAGTTTTGAAAACAATAGTGTGTCCTGGAAGTCATGTAAGTTTACCATGCTCTATACAATCTAATTGTACAATCTCCTTTAGACCTACCATTGACTATGTAGTGATTGGATACAGATTAATTAGATAGATAGGTGTGTCCTCCTAATATATCATTTTGGTAAAGCTAAAGGAGATTGCACAGAGATTGTACAATCAGATTGTATAGTGTATAGCCACTTTTATACACCTAAAATAAATTAGTAATGCTTTCAAGTGCCATTATTCGTTAATAGCACCCAAACGCAGAAGTAAACACCCATTTTGCTGTGTGAAGAAATAAAAGACAACTGCTGCAAAACACACAGTAAAAAAAAATGCAAACTGCAACACACCAAATTGTCCCATGAGCTACTTTACAATGGATTACACTATGAGTGTTGTGGGAAAGATGCACAACAATTTTACACTACTACTACTACACTAGGTGTTAATGGGGTCTGAAAGTGGAATTGGTGCCTTTACACAAGAACAATGGGGCTGCATTCACATTGCACATTTGTGAAAATATGTGCTGCCATGCATTTCATAAATGGCCTGCAAAAGAGCATTGAACTTTCATTGTCATTAAATATTAAAAGTAACCCAAGCGTGGATAGCAAGCATGTATACTTTATTTCCTAGAAATAGAGCTTTCTTTTGGTGGTATTTGTTCACCTCTGTGGTTTAATTTTTTTGCGCTATAAATTAAATAAAATAAGAAAGCAAACAATATTGTTGAATTTTTGCTATAATAAATATCCCCCCAAAAATATAAAAACAAAAACGCATTTCTTCTTCAGTTTAGACCAATATGTATTCTTCTACATAGGATTTGTAAAAAAAAAACGCAATAAGCATGTATTGATTGGTTTGTGCAAAATAGTGGAAATATTTATGGCATTTTTATTATTATTATTATTTTTAACTAGTAATGGCAGCGATCAGCGATTTTTAGCAAGACTATGACACTGCGGGGGACAGATCGGACACTTTTAACACTTTATTTATACAGCGATCAGAGCTAAAAATAGCCACTGATTACTGTATAAATGTCACTGGCAGGGAAGGGGTTAACACTAGGTGCGATTAAGGGATTACGTGCTCCCTAGCGAGGTGTTTCTAACTGTGGGGGCAGTGTACTGCCCGGGAGTACAGAGAGATCACTGTTCTTAATCACTAGGAACTTCAGATCCCTCTCTACTTCCCTGACAAAACAGGGATTTGTCTGCTCTCGGGGAGCGATTGTGGGTCTCTGGTGGACATCGTGGCCACCGTAAGACCTGCCGCTGTATAATGACGGCAGATGGTTAGCAAGTGGTTAATGTAAAAAATATGAGGAAAATAACTTCACAGTATGCCAACTAAGATGGAAAAATAAATCAGTTTAGTTTAAAAAAGAGCGTAAAGTCTTTCATATTATTTTTGCATGTTATTAAATCTTTCTTGCACTTTATCCTTATGGGCACTTCAATAAAAAGACTTAGTTTAAAAGTTCAAGTATGATATTACCGTTAAAGCTGGTTTCCATGTTCATTAACATAGTAAATCTTGGGGGGCGGAGCTTGACGACGGAATGGCCGCATGAGAGCCCAGACAAAGACACGTGACCAGTGTCGTAACGCATAGGGATAGACAGACACCAGGAGTGACGTGAGACGGCGCAGAGGACGCCAACGCTTGTACACACTCGTTTATGTTATTTTTGCAACTGCAACTTTTTTATTAAAAGCTTTTTATCTTGGATATCACACTATTGGAGGCCCTCCATTTTGTCCTTCTTGTCCCCCCGGTCTGAGACCCCTCAAGTACTCCCTTGTGACCAGGAGTGTGTGTATGAGAAATCACCAGGAGGCACAGAGGAGATGGTCGTATGGTGGATATTAATGGCTCATTCTATTTCCTATTGTGGTGAGAGTTCTGGGAGACCAGATTGTGTCTGTGGTGGAGTTCTCATCCCTTATGGAGTAGTGGTCATCTATTTATAGCAGCATTGCTATCATCACTTATGGACTTTGGCACGTTTTCTCTTTATCTCACATGGAAGTGCTAGATTAATAGCAATTTTGCTAATATCCTATATGGACTGTGTCACCAATTTTTTTTTATTCTCTTATCTGCACATTTAAGTTTGTGTTATTCATCACCTTATGTTTATATGTCTGCATTACTCTTTTGATTATTTACTTGGTTTGTTGTTGTGTATCCACTGCACAGTATTTGCTGCAATTATTTTTCTGTTAATTTAGGGAGACGTTGTGTAGTAGCGCAAAAGTCCTCCTTTACACTTAAAGCAAACATTGCTGATATTGAGGACTGTTCCAGGAGGAACAACCTTAAAATAAAGGGGGTCCCCGAATCTATCCCGCAATCAGATCTGCGCCAGTATGTCACCCAAATAATCACTTTAATCCTGCCTGACTTGTCCGCGATAGATGTCACTATAGATAGGATTAGATATGTGCATTCCCGTTCGTACGAATGTTATTTTCGTACTGAAATGTTCATTATCCTACCCGCGGTATAATGTGTACATACGAAAAAATTAAAGCACCAAAATACGAAAACGACGGGATTAAGAATGAGCCGCATAACGAACAACCGCAAATACGAATGAACAATCCGACGAAAATACGACAAAGCGAAAACGGCAAAAGAACGAAAATTACATCTATAACAAAAGATTTGCATTCTGTATTTTGTTTGAATTATTTTTCTGTTCGTATTTTCAGTCGTATGTCCATTGTTCATATGACATCTATAACAAAAGATTTGCATTCTGTATTTTGAATGCCTTTTTTTCTGTCCGTATTTTGGATTCAAAATACAGAATGCAAATCTTTTGTTATAGATGTCATATAAACATACGACTGAAAATACCAAAAGTAACAGGATTCAAGATACAGAATGCAAATCTTTTGTTATTTTCATTTTTTTGAATGGGCAGATAGTTAGTGAAGCAGCTTCTCTTTTGTGCTGAGTACACTAGTACAGTGAGTAGTACAGTAAAGCCAAATAAACTTTTCTGTGGATTTTCATCTGAAGGGAGATCAGTTGGCCAGACTTTTGAACCCAAAAATGGTTTTCTGATGGAGTTCAAAAACAAACAAATTTTCTGAGAACGAACGGAAAATGATCGTTTTTATGTTTGTTGTTAAAAAAGTCTGACAAAGTGTATGGGGCTTAACAATAGTTAATATGGATGAGCTGCGTGTTGAAAGTCCCGCGAAAAAAAAAAGTGGGGTGCTCACTGCGATTAAAGACACAGTAGCATTTACTAAACATAGTGAGTTGGCAGATCCCTTGGGCCAGTTCTACATCCTTGTCTGTGACATTGCTTCTACCACATATACTGTGGTTAACGTGTATGCACCCAACAAACATCAAATTCGCTTTCTGCATCAAGTCCTTTGGAAGTTCAAACAAGTGCAAAAGGGCTATCTCTTAAATTGCGGAGACTTTAATCTCCCACCTGACCCTCAAATGGACTCAACATCCTGCTCTACCAGGCATCGCCACTCGCTGCGACAACTTCTACATTCACAAGAGCTTTATGATGCTTGGAGGTGTCTACATGGGTCCGAGAGGGACTTCTCCTTTTTTTCAATGAGCCACAAGGTGTACACTAGGCTGGATCTTTTCATCACGGACAAGTGGCTGCTGCCCAAAATTACTGGCTCTAAAATGTATGACATTACCTGGTCAGACCATGCCTCGGTGAGACTCTCGGTTGCTGACTCGCCAGGCGTGAATTCATGCTTCGTCTGGCGGTCTAACTTGAGGTTGATCCAGGATGGTTGCTCAAGGGTACAGTTGCAGAAGGAACTGACCGACTTTTTTTTCTTGCAATGCTAATTCTGTCGCTTATCCTATGGTTCTGATAAAAATGGGGGCATGGGGTTAGAAGAAGGAGGAGACAGCGAATCCAGGATTTATTGACCAAAATTCATTCCTTAGAAATCCAAAATAAAAAGGATATCTCCCCAGCTTTGTCAGACCAATTGTCACAACTTAGATACAAACTCCGCCTGGTATTGCTGGATAACTTTGAAATGGCTTCCAAACGTCTTAAGATGACGTACTATGTTAGTGGCAATAAGGCCGGGAAGCTTTTAGGCAACCTTCTTAGGAGGCATAGGTAAAAGACCAAAATACCCTATATTTTACATCCCATTACTGGAGAGAAATTGTTTCATCCGCAGGCTATAGTGGTTGGTTTTAGATGTTATTACAATTCCCTCTACGATTTAGGAGAGGACCATTCCACAATCCAGCCCACTGGGTCCATGATATTAATCTTTCTTTACCAAATTAACCTCCCTCAGATATTATCGGCTCAGTTGGAGGGTCTGAATTTACCCTTCACGGTCCCTGAAATAGTTAAAGCTCTCGATTCCCTTCCCATTAATAAGTCTCCTGGACCTGGGGGGGCGTGTCCGGCCGGAGAAGGAGATGGACGCCATGCTTTGCAGCTCGTCAGCCAGGGGACACTAACTCACGCCATTGCCGCACAACCACCGCTATCTTCGCCCATCCCACCCATAGCTCCACAGACTCCGGAGAACACGATGAGCTCCTCCAGGAAGAGAAACACGGAGCACCAGCCTCTCAAACTGACCGAATTCGCCTACAAGCCGGCGGAGAGGCATGGTGTCACACAAGATGGCGCTGACCAGGCCGCGCAGCGCGGCTCCTACACGGACCTCCTGGACGATCGATCGGAGGATCATCACCAAGCAGGTACCTCAGACCAGCTCCCTGACCCACAGGAGGGCGATATGTTCCCCTCCAGCCCTGCAAAAGCTAGGATGAGGATGGACGCGCTGCCGCAGCGGACGCCGCGGCAGCAAATCGAGGCCCAGGCTTTAGGCCCCCTCCTATCCAGCAAGACCCTGCACTCCTCCATGGCCTCCTTCCCCACAGCAGGCCAACCAGTGCTGGACACTACCCTAAAGAACATGTTAATGTCGCTGCAGACATCCCTCATGACTGACCTTGCCTCTCTATTTACTAAGATCACCTCAGATGTACAGGCCCTGGACACCAGAGTAGTCAATGTTGAGGAGGGCATTACAGAATGTACAACCAAAGTGAATGAGGTCATTGACTACTTTGGGGACCTCAAAGACGAACAGATATGGATGCGCGCCAAGCTGGCCGATTTAGAGGACAGATCCCGCAGGAACAACGTTAAATTGAGAGGGGTGTCTGAAAACATTGCACCTGGGGACCTGCCACGATATGCCATGGAGCTAATACACCTTATTGTACCCAAAGCATCTCCGCAGGAGGTGGTCATTGATAGGATCCACAGAATAGCCAAACCATCCCACCTGGCAGCTTCTGTCCCGAGAGATGTCCTGATGAGGGTTCACTTTTACCACATTAAGGAACGATTGATGATGGGGGTCAAAGCCAAATCCCCCCTACCTGCGCCTTTTGCTGGCATACAATTTTATCCAGATCTCTCCAAATACACCCTTCAGCTCCGCAGACAACTAAGCCCAGTCACTAAAGCTCTTCAAAACCACAAAGTGCAATATAAGTGGAGATACCCGGCTACCCTCCTTATTGTGAGGAATGGTCAGACCCACATGATCACTGAGCTAACTAAAGGTCTACACCTTCTCCACTGGGGGATACTGGTGGAACCACCCCAGGCTGCCCAACTTGAGAAGAGAGTATCAACTACCCATAGAAACCTGGATCCCAACCACGTTTGAGAAGCGTATGCGCTACCACAAGAGGCGGCCAAACAACAGTACCTCAGCTCCCCTGGGCCCTGACGCCTGTCACCTTTGATTCTTTGTTCTCCCGGATTACTAACTGTTCAATACCCCCACTTGGAGGATATAAAAGTGTTTTCACCTCCCTCCACGAGTTGTTGACTCTTTTTGCTCTTGTTTTGTTTTTTGTTTTCTTCTTTTATTTTTATTTTTGCTTCTTTTCCTGTTATAGCTAAACCTGCAGTACCGCTCTAACTACAGCCGCTGCTTCACTCGATCCTAGGCTTCTGGACTGCACCTTGTCGAGACTGTTTCTACTGCCAGGCCCCCACCAGATCGATTGTCACCACCGAACTGTAAGGCCCCATACACTCGAGCGGACAGATTTGTTCAAATCTGTCCGTCCGACAGATTTGAACAAATCTGTCTGCTGGGATTTTGGTTTGCTCGCGTGTACACACAAGCAAACCAAAATCCCCGCCAGCAGAGAGCGCGCTGACGTGTCGGTGACGTGGCGGTGACGTTGACGCCGCCACGTCACAGCACCAGGAAGTAAAACACTTCCGCGCATGCGCCGAATCCATTCGGCGGCGGTGCGGCGGCGGAGCGGGACGACATGTCTGCTGGTAAGTGTACTAACCAGCAGACATGTCGGGCGGACAGATTCCCACCGGATAGATTTCAAAGCATGCTTTGAAATCTGTCGGGTGGACAAATCTGTCCGCTAGCCCATACACACGATCGGAGATGTCTGCTGAAACGGTCCATCGGACCGTTTTCAGCGGACAAATTCGATCGTGTGTACGAGGCCTAAGTGTTATCTCACACTGCACCCTAACCTACCGAACACAAGATGCCATTCTCAATTCTATCGCTTAACGCAAATGGCCTAAACCATCCGGCCAAACGTCACTCACTATGGAAAACCGCTAAGACTCTCCACAGTGACATCATATGTATTCAGGAAACGCATCTGACACCACCTGATCTGCACCTATGTTCCCACCGTCAGTTCCCACACGTATTCCATGCCCCCCATTCCACCAAGTCTAGAGGTGTTATGATTGCACTTAAAGACTTGTTGGATTTCCACTTATCAGCATCTATTGCGGACCCAGATGGGCGCTTTCTGATCTTGGTCTTCACCACCAACCAAGTCACCTACACCCTTGTGAATATTTATGCCCCCCAACATACGTCAATTGAAGTTCTTCCGCAAAGTACTTGCCACCGTCAAGTCTGTTCAAAAAGGACAATTGATCGTATGCGGGGACTTCAACCTAGTCCCGGATATGGACTCCACCTCTACAGCAAAGAGGCGAGAATCGCCCCTTAAGACTTTCCTTTCAAAAAATGACCTGTTTGATATTTGGCAGTGTCAACATAGCTCTGAGAAGGACTTCACCTTTTTCTCTTCTAGACACCGCACATACTCTAGAATAGACCTTTTCTTGTCTGACAAATGGCTTTTGCAGAAGGTATGCATGTCTAAGATCCACACCACGACATGGTCAGACCACGCCCCTATTTCAATATTAATTGAAGATTCTAACATGCAACGAAACACATTCCTTTGGAGGGCTAACAACTACTTACTCCAAAGTGACAAACACGCGCCAGTGATCCGTGAACAGATCACTGACTTTTTCAAGGTAAATGCTGGCTCCGTGTCTGACCCTGCGGTGGTGTGGAGTGCCCACAAAGCATACATGCGGGGACGGTTGCTATCCCTGAGCTCACGCCATAAGAGAGAGAGAACGCAACGTATAGACAACCTGACGGCTCAGATAGCGACATTAGAGACATCCCACAAGACAAACCCCACAGACACGCAGATGAAACTCCTACTGTCACTTAGACAGGAATTAAAAACCTTGCTCCTCCATTCCTACGAGTTCCTCCAGAGGAAACTCAAAGCGTCCTCGTACTCTACCTCCAACAAAGCAGGGAAAAAATTAGCACAACGCATAAAAGGCAGGCGGACCAAAACTAAGATACACCAACTCCTCCACCCCCAAACGAACATCTCCCTAACAAACCCACAGGACATAGCTGATGCATTCAGTACTTATTATGGTGACCTGTATAATCTGAAGCGAGACCCCAACACCTCGCAACCCACACAAACAGACATTGACCACTTTCTCCAGGCCGTTGATCTCCCTTCCCTGACTGTACAACACCTAGAAATGCTCAATGCCCCGATCACCACACAAGAAGTTAGTAGAGCAATAGACTCCCTGCCCAGTGGTAAAGCATCTGGCCCGGACGGTTTGACAGGAAAATACTACAAACAGTTCTCCTCCGACCTTGCACCTCACCTTACCGCTGTGTTCAATAATGCTGCCTCCTCTGCCTCTTTCCCGACTGAATATTTAAAGGCACTGATCATAACCTTACCGAAGCCAGGAAAGGACCCAAACGTTCCTCAAAATTTCCGCCCGATCTCCCTCCTCAACCTTGACCTTAAAATTTATGCCAAGACCATAGCCACACGACTGATTGAAATCATGCCAGAACTCATTCATAAGGACCAAACAGGATTTACGAAAGGCAGGCAAGCGTCCGATGCTACCAGGAGAATGCTTAACCTGATCCACCACGCGGAATCCACCGGAACGCCTTCTCTGCTCCTGTCTTTGGACGCAGAGAAGGCGTTCGACAGGGTTCACTGGACATACCTTGAAGCTGTCCTCCATAAATTTGGCTTCAAGGGCCTAATCCGAAACGCCATCTTAGCATTATACACCAACCCTACGGCCCAAGTATTTACTGAAGGCATGCTCTCCTGCCCTTTCCCCATAACAAATGGCACACGCCAGGGGTGCCCCCTATCCCCACTGATCTTCAACATGCTCATGGAACCCCTAGCTGCCCATGTCCGCTCCTGTAGCACCATCTCAGGCCTCCAAATTGGCTCCCACTCCCATAAAATCAGCTTATTCGCGGATGATGTTATCCTTATTCTCACCAACCCCACCTCCTCCCTGGCGGAAGTACAAAAACTATTGCAATGGTTCAGCTCGGTATCCTACTACAAAGTGAACACAACTAAGTCGTTCATACTAGACATTAATATTGATGCCACAACTAGAAATCTCCTTCAACTTCAACACCCATTCGCATGGGCTCACAAAGACATTTCGTACTTAGGCACTCAATTACCGAGAACACTCAAAAATCTCTACCCCTGCAACTTCCTGCCACTTCTACAAACCATCCAAAAGACCTCCCAATCTATCCCGAAACAGGAGCTTTCTTGGTCAGGAAGGCTAGAAGCCTTTAAAATGATGTGCCTTCCCCAAATTTTATATTTATTTAGGACCCTCCCCATCCCACTTCCTACCTCTTTCTTCAAATCTCTCCAAACACTGTATAACAAATACCTATGGAACGGGAAGAAACCCAGATGCGCTCACTCAATACTGATCAAACATAAGCTCGTAGGAGGTACGGGGTCGATAGACTTTAGAGACTACCACACAGCAGCCATTTTAGCTCAACTACCTGGGTGGTTCCAGCCGCTCAAGAACCCAACCTGGGGTCAAATAGAAAACCACTCGCTTACCAAACCCAATCTAAAAAATTGGCTTCTGAGCACCCCCTTAGGCACACAGGTTCCACCATCCTTGCCGCCGCCTGTTAAAGCATCAGCTCAAGCGTGGGGAAGGCTGGTCTCCCTACACGCTTCTAACCCTATAGCATTTCACCCTCCAATTCCCTTGGAATCCCTGCATTTCCTTCTACCTGACTTGCCACTCGCAAGGTGGTCCCTCAAAGCGATCCACCATCTCCAAGATCTATTGCACAAAGACCGTCCCAAACCTTTCGCCCAGCTGCAGACTGAATATGACCTCCCAGACTTTGACTGTTTTACCCATCTTAGAATATGCCACTGCTTAAACACCATGCCTCTTACTCTTTACTGTATTCCACCCAAAACGTGGGACTATCTCACCGATCCCAACTCAAAAATTAAAAACACAGATTTTTACATACTATCCCTGGTTTTAATGAGCCTGGCAACCCTGATGGGGCCCCCTAGTGGCATTGGGCCCTCGGGCAGTGCCCGATTTCCTCAATGGTCAGTCCGCCCCTGATGTGAAATGTATATCGTTGTTCTACTTTCTCCTCCAAAATAAAAGTTTGTTCTTGAAGTCGCTTCCTATGCGAGTGTGGGAGAGGGACTACAAAGTCTACTCAGAGGAACAGTGGCAAACGGCACTAAAGGTTACATACTCCTCTACTAGATGTGCTAACCTTTGGGAGTTGTTTCAGAAACTTATTTTGCGATGGTACCTTCCTCCCTATCGTATATCTAGATTTTCTCCTGGGGGGTCCTCACAATGTTGGAGACTCTGTGGGACTATGGGTACCTTATATCACTTACGTACATGCCCTAAAATTTCCCACTACTGGAATCTGATATACAACTTGGTAACTCAGGTGCTTAATATTACCTTGTCTCTGGAATCGGGGGTGGCGCTGCTATCTCTGGAGATGGATTTAGTCCCATACCACCTACAAACCTTGTTGTCTCATATTCTATTGGCGGCTAGACTGACTTTGGTCAGGAATTGGAGTAATACGGCACCTCCGAAGCTGACCATACACATGGTACCTATGAGCAACTTTTTGCTTTGGGAACCGGGGGCAACTCTGGTATAGATAGGAATTGGGAACCTTGGAATAAATGGTACCACTCATGAGAATCGGTAAACAATATTATTCACCACAGTGGGTGATGGCTCGTCATTTCCAACTGCATTCTTTGTTTGTTTGTTTTAGTTCGGTTGTGGCTCCTCGATTCTCTTTCCTTTCTCTTTCCTTGTAATTTTATTTTTCTTCTCTCTATTTTTGTTAATCACCATTCTGCTAAGCTTGATGGTGAAGTCTATATGATTCTTAGTTTGTTGAATCATATGGGTATCTTAGATGTGTATTTTCTCCTGTCAGACTGTATATTGTGCCAATATGTACTTGACTTACAGTATATGTACTGCAATGTGATACTGGATGAACATTGTATTGTTGTTGATTAGTATGCACGTACTCATACTTTGCCATTGTTATTTTGGTAAAATTCAATAAAAATCTATTGGAATTAAAATAGTCAATCTTATAGTAATAAGGCAGTGGTAGAAAGGCAGGATGGGTTGTTTGCCGATCCGGGTAGACGTCATAAGATAGGCCATCTGTATCATGTGACCAATCACAGCTAATCACAAAAAAACACACTGAATAAATCAGTTTCATTCAGTAAAATAGTTACTTATGCCAGTGTAAAAAAAAAACAAAAAAAAAAAACTGATCACTTCCCCAGAGTAGTAAAGTGTAACTTTGGTAACACTCTATTGATCCAAGCACAGTGTCTAACAAAAAAAAAATGAAAATCACCAGTCAGTGTCCCTGTTCACAACAGACCCATTATAGGATAATGCTGTACTGCACTGGTGACAGTATGTAAAAAAAAAAAAAAAAAAACTTTTTTATTAGAATTTCTATATTTTCAAAAAAAAGGGAGGAAAAAAATGTAAACTTCAAAAAACTTGCCATGCCTCTTACTAAATACCTTGACTGGCTACTTTTCAAAAGGGGGTCATTTGGGGGATATTTGTATTGTCCTAGGCTGCGTACACATGATCAGTCCATCTGATGAGAATGGTCTGACGGACCGTTTTCATCGGTTCACCGCTGAAGCGGCCTGATGGTCTGATGTGCATACACACCATCAGTTCAAAAACCGATAGAGTCCAACGCGGTGACGTAAAACACAACAACGTGCAGTAAAAAATTAAGTTCAATGCTTCCAAGCATGCATCGACTTGATTCTGAGCATGCGCGGGCTTTGAACCGATGCTTTTGCGTACTAACCATCGGTTTTGACTGATCGGTACGCGTCAATAGGTCCGATTTTAAAGCAAGTTCAAAATTTTTGGACTGAAGGACAACAGACGGATGAGGTGTACACACGGTCGGTTTGGACCAATTAAACTGAACTTCAGTCCGTTTTCATTGGTTTGGACCGATCGTGTGTACGCGGCCCTAGTGTTTTCAGGCCTTTAAGAAGTGAGATGAGGCTGTCAGTACATAAGGATTGATTTATTTTAAGATATATACCATCATTTGTGGACCTTCCTACAGACTAAATAATATATAATGATTCAGGTTATTTTCACCAAAAATTGCAGGAGAATACATTTTAACCTAAACTTATGAAGAAAGATATGTTTATTTGCAACATTTTATAACAAAAACTAAGAGTTTTTTTTTTTTCAAAATGTTCAGCCTTTTTTTTCATTAACCACTTGCTTACTAGGCTAATTTACCCCCCTCCTGCCCAGGTAAAATTTCAGCTTCCATCACTGGTAAAAAATGAAAAAATCGCAATAAGCGACTGGTTTGCACAAAAGTTAAAGCGTTTACAAAATATGGGACAGAATTATTATTATTTTTTATATTTTTTTTTACTAGTAATGGCGGCGATCTGCGATTTTATTGGGACTGCGACATTAGGGTCGACACATCGGACACTTTTGACACATTTTTGGCGCCATTCATATTTATATAGCGATCAGTGCTATAAATATGCACTAATTACTGTATAAATGTGACTGGCAATGAAGGGGTTAACACTAGGGGGTGAGGAAGGGGTTGAATGTGTACCTGTATTGTGTTCTAACTGTGGGGGAGGGGGGTGACTGGGGGAGGTGACCGATGATGTGTCCCTATGTACAAGGGACACAGATCAGTCTCCTCTCTCCCTAACAGGATGTGGAGCTCTGTGTTTACACACAGAGCTCCACGTCCCTGCTCTGTCATTGCCGATCGTGGGTACCTGGTGGACATCGCGACCGCCAGGCACTCGCATCGGCATCTCTGGGATCCCCCAGTGGCCCGAGGAATATGACATCCTGTTGGATTTCCAGAGCCAATGGCCGGGGCTCAAGTGGTTAAGCAAAAAAAAAAAAAAACAATGGTGATTAAATACCACCAAAAGAAATCTCTATTTATTTCAAATAGGTACGGTGTTGCATGACCTCGCAATTGTCTTTCAAAGTACCCGCTATTGAAGTGGATGAAGTTTAGTTGCCCTTTCAAAGTTTGGTCACATGATGCAGTGCAGCAGCTCCAAAATTAAATAAAAATAATAATCTATTTAATCAGAGCTTCTAAGGAGATAAACAGCTTATGATGGCACTGCAGTTTCCTGGCCTGCTACTCACAACAGCTTTTAGTACAGTGGTTCTCAACCTTTCTAGTGCCGTGACCCCTTGATAACTTTTCCCAAGTTGTGGGACGCCTAACAGTAAAATTATTTTCATAGCGTGGGTTGTCAGCACCCAAGGCCAGACAAGTAATTCCCCCCCCCTAACCTAAGGACATTTGGCGCTCCCTGAGTCCATTCTATTTGTACAGTATTAAAACCCCTTATGGTACATTTTAGGATGTACTAGTCTTTCTCTTTGTTCTCCTTTCTTTCCCTTATATCTCTCTCTATCCCAGTGTTTCTCAACTCCAGTCCTCAAGGCCCCTCAACAGATCAGGTTTTCAGGATTTCCATTATTTTGCACAGGTGATTTGATCAGTTTCACTGCCTTAGTAATTCCCACAGCCTTTTCATCTGAGGGAAATCCTGAAAACATGACCTGTTGGGGGGGCTTGAGGACTGGAGTTGAGAAACACTGCTCTATCCTAATTTCTTGTTCCTTCATTCCTCTCTCTAGCCATTTTTCTTGTTCTTTCCATTTTTATTCCTTCCCTTACAGGGAGGGGGCGGAACAGGATAAGTGGCAGTGCTGGCAAGGAGTTGGGATAAGTGGCAATGCTGGGGGGGAGTTCTGATTAGCCAACTTAGGTGCTCTTGATCAAGGTCATCTGCTGATCTGAGAACTGAAGTGTGGACTTTTAATGGCAACTATAATCACAGGTAGTGCTACTCACTGTGTCTCCATCTTCACTGTGTCTCCGACATTGTGGTGTCTATGCCCAAATCATGAGATAGGCCCCTCCCACTTCACATTCCTCACCAGACAGCTGAACTATAGTCTCTGCCCCCAGCAATGCCGTAAACTGAATGGACGACTGTGAAGAGGCTAAATGAGCGGCCCCGGCCTCCAGGAGCAGCCCAGCTAGGTGGCCACAGGCTCCAGGTACAGCCCTGCTGGGTGGATGCAAAAAAGCTGGGAGAGTGGTGCAGGCTTCAGGGTGGTGTAGGCTTCAGGAACAGCCCAGGATTCAGTGACCCCTGGCAAATCATCATTCGACCCCGAGGGGGTCCCGACCCCCAGGGTGACAACCACTGCTTTAGTAGCTCAATAATTATGTGGCAGACTCTCGTGGGCAGAATAGTGAAACACTACTGTGTAAATCAATAAATAGCAACTGACATGTGCTGGCCTAGGTGTAGTATAGGATGCATAGCCAAAATGAGTTACTCTACACAAGTAGCAAATGGGAATAAAGGCCAGATTTAAAATGGCCAAAAGCCAGCAAATCATAACCTAGTCAACCAGCTAAAGTAAAACAGGGTGATTTGGGCTTTCTTATACTGTATATAAATATGGCAGTTTATTCAGTAAACCACATTTTTATTATTGCATAAAACTTAAAAATTGACTAATGAATTTACATGTTTGCCTTGACCTCAGCTTTTAAATGATGCTGTATCGCTACCCTGAGAAAGAGATGTCAGATCTCTATAGTTTTTACTTCAAAATTGCAGCCTATCCGGTACTCTTTAAAAGCTATAATTTCTATTAAACATAATTCAGTCCATAAGCAAAGATTAGTGCATGGGAGCCCTAAATCACTGACATCTATTAAATATATTACATTTTTTTATTTGCTGACATTGCTATTACACATTAGCATCATGTCTGAATAGGCAGACTCATAGGCCAAACTGTACAACACTAAATAAACTAGTGTATGCATTTTCACACATAATTAAGTTCATACTTAAGATTTGAGTCCTCAGTCTTTCCCCACTTGCCCATCTACATACAAAAAAGTTATAAACAATTGATAGTAGGTCTTGAACTATAGCAGCTTACATCATCGCCATCTATTAAAAAGGCCTTCATTGTATAGCAAGCAAAGATTAACAACCTTCTGTTATTGAGCGATTGAGCTTTTCCATTAATGTATTACAGACTGGTGTATGTTACAAGGATGGCAGAAAATATTACTGGAGCCATGCATATCAATGCATAACAATTACTTTAGACCTAAATTTGCAACAGGCACCAAATCCTGTTTTACAAGATGATTTATCTCTGTCACATTATACAGCTTTGGAATATACCATGAATCAAAGAATAGATGGACAAGTCTCATAACTGCACTTCTACGATTAGGTATAATCTATTCATGTTTTAATCACATACTGATTAAAAATATAAATGAGAATACTTGTTATTCTTTTTTTTTTTTATTTACTTTTGGTATATGGAATAATTAAAACTTACATCTGAGAATTCAAAGATAATTTCAGCGTGTGACAAAAAACATACATACAGCTCTTTGTCTTTTCTTTGCATTTTTGGTATGCTAACTATACAATAAGATCCAGTTGATCCTGACTAAATGTTTGCCTTTTTTCAACCATGGTTGCTTCTGGGATATCTGATATTTTTATGTGTATATGTGTATAAATATCAAACACATACAAGTATTTATAAAAATGATAAACGCTGTAGTATTGCATGAATAAGGTAACTGAATGATTTATTAATCAAAGTGTTAAGCCTCGTAAACACGATCGGATATCTGATGGAATCTAGTCCGATGGATTTTTTCATCAGATACCCGTTGAAGCTGACTTTCATCAGTCTTGCCTACACACCATCAGTCAAAAATCTGACCGTGCTAAAAAAAATTAAGTTCAATGCTTCTGAGCATGTGTCGACTTGATTCTGAGCATGCGTGGATTTTTGACTGATGGACTTCCACACAGACAATCTTTTATTTTCTATCGTTTTTTTTATCCATAGGAAAAATTTAAAACATGTTCTATTTTTTTTCATTGATGGAAAACAAACCGATGGGGCCCACACACGATCAGTTTGTCCAATGAAAAAAGTCTATCGGTCAGTTTTCATCGGACAAACCGATCGTGTGTACAGGGCTTAAGTAAACTTTTTACCTACAGGTAATCTTATAATAAAGCTTACTTGTAGGTTAAATAAATATCTCCTAAACATGAACCATTTAGGAGATATTCCAGCATGAAGCAGCTGGCGATGTCACCGACACATGCGCTCTGAAGGAACGGCATGCCTGTGCCATTCCTTTAGAGCTCTGTGCTGTGCCCTGGATCCCACATGCATATGCAGAAGAGACGTCACCACAGCCCGGCTAGTAAGATGGCCTGAGCCCACCAACCCAAGAGGAATAATGGGTGAATATGATAGCCCTGCCAGCGGTGACAGTGCACCACTGGAGGGCTTTGTTTTATGGTAGGTGTTTCATAATGTGCTATTATTCAAAGCATATTAGCACATTATGATATTACCTTGCAGGGAGAAACTTTTTTTTATAGAAGCTTTACTACTGCTTTAAATGTTGAACCGTGCTGTATCAGGTTTTTCAGTAACCCATAGTAATCCAACAGTTAGCTGAGCATAGATGGTATGAAGTAAAAAAGGACAGAACATTTTACAGCATCAGCAATAGTAGGCTCTGAATCTTGAGACAGTCTGTATATGAATGTTTTTACTTTAGCCTCCCATTGCGCAATCCAATGCAAATATTTGTATTTGGTTTTCTCCACAAAATATTTTATTGAGAATATAGAAGTTATGTTTACAGTACAGTCAGCATATCAGTGGAAATTGAATCCATGACATCTTTGTATAATAAAATTACAGAGGTTGTTAGTAAGCTTGAGTCATGACATAGAGAACAGCGGAACACTGTTTAACATTATAGCTTGTAAGAGAACGTAAACATTGCATGAACAATCATTATAATGAAAACTTTAGGTAACATAGTCTATTCTGAATCAAGTAACTTTATTAATAGTAGCAATGCCATTGAGACCAACCAATCATTGAGACCAACCATAGCAGTGGTAGACATTAATCTCGACCCGTATTTTGCCAAAGATTTCCTGATAGGTTGTGGCAGGATGCCAAATTTTTTGGGGACGAAGATATGAAGAGAAAAGGAGACTAAAAGAGAAGAAAAAGAAAGGGGTCAGGGGTAAGATAAGCTAGAATCGGGGGAGAAAAAAGGGGGGAGATGGGGACCGCTCTCTGATCCCTTGTCTCCATTTGAGGAAAAGGGTACAGAAATTTCTATAAATGAGTATGGATATTTGTATCCAGTATGGAAAAATAGGAGTTAAAGCTTTTGTAGTCTTGAAATGCATTTCAGCAAGCCCAGATGTTTGTGAATTTTTGTATATGTTCTATCTTAGATATCCTGATCAGCCATTCCCTGATTGATGGTATATCTGTAGATCGCCAATGAACAGGAATGCAGAGTCTGTCAGCATTGACCATGTGCATAGCAAGCAATTTGTGATAGACCTGCTTAGGAAGAGTCATGTGGTGTAGGAGATATTGTGTGGGATTGTAGTCCAGAGTTTATGTGGTGACCCGTGTTATTATCCAGAATGGTTGGAGACGACAAGTACATCTCCCAGCAGATATGGAGCATGGAGCCTTCTGCTTTTTTGCATCTCCAGCAAATATTTGGAATTGTAGGGGAGAATTGTGAAGTCGAGCTGGAGTTCTGTACCATTTAGTTGTGATTTTGTAGCCATTTTCCTGAATTGCTATGTTCAGCAAGCCCTTATGTGCCTATTCCTATATAGACACATTCATACAGGTGTGAAAAAATTGGTCTTTGGGTGTTAATTGAGGCCATGAGACCTACACCAAAAAAATGTCTTCCAGATGAAAGCAACACCCACAAAGCTAGGCAGCCTAGACAGTTTTTTAGAGATTCCAGATTCAGAAAGCACCTAATCAGGGGCTTTAAAGCTGCTGCTAATCTAGGACTGTTTTATTTTGATAAATGTCAGCCAGACACCCTCTCTTGCAAACCTCTAGTAGCACTTAATGCCTGTTTGGAAAGCTTGCTGGATGCAGGGCAGCCCAGCAGCTCAATTGCATACTAGGCAATTTTTGGCCAGTGGTCTATTCTCAAAACGCAGTAGCCCAGTGAATCCTTAACTGGAAAGCTCTCCATGGCTGCAGATGGTGCCAATGGCATGTGGAAGCTGACAGCCCTATGCACGGAAGACTAAAAAACAAAATTGAAATGCATCACTGAGACGACTCTCTTCTCCACAGCTCCTGTCTTGAGCAACTGAAGCCTCAAAACTATGTTCCATGAAAGTGTAACCTAACAGAGTCTAGAAAGGTGTTACATAAACTCCTCTTATGGTGTCCTCAAAAGATTTAATCTTCTGCTCCCTCTGTGGGATCGGGATGAGCTCAGAGACTTTCCCCTTGCAACGGTGGTCAAGGAAGTTTTCCAACCAATATTGATCCTTGCCTTAAGTGCCCTGTTCATAATGTTATGCAGAGTCTGCTCCA
This sequence comes from Rana kukunoris, assembly GCA_029574335.1. Classification (NCBI taxonomy): domain Eukaryota; kingdom Metazoa; phylum Chordata; class Amphibia; order Anura; family Ranidae; genus Rana; species Rana kukunoris. The sequence goes on along the minus strand of CM056051.1, from coordinate 140,107,364 downwards.
GCAGGAACACAACAGGGATTGTGTCATTGATGCATGCATTGCTAGTGTTGCTCACGAATATTCGCATTGCGAATATTCGCTACGAATATTGCATATTCGAGTATTCGCGAATAACACGAATATCGTGGCGAATATTCGCTATTTCGAATATTCAAATTTTTTCAATTTTTTTTTTAGAACAGATCACATCCTAGAGATCCCCATCGACGTCTAAAAGCATTGCTGGTATGATTAGAGACCTTGGGCCGAGTAGCTGCAGCGCTCATTTTATATTGCCGAAAAATCGCAATGCGATTATTCGGCAATAGCGATATCGTGCGATTATTTTATATTGTAATATATCACGAATATTCTGAGCCAATCAGAGTGCTCCATTCCGCATTTCTCGAAATTTCGCAATTATTTTGTATTGTAATATATCACGAATATTCTGAGCCAATCAGAGTGCTCCATTCCGCATTTCTCGAATATTCGCAATTATTTTATATTGTAATATATCACGAATATTCTGAGCCAATCAGAGTGCTCCATTCCGCATTTCTCGAATATTCGCAATTATTTTGTATTGTAATATATCACGAATATTCTGAGCCAATCAGAGTGCTCCATTCCGCATTTCTCGAATATTCGCAATTATTTTATATTGTAATATATCACGAATATTCTGAGCCAATCAGAGTGCTCCATTCCGCATTTCTCGAAATTTCGCAATTATTTTGTATTGTAATATATCACGAATATTCTGAGCCAATCAGAGTGCTCCATTCCGCATTTCTCGAATATTCGCAATTATTGTGTATTGTAATATATCACGAATATTCTGAGCCAATCAGAGTGCTCCTTCCGCATTTCTCGAATATTCGCAATTATTTTATATTGTAATATATCACGAATATTCTGAGCCATTCAGATTGCTCCTTTCCGCATTTCTCGAAATTTCGCATTCGCATTCGCAATTCGCATTCGCATTCGCAATAGCGAAAATTCGCAATAGCGAAAATTCGCAATCATTTCATTTCCAAAAAATATCACGAATATTCGTATTTAGCGAATATATCTCGAATATTCGACTATATATTCGAGATATATCGCGAAATCGAATATGGCATATTCTGCTCAACACTATGCATTGCCACAGCTCTTGTTGGCCTGGCCTGAGCCTGCAGCAAATTCAAGTTCCACCTGATAGGCATGTCAAAAATCAGGAGGTTTACAGGCAGGAGGAATTGCCACTGAATTTCAGCCAACTATGCACTGTCTGTTTATGACCACCTGAAATGGCTATAGACTCTTCTGGCCAGCTTTAGCAGATCTTTCAACCCTGGGTACCTATTTAAAAAATGCTGCACCACCAAATTGAGAACATGTGCCTGGCATGGCACTTGTGTCAACTTTCCCTGTCTAAGAACTGTCAAATGGGCAAACAGTCAATGTTTAGAGGGAACTCATGCTCAGGCCAAACTCTTCACCCAACACTAATAGTGACCAATTCTCCTCCAACTGTGTCTGTCTGCCCAATATTGGCACACATTTACATTAACTGCTTGCCGACCAGCGCACGTATATATACGTCGACAGCATGGCATGGACTGGCAGAAGGACATATATATGCATTCCCTTTAAGAAGCCGGCATTGTGATCAGAAGTTGTGATCACTGTCGTGTCACACATAGCCCATCCCCCTACAGTTAGAACACATCCCTAGGCACACTTAACTACTTCAGCGACACCTAGTGGTTACCCCTTAGGCGCCAGTGTCATTTTCACAGTAATCAGTGCATTTTTATAGCCCTGATCGCTATAAAAATGCCAATGGTCCCAAAAATTTATCAAAAGTGCCATAATTATATCCCTTATTTTGTAGATGCTATAACTTTTGCGCAAACCAATGAATACACGCTTATTGCGATTTTTTTTTTACCAAAATATGTAAAAGAATATGTATTACCTAAACTGAGAAAAAAAATGTCTTTATATATTTTTTGGGGATATTTATTATAGCAAAAAGTAAAAAATATTGGGTCAGATTCAGATACAAATGCCTATCTTTAGGCGGGCGTAGCATATCTCAGATACACTACGCCGCCGTTACTTACAGCACCAGGTTCCCTATTCAGAAACAACTTGCGCCGTAAGCTACTGCGGCGTAGTGTAAATGTGTTGGCGTAAGCCCGCACAATTCAAATGTGGAAGATGGGGGCTAGATTTATGTAAAATCATCGTGACCCCACGTAAATGACGTTTTTTTTTTGAACGATGCATGCGCCGTCCGTCGACTATCCCAGTGTGCATGCACGAAAATCACGTCGAAAATACTCATTGATAACGACGTGAGCGTAACTGACGCCCAGCCCCATTCCCAAACGATTTACGCAAACAACGTAAAATTTGACGCTGTCCCGACATCCATACTTAACATTGCCTGCGCCTCATATAGCAGGGGTAACTTCATGCCAGAAAAAGCCTTACGCAAACAACGCAAATAGATACGCCAGGTGCAACTACTTTCGTGAATCGGCGTATCTAGCTAATTTACATATTCGACGCGTAAATCTACGGAAGCGCCACCTAGCGGCCAGCGTAAATATGCAACTAAGATACGCCGCCGTAAGAGACTTACGCCACTCGTATCTTAGCTAAATTCCGGCGTATCTTGTTTTCTGAATACAGAAAAAAGATATGTCGCCGCATCTTAGAAGTTAAGCCGCGTATCTCAAGATACGTCGACGTATCTTGTATCTTGCGCGGTTGCGCCACAACCGCGCAATTGTCAGTTAAAGCGACGCAGTGCAGGATCGCATAAAGTGGCCTGGTCTTTGACCAGCAAAATGGTTCAGGGCTTAAGTGGTTAAAGTATGATATAAGCAAGTAAATATTTGCCATTTTGCACAGTTGAGTAGAGATTGGCCAGAGAGGCATCAGCATTAATATATGTGAGGAAAAACAAGAATCCCTGTTTTTATGCATAAGTATGCTAAATACAATATATGTACAAGTGTATAGCAGTGTGCAGAGAGGTAAGAAATCGCAGCAGTCTGGTACTGTGATATCACTAGTGACATAACATGGCTTCATTCTGGTAACTTGACGTAACATTCCAATGATCAAGTAACATATCACAATCAAAGCGTTGCATTATTGGTAAGGTAACACAGCATCCATCTTTAAACTGACATCCATCTGTAAAATAGCATCACTAGAAATGTAACACAGCATCACTGAACTCTGTTCAGCAACTGAAAAAAAAAACCTCAGTTTCTTTTGAGTTTTAGATTGGAAAAGGGTCAAAACAACAGGTTTATTTTATTTTTATTTTTTTACTGTCAGTGTCCTGTTGGTGAAAACTCCCCCCACTTTCTGTACCAGAGAACCAACAGTGAAAGGAGATATTTATTAAGTGGGAGCATAAGCCTTCTTAATTTTTCAAAAATAAGTGTTCCTATTGCAAGATTTCCCATCACCCCCTCTTGGTGATAAATGTAACATTTTGGATATCACAAAACTTTCTGCCTGGGACACAGGACAACTACAGGGAGTGAATATCCCTGGCAGGTAAGAGCTCCCTCTGAACACATCTTGTGAGACAAAATGCATTAGGGCGGAGTCAAGCAGTGATGTCATGAGCAGATGAATGGCCATAATGTTGTGAGCTGTCCAATACATTTCTACATTGTGAGTAAACATTATGGGCCAGATTCAGGTAGTCCAGAGCATCTTTGCTCTGGAGTAACGCTTCTCATTTGCGTTGCGCTGCAGAAATTTTAGGAGCAAGTGCTGTCATTCACGAAGCACTTGCTCCTAATGTTGCGGCAGCGCATCGCAAATGAGCCGGCGGAATTCAAATTGGGCGGGTACGGGGCGTGTAGTATGCTAACTAAGCGCGATCCCGCCGCCAACGTACTGCGCATGCGTCGAGTGTCAAAACATCCCCGTGCGCATGCTCCAAAATCTGTGAATGAACGTCAATGACATCACATTCCCATTCATGACCGTTTTACGCAAGCGACGTTTTTTTTATTTTTTTCCGACGCGATGACGACGCCTATACCTAACATAGGATATTCCAACCCCATGTAGGTATAACTATGCGCCGCGTATCCCGTCCGGAAACGTCGTAACGTCACTGCGTCGCGCCGGAATGCGATCGTGAATTGCCGATTTCCGCTCATTAACATATTTTTTGAGCGGAAATCGGCGGGAACGCCCCCGGCGCCATTTTTAAGTTGAAGTAACGATGCGATGGCGAAACTCAGTTACGCTGCTCGCATCGGAGCTTCAACCCGGTGTTTCTTGTTTTCTGGTTACAGAAAACAGAAACGCCGGCTCAAAGTCACAGTTAGGCTGGCGGATCACTGGATCCGCCAGCCTAACTGTTCCTGAATCTGGCCCTATTTGTGCTTTTAATACAACACTATTTGGTTTCCTCTGTTTCTCTCTGCATCCGAGAACATACACTGCGTCTTGTCATGCGTATTTCTGTATATTGAGGAGAGAGCCATCCATCCTGCTTGTGACCAGCATAAGGAGGTTTTCTATGGTGTGTGGCCATTACCATTACAAGGGAATAGAGCTAGTCATCCTGCCTGGGATCAGATAAAGATTCATAGGACTTCCTTTGTAATGTGGTTTCATTTTCTGGTATGAGACATAGATGTCCAATATGAAGAAAGTCTGGATGGCCACACTTTCACAAAACACCTTTAATCATTCATTAAGCAAACGACAATCCACAAATGAATATATATAGTATAGCAGCACTAACGCATTTCACATAATCTGCGGTTCTTAATCATACCTATCTAGATTTTCTTCATATTGGAATTCCTGAGACATACAGGGCCAGCACCCTTCTGTGTGCAGTGGTGGTGATATCGGCTTAGACTTATGCCGCGTACACACGATCATTTTTCGTGTTGTAAAAAATGTAGTTTTTCAGGCTCTAGAAAAAACAACGTTTTTTTCAACTTGATCATTAAAACGGCCTTGCCTACACATGATCGTGAAAAAAAATGCTCTAGCAAAGCGCGTACAACGGCACTATAACCCTTTGGGCGGCTTTAGCTGATTTTGTGTTAGTAAAATACGCTTTTCTGTCTGTTACAGTGTGATGAATGTGCTTACTCCATTATGAATGGTAGCGATCCCATCTCATAACTTGCTTCTGAGCATGCGTGGGTTTTTCACGTCGTTAAAGCTCACACACAACCATTTTTTACAACCCGAAAAACGACAATGTTAAAAACGTTGTGAAAAAATAGAGCATGCTTGAAAAAAAATGTGCCCGTTTTTCAGAACCCGAAAAATGCTCTGAAGCCCACACACAATCGTTTTTAATGATATTAAAAAAAAAAACGTTGTTTTTTACAACACGGAAAATTATCATGTGTACGCGGCATTACTTGGAGTGACGTTTAACCTATAGCAATGGACGTGTTGAAAAAGTTTCAAAATTGTATTTCATCACAGTGCACTTTTTTGTATGAGTACTTTGGAACTTTTGATTATTGGTCATACTGATAATTAAGGTTTAATTGTGTACAGTGCAACATGTTTTCTGTTTCTTGCTGATAGAAACCTCCATTGACCCCCTATGGGTCTAGTCTCATCTTAAAATTGTGACCCTCACTACAAAGGTTAAATGCACTTATTCCTTTAAACCAAGGGTCAAACAGTTCCTTGTGGATACTTGTGGATGGACTCAGCAGTAATATCTCTCAGGCCCTGTACACACGATCAGACATGTCTGATGAGACTTGTCTGACGGACCGTTCTCATTAGACAACTCTGAACTTGTCTTTTTTTTTTTGCTTTTTTTTTTTTTTTTCCCACATCAGGCTTAACCCAGGGTTAAGAGGTGTTAGAGGGGTTCATCTTTTTGGTTTTTCACCCATCATATTTCCACCTCAGTTAGCATCATTTGTGGAGAGTTCTCTGTAAGTTCGTTTCTTTTTTCTTTTTTTTTTTTTTTATTGTTAATGCTAATATGTTGATTCTTTTTTTTTTTTTTTTTTTCCATTTATCCAAAGTATGATTACAGATGGCTAAGCTTGCTCATAATAGTTAACATTGCCATTTTTTCCCCCTGCACCTCCCTCCCTGGGTTTCTGTGTAAATGTTTTGTCCCCCCCCCCCAATCTTTAGAAACCCTCCCCCCCTTCTTTCCCTCTTTTCCGTGTTGGTTCTCGGTCGTATTCGTTTTCTAATTTATTTCTAGTAATATTTCGGTGGCCTTGTCCGATATTTCATAAGTTCTCCACTGGTCCCAAATTTTCCCGTCCCTTCCTCCCGCCTCCTCCCCCAGGTCAACCTTTCTTAAGTATTCCATCTCTGCGATGTGGTCGACCCTGTGTATGAGTTCTTTCAGAGGAGGTTTTTTGTGGGTGGAGCCAGAATTTCGGGATTAGTCCCTTTGCTGCATTGAGCAACACTGGGACCAGTGTTGAGGCATAATATTTTTTTTTCCCTTTTTGCATGCCTTGTCCATGGAAGAGGCAGGTCGAGAAATCTAATGAGATCTTTTCTCCTGAAATCTCCTCTATCATTTCAAGGACTTCAGACCAAAATTCCCGAATTATCGGATCGGCAATCCCACCATATGTGTAGTGCAGTTCCTACCTGATTAAATTCCTCCAGCAGAGGGGGGAGTTAGCTGATGCAATTTTATTGAGTCTGACAGGTGTCAAGTGCCATCGCATCATGTATTTGTAATTAGTTCGAATTGTTGTTATATCTTTGCATAGGAGAATGTTGCTCTAACCAATTGTGTCTCTTCTATTCTTCTTCCAATTTCTTTCTCCCAGGCCTCTATGCTTTGTAGTATGTCTTTTGTCTCTATTTCTGTAAGGATTTTGTAAATCGTCACGATTCCATGTTGCAATGGTTCTCCCCTAGTGCAAAGTTTTTCTATTGGGTTTTGTGCTGTGTTATCTCTTATAGGTGCAGGGAGTGAATTTACCAAGTGCTTTTAGTTGTAAATATTCCCAATCCGTTATCTTTTGTGTCCCTTCTTCTACGTGTATCTCGTCTTTTTTTTTTTTTTTCCCTGTACTACTATATCTCCCAATCTTTTAGTGCCTATTTTTTTCCCTAATTTAGTCCTGTTTCCCGGTGCAAATAGTTTTGTGTTTACTAATGGGATTAGTGGGGAATTATATTCCCATTTTTCCCGCTTGTGTACCAGATCCCATATCTTATAGACCTGTTTTGTTAAGCTATGTGTATCAGGGTGAATTGTTCTAAATTTAGGTGGTATCCATATATTTGTGTATAAGTGCTGTTTATTTATCTCATTTTCTATAAGAGCCCATTTTTTTAGTGATTTCTTATTAGACCATTCAACTAGTCTCGCTAAGGTTACAGCTTGGTAATATCTTTTTAAATCTGGGAGAGCCAGTCCCCCTCTTTTTTTTGCTCTGGTTAGGGTTGCGTAGCTTATGCCGCGTACACACGGTCGTTTTTTGCGATGAAAAAAAACGACGTTTTTTGTGAAGTAAAAAACGACGTTTTTGAAACGTCACTTTCAAAGACGATGTTGCATACACACCATCGTTTTTTTCACAAAAAACGAGGTTACGTTCACCACACTTTTCCATTGAAGCTCGCTTCATAACTAGCTTCTGGGCATGCGCGGGTTGAAAAACGTCGTTTTAAACGACGTTTTTGCTACACACGGTGACTTTTTGTGAAACAAAAAACAACGTTTTGAAAAACGACACAAAAAATTCAAGCATGTTGGAATTTTTTTTTGGTCGTTTTTTTGAAGACAAAAAACGACGTTTTGCCCACACACGATCAATTTAAATGACGTTTTAAAAAACGACGTTTTTTTTCATCGCAAAAAACGACCGTGTGTACGCGGCATTATTCTTGGTTTTTTATCTTGCCATATAAAATTTGAGATTATCTTTTTTGTTACCTTAAAGAAACTTTGTGGGATATTTATTGGGAGCATTTGGAATTTATAGATGATCTTAGGTAGGACTGTCATTTTAAATAGGTTAATCCGCCCCATCCAGGTTATCTGTTTGTGGGAGAAATTTTTAAGATCCCGTCTTATTTCATTAAGTAAGGGGATGTAGTTTGCCTCAAAGAGGCCCGCCACTTTGGGGTTATTTTTATTCCCAGGTAAGTAAGTGATTTTTGTTCCCACGTAAATGGGAATGCGTTACGTATGGCCGCCTCTTCCTTTTGTTCGATCCCAATATTCATAATTACAGTTTTTACTGGATTTATTTTAAAGTTAGAAAGTCTACCGTATCTTTCTATTTCCGCTAATATGTTAGGTATTGATGATTTGGGCTTGGTCACATACAGGAGGACATCGTCGGCGTATGCCGCCAGCTTCTGTTCCCCCTCGCCCATTCTCACCCCCCTATCTCTGAATTATTCCAATCATGCATAACAATGGTTCCAAGGTCAATACGTATAGGAGGGGGGAGAGTGGGCATCCCTGCCTTGTTCCATTCATCATTTCGATCACCTGGGATTCCCTCCCATTTACCTTAACTTTTGCCGTTGGGGACTTATATAAGTTACCGACCCATTTCATAAATATGGGACCGAGTCCTATGTTTCTTAAAGTCTCCATCATGAACCCCCAGTCGACTCTGTCAAACGCTTTTTCGGCGTCTAATGACATGAGCACGGCTGGGGGTCCATCCCTTTTGTCATCCTGTAACAGCAAAAGTGTTCTTATACTATTGTCTCTCCCTTCTCTACCTCCTACAAATCCCGTCTGGTCTAGGTTCACCAGGTCAGGCATAAACGGTTTTATCCTTGATGCCAGTATCTTAGCAAAAATTTTTATATCAGCATTTAACAATGCAATAGGGCGGTAATTGGAACAAAGAGTCTTATCTTTTCCTAATTTGGGGATAATAGCGATATTAGCCAGGAGGGATTCCTTCCTCACCTCTTCTGAGCTTCCTAGTTTGTTAAAATATATGCACATTTCTGGATCAATAGCTCACTGAATTTTTTATAGTATTTTATTGACAGACCATCTGGGCCTGGGCTTTTCCCCCCTGGTGTCCCTTGGATCGCTTGAGCGATTTCTTCGTGTGTTATTGGTTCTTCTAAGGTTTCTACTGTTTCGTTTGTTAATTTAGGCAAATTAGATTCCGAAGGTACTCACGTATTTTTTCTATTCTTTTTGCTTTTTCCTCTTTGTGTCTCTTTTCTAATTGAGTATAGTGAAGCGTAGAACGTCCGGAAAGCTTCCGCTATCTCCGACGTCTTAAACCGCATGTGTCCTGACTGGTCTTTTATTTTTTCTATATGATTTGAGTTTTTTTTTTCCCGTGAGATCCTAGCAAGGTATTTACCTGGTTTATTCCCCCAGAGGTACCTTTCCTTCATGACGTTTTTATATGTATTTCTGGATTCAATCTCCAATAGTTCCCTTAAGTGAATCCTCTTTATTGACATTTCCTGATATATTTTTTTGTTATTATTTTGATTTTTGTGTTTTGTTTCTAGATCTTGTAACTCCTTAATTATCTTATTTCTATTTGCATCTCTTTCCTTTTTTTTTTTTGCTCCTATGGAGATTAATTTTCCTCTAATATTAGCCTTATGGGCTTCCCAAATGGTAGCTATGTTTACGTTGGGGTGTGGTTTAGCCTAAAATATTCCTCTATGTCTGATCTTATTATGTCTACGACTTCCGTATCTTCTATTAACTCCTCATTTAATCTCCAGGGTCCCCTTCTCTCTTCAATCTCTGGGAACTTTATATTCAGTGTAACCGGGGCATGATCCGAAATTGTCGCTACCTCGACTGCAGCTTTATCCACAAATTCTAAGGTTTCGTGATCCACCATTATGTAGTCTAGCCTCGAATACATATTATGAACTGTGGAGTAATATGTGTAATCCTTTTTAGTTGGGTTAAAAACCCTCCAGGGGTCTATTAGTTGACACGCAGAAAGTTTCTTCTTGACTATTTGTTGTTGCTTTATGTTTCCCATGTTTACTGTTGAGGTTCTGTCTAATTGTGAGTCGAGGGTAAAGTTAAAGTCCCCAGCTAGGACCACTTTTCCTTTTTAAATTCCATAAGTTTATTCAAAATCAATGTTAGGTACCTCTGGGGGAATTTATTTGGGCCGTAGACGTTGGCCAGTGTGTATCGTTTACCATGTAGAAGGCCTCTTAAGAACAAATATCGGCCCTCGGGGTCTACCATCCTGTCTTCTACTGAAAAACTTAGTTTATTCCCTATACCTATTGCTACTCCTCTTGATCCTCTCTGCGGCGAGTCTCCATAGTACCATGTTGGGACTGCCCGGGAGTTAAGCCTCACTCTTGAATCTAGGGTTATGTGTGTCTCTTGAAGGAAAACTACATCAGCGGTGTGTCTCTCGATTTCTTTTAGGATCATGTGTCTTTTCCGCGGAGAACTAAGGCCTCTTACATTATAGGTAATTACAGTTACCTTAGACATATAGGAGATTCTGATCGATTACATTCTTTTCCTCCCCATTTCGTCTTCTCCTAATGCTCTGATTATCTCCCGGACCCAAGATCTTTCGTCTCTTCTCCCTACCCCTCCCAACCCCCCCTCCCCAGAACCCAGCCCCCCCCCCCACTCCCCCCCTTCCTCCTCCCCTGATTCCTCCCCCTCCCCTTCCCTTCCTCCCCCTCCCGTCCCGCCCTCCCCCCCTAACCCATGATGGTAAGAACTTGACCCAAAGGTCCTATTTTGGAGCATCTTCTCTTGCACTACTTGTGCAGGGGTGCTCCCTCTGTATTGAGGCGGAGTACAATTCGACGCCTCCTCTTCTCCCCCCGGACCGGGGGAGTTTCCTCAGGCGGTCGAAGACACCTGGGCCCTAATATCTCCGCAACGCTGTGTCCTGCCACCGCATAGCATTTTCTATGTGTAGACATCTTTAAATGGTTACCCTCCCCTCCCTCCCTCTCCTTCCCCTATGGTTATAGCGCCTCTCCTCATAATCATTTACTTGGAATTGGGATTCCCAGCTTTTGGCAGAACTCAGGAATTTCGTCTAGGAACCTTAACTTAGCCATGACCCCCTCTTTTCTGGCTATCAAACATGACGGAAATCCCCAATTATACTGTATGTCTAATTCCTGTAACACCCGCAGTAGTGGCTCTGAACTTGTCTGATGTGCGTACACACCATCGGAGCAAAATCCAATAAGACCAGAACGCGGTGACGTAGAACACAATGACGTGATGAAAAAACAAAGTTCAATGCTTCCAAGCATGCGTCGACTTGATTCTGAGCATGCGCGGGTTTTTGGTCCGATGCTTTTGCGTACTAACAATCGAACCTGTGTGATGGACAGGTTCCATCAGACAGGTTTTAAAGCATGTTTTAAAACTTTGGTCTGACGGACAACGGTCTGATGGGCCCTACACACCATCAAACTGGTCTGATGAAACTGGTCTGCAGACCAGTTTCATCAGACACGTCTGATCGTGTGTACAGGGCCTCAGATGCAATGCAGCCCAACACACCTCCATGGAATCCCTGACCTATGAAAGCCGCGCAGGGATACACCAGATCATCAAACTTAAGGAAAATCAAAAGATAACTATCACTGTTTTCACAAAAGTTACTGTTTCATATTTTCAACTGAACTTCCCAAAGTTAAGTGAAAATTCCCTTGCATTGTGAAAATAGATTTTGCAAAGTAAACACATCATATTTCTTTAGTAAATTAGCTCTATAATTGTTAATGCTTGTTGGAAAACTGCATATATGATTCTTGCCAGTCAAGATTGTTCTGGACACATGGCCAGGCCCTTCTTGTTTTATTGGAAAGCAACATTCAGATTGAACAGGAAATTACATCATAACCATGTAGTCCACTAGGAAGAACATTACATTACACAGGCATTAAACACTCCCACCTAGTGGGAGAGTTACTAATCACAGTATAATATATTAGAATGTTTTTTTGCACTTTTGACTGTATAAACAGCATGCTAACATTTACTTTATATTTTGTAGACTGTAGTTCCCGAAAAGCAAATGTAGATGAGTAAATTAGGCATATCTGGAAAAGTTTTTAGTTTACCTGCATATACAAGCAAATTTGCATGATTCTCCTTAAATCAGACACATCTATATGAATGTTTATGGAATATAATTTGTAAAAAATAAATAAAAAATTGTTAAATCCGTAAACTCATTCACTAATGTTGACAAGCAAACTATATACACTGAATACATTATAAGCCTTTCAGTGTTCTTCATCTCTAATATATATATATATATATATATATATATATATATATATATTGTACAGGACGCCAGGGATGGGTCCTGGATGGACGCTACATAGCGCCAATTTTTGGAATCTGGTCCCTTTAAGCACTGGTTCAGGAGGTCACCCAAAGGGGGTGAGAGGTTCCGGACAGATAAAATGGATCCAGAGAGGACGGGCTTAAAGTCCTCTTTGTCTTCTTTTAATGATATTTGGGGGTCCGGGATTTCGGAGGCTCTGAATCGACAATTGGGAGGGAAGAGAGCCTCCCCTTCTGACCCCTGGCTTCAGGCACACAAGGGGTTAACTACTTCCAGGAAGTGAGTTAAAAGGAAAGGAAGTCCTGACAGAGGGTGGAGTAGTTTTGGAAGTGAAGCTGTGTCTGCAGGGAAGGACTGGAGGACTTCTTACTAACACGTATGTGCCTTCTTTTGGTTGTTTTGCTGTGCTGAAGAGAGACTTATCTAATTTATGCTGGAAACAAGCAGGACTTTTGTTGTGACATTTTTGTGCTGAAGAAAGCATTATTTTGTTTTGTTTTGTTTTGGTCGCCAATAAAGACCCTTTGCTTTACTGACACGGTTTATGCACTTGTCTCGCTGAGCTAAAGAACCCCCAAAGTTCACAACTGGTGGAGAATGTGGGCAAAGTGCATTTGCAGGCGCAAAAAACGTTTAAAAACTGACATTTAAAGAGACAGTGTACTTATGGCATGTCTTGGGTGACGTCAGCCCAGACATTACAAACAGCACGCAACGACATGGAAGAGGTCATTAGGGCTTTGGCACAAGCCACCGTGACCCAGCAGCAAACCACCGTGACCCAGCAGCAAGCGTCAGCGGACGCCAACCGTCGCCATGAGGAAGCGATGGCTCAGCAGCAGCAGGCCCTGGCACAGGCTATAGCTGCGCAGCAGGAAAACACACGGCTGCTAGCCGCGCAGTTTACAGCCCAGCAGGAGTCCACTCAAGCACAGGTGGCTGCCTTGCAGGAGGCAGTACAGCGGCTGGCTCAGGGACAAGAGCAATCGGCCGTTGCCGTTAGCAACCCAGTGTCTGTTAGAGCCAGCCATTTCTTGCAAAAACTAACACCCAGCGATGACGTGGAAGCCTTTCTGACCACCTTTGAAAGGATAGCAGAGAGAGAAGCATGGCCCCGGGACCAATGGGCCGGCATTATCTCCCCTTTTCTCACTGGTGACCCACAAAAGGCCTATTTTGACCTCCCAGCTGAGCACATCAAAGACTATGAACGTCTAAAAGCGGAGATCCTGGCCCGCCTGGGGGTGACCACAGCTGTCCGTGCTCAGAGGGTGCATCGCTGGCGGTACAAATCGGACCAACCACCCAGGTCCCAAATGCACAAACTAATTCAGTTAGTTAAAAAATGGCTGCAGCCAGAGAAGTTGTCAGGTCCACAAATGGTGGAACGGGTGGTGATGGACTGGTACCTACGGTCCCTACCAGATGACCTACATGGAAACCCTACTAACGCTGACCAGCTGGTCGAGCTGGTCGAACGGTACACCGTGGTGGAGGACCTGCTTGGGCCTGCCAAGCATCGGGAACTCATGCCAAGGACACCCAGACCAGCCACTACCCCGAGGAGAAAAGCCTGGCCAGATGTTGGCGTCCGCAGATCTACACCGTCTGCCATAGAACCACGGAGGTCGGTTCCTGTGCCAAAGATGGGAGACATTCAGTGTTGGCGATGTCGGTCCTGGGGGCATACCCGGGCACAGTGCCCGCTCCAGGAGGAGCCTATGGATTGCGGGGCTGCCCGAAGAAGCTCTTTCTATGCGCAAAGAGCGTGTGCCACGCATCTTGACCTGACTTCCAGACAGTTCGAGTGTGAAGTGTGGGTAAACCACCTTCCGGCCAGGGCTCTACTGGACTCTGGTAGCATGGTCACGCTGGTACATGCCCGGGTACTTGGAAGGATTGGTCCAGTAACTAAGACCCTACGGGTAGTGTGTATCCATGGGGACACCAAGGAGTACCCCTTGGTCCCAGTAACTGTGTCCTATGGTCAAAACCTCGATTACCCAGGAGGTTGGGGTGGTAAAAATGCCTGATACATGATATCATAGTGGGGCGGGACTGTCCAATATTTTTGGAATTATGGAACCAGGTACAGACGGGTCTGCCAGGAGAACTAAGGACACTGGGTTCGGAAGGGACAGAGTCTGGGGGATCCGGGCCTGAAACCTCCACAACACACCCCTCTAATGTAGAGAGACTTGTTAGTGATAATGACGTTGCAGAAAATCTTAGTTCTAATAATATTAGTCCGGTGTCTGGTCTGAAAACCGAGTTGACTCTGAGTGGGGGGGAGTCTCCCCGTTACAAGTCATGCTGGGGGAGGATGATGAGGAGCTTACCCCGGTTGAGGAGGGTGAGGGGGAAACATCCCAAAGGCCAGTGCATCCAGACCTGGACGTACCCAGGGGTGCGTTTGGCACCGCCCAGGTACAGGACCCTACCCTGGTCAATGCTCGAGAGCAGGTTTCTGTCATTGATGGGGTTTCACAGATACCAGATGCAGACCAGAGGTTTCCTCATTTTGCATTAAAGGGGGACCTAGTCTATCGTGTGGTTGAGAGCCGAGGGGAACCCATAGAACAGTTGCTGGTCCCTCAACCTTATAGGCGGATGCTCCTTGATCTATCCCACAACGATGCACTAGGAGGACACCTGGGGGCGGAGAAAACGGAGGCCAGGATAACCGACCAGTTTTACTGGCCAGGGGTGAAGGCTGAGGTTAAAAGATATTGTGAGTCTTGTCCTGTTTGCCAGTTAACTGCCCCGGTGCCTCGCTATAGAAACCCCCTAGTACCCTTGCCAATTATTGAGGTCCCGTTTGAGCGGATCGCTATGGATCTTGTAGGACCCCTGGTAAAGTCAGCAAGGGGGCACCAATACATATTGGTCATCCTGGACTACGCCACTAGATACCCAGAAGCAGTCCCGTTGAGAAAAACGTCCTCTAAGGCCATTGCCGGGAGCTATTTTAAATGTTCTCACGAACTGGGTTCCCCAAGGAAATATTAACGGATCAAGGCACCCCTTTTATGTCAAAGGTGATGGCGGACTTGTGCAGGCTGTTTCAGATTAAGCAGCTGCGGACGTCCGTCTATCTCCCCGCAGACCGATGGCCTAGTTGAGAGGTTTAACAAAACTCTGAAGTCTATGTTAAAAAGAGTCGTCCAGAAAGACGGGAAAGATTGGGATATGTTGCTCCCTGCCTATTGTTCGCTATCCGGGAGGTACCACAGGCATCCAAGGGTTTTCTCACCATTTGAGCTAGTGTACGGACAGAGGCCCCGGGGGTTGCTTGATCTGGTAAAGGAAACATGGGAAAGTGAGTCCTCCCGCAAAAACCGTGGTGGAACATATTTCTCAAATGCGAGAAAGGGTGGCTAAAGTGATGCCACTGATAAGAGAGCACATGCAGAAGGCTCAGGATGCCCAAAGAAGGGTATATAACCGGTCGGCTAAAGTGAGACAGCTCCAAGTAGGTGACAGGGTAGCTGTCCTAATACCAACGGTAGAAAGCAAGTTTCTTGGCCAAGTGGAAGGTCCGTTTGAAATAGTGTAGAAAGTGGGTGAGGTAAACTATAGGGTACACCAACCAGGGAAAAGAAAACCCTACCAAATTTATCACATACATTTGTTAAAGCTCTGGAAAGACAGAGAACCGGTGTCCGCAGTGGTGGCGGTACAGTCAGGGGACCAGGTAGGGATCAACATGGTGCAGGTTGCAGCTACCCTAACTAGGCCCCAAACCCAGCAAGTAAAAGAGTTTCTGCAAAGAAATCGGGACATGTTTTCAGGGTTGCCAGGACTCACCAACGTCATCGAGCATGACATTGTGACCGAGCCCAAGGTGACAGTCCGGCTTAAACCCTACCGTATCCCAGAAGCTCACAGGGTGGCGGTGTCTGGAGAGGTGAAAAGGATGCTTGAACTTGGGGTCATCGAAGAATCACAGAGCGAGTGGTCCAGTCCGATCGTATTGGTGCCCAAACCCAATGGTACTCTACGCTTCTGCAACGACTTTAGAAATCTCAACGAGGTCTCCAAGTTCGATGCATACCCCATGCCACGGGTAGATGAGCTGATTGAGAGGTTGGGTCCTGCCAGGTACATTACCACACTGGACCTCACAAAAGGTTACTGGCAGATTCCCCTAACCAAAGAGGCCAGAGAGAATACAGCTTTCTCTACCCCGGAGGGTCATTTCCAGTACAAGAGAATGCCGTTTGGTTTACACTCCGCCCCCGCCACATTTCAAAGGGCCATGGACAAAACTCTGCGTCCCCACCAACGGTATGCCTCCGTGTACCTGGATGACATGTGTCATTTTTAGTACGGATTGGGATTCCCACCTTCCCTGAGTACAGGCAGTGGTAGACTCCTTGAGAAGGGCAGGGTTCACCATCAATCCGGAGAAGTGTGCGGTTGGGGTGGAGGAAGCCAAGTATCTTGGATACATTGTAGGTAGAGGGTTAGTGAAGCCCCAAATGAGCAAAGTAGAGGCTATACAGGGCTGGCCCCGCCCCCTAACAAAGAAACAGGTCAGAGCGTTTTTAGGCCTAGTTGGGTACTACAGGAGGTTTGTCCCCAACTTCGCCACCATTGCGGCACCTCTGACTGACCTCACCAAAGGCCGAAAGTCCGTCATGATCAAATGGAATGCCGAGGCTGAAAAGGCATTTCAAATGCTTAAGACGGCACTGTGCCAGGACCCGGTGCTTGTATCGCTGGACTTTTCTAAGGACTTTATAGTGCAAACAGATGCCTCAAGTGAAGGGCTAGGAGCAGTTCTGTCTCAAGAAATCAACGGAGAGGAGCATCCAATAGTTTTCCTTAGTAGGAAACTGACGCCAGCTGAGAAAAACTATGCAGTGGTGGAACGCGAATGTCTTGCCATCAAGTGGGCTTTGGACTCCCTACGGTATTTTCTCCTAGGCAGGAAGTTTCGCCTCATATCAGACCATGCTCCTCTTACGTGGATGAGACAGAACAAGCACACCAATGCCAGGGTAAATAGGTGGTTTCTGTCTCTGCAGGAGTTTAACTTTGTGGTGGAGCATAAGACCCGGGAAACAGCATCAGAATGCCGATGCCCTCTCCCGAGTCCACTGTATGATGGCGAGTGATGCCTCCAACACCTCCGCGTTGAGGCAGAGGGGGGGGATATGTACAGGACTCAAGGGATGGGTCCTGGATGGACGCTACATAGCGCCAATTTTTGGAATCTGGTCCCTTTAAGCACTGGTTCAGGAGGTCACCCAAAGGGGGTGAGAGGTTCCGGACAGATAAAATGGATCCAGAGAGGACGGGCTTAAAGTCCTCTTTGTCTTCTTTTAATGATATTTGGGGGTCCGGGATTTCGGAGGCTCTGAAGCGACATTTGGGAGGGAAGAGAGCCTCCCCTTCTGACCCCTGGCTTCAGGCACACAAGGGGTTAACCACTTCCAGGAAGTGAGTTAAAAGGAAAGGAAGTCCTGACAGAGGTGGAGTAGTTTTGGAAGTGAAGCTGTGTCTGCAGGAAAGGACTGGAGGACTTCTTACTAAAACGTATGTGCCTTTCTTTTGGTTGTTTTGCTGTGCTGAAGAGAGACTTATCTAATTTATGCTGGAAACAAGCAGGACTTTTGTTGTGACATTTTTGTGCTGGAGAAAGCATTATTTTGTTTTGTTTTGGTCGCCAATAAAGACCCTTTGCTTTACTGACACGGTTTATGCACTTGTCTCGCTGAGCTAAAGAACCCCCAAAGTTCACAATATATATATATATATATATATATATATATATATATATATATATATATATATTCCATTTATTACACTGCCAATGAAGAGTCTATTCATATTATAAAGGAATATTTTGAGAGGTATTATTACATAGGTCTACATGAAATTCCTGTAAATTTTTATTTAAACTAGGATCCTCTTCTGAACTTAAAAGATTTACGGTGAAGTTAAATTACATAATAAAAGTAAAATTAATACAATTAAGCTTTGTTCAAAAAATACTTAATGGAAAAGCTACTTACAGAAGATTAAATTACTAATTCATTTTTAATTATGTGATATCTTTTATTAATATTTTTAGTACAAGACTCTTTTGTAGAAGGTTAAAAAGTACTCATCACGTCTTATTTTTTTATTTTTAATAAGCAGAACAAGAGAGTGTATGCACATTCAGTTTTAGAAATGATGCATATTAAAAAAATCTTTCCTGCAAAAAGTATATTATTTCATGATCTTTTGGTCGGACTGGAAGAGATCTCAGGATTATCATCTCACTGATAAATGGGAATCTGGAATAGGTTCTTTAGTCTATTGTTCTTCTCTCTGACCTACATAAATAGAAATCAAAGTCGGAGTTTACTCATTAAACTGTCAGTAAACCCACATTATTAAAAACTTTCAATAAATGCTGTATTATATCCTAACTATTCTTGCTCAGTCATTATGGGGTTTGTTTTCAATTTTCTGCAAAAACTGTTCACTGTTCCTCTCTCATAACCATGTCCCCTCAGTAGCTGAGGATTCTGCAGAGCAGTGTTGGCAGCTAGTGCACATGCTAAGTTTTCAGTGTGTTCCTGAGCATTCCTTCCCTTGTCATATTTGAGCAGCCCATTTGACCATAGGGTCAAACATGTGGGTGTATACACAATGGTAAATTACACTCCCCTCCCTCCTGCTTTATTCCCACTTACCAGCCAAACACATTGGGGGTGGGATAATACATGTAGATTGATGGAGGTACCACCTCCCTCTTATTCTAAGCACAAATAAATAATAGACACAGACTGGAGGAATGTGCCACAGCCTGTGATTGGTTAAAATCCACCCACACCATGGTATTGCCCAAAAATAATAACGATTTGATTTTAAATACATGTTTGTAAAATGATTTAAAACAGTTTATTGAACACTAGCAACACGTGTTAACTGATCTGGGAACTGTAGGCTTGATATAAAGACGTTTCTCTATAATCTCAGCTATAACTACCTCTTTTTTTGCTCTAGCAAAGTGCTGGTTTTCTGCACAGGCTTTCTCTTCCTATCCTTCTCAACTTTTGCTCTTTCTGTCCTTCTACACACCTGGCTATTTACTTTATAATGAATCCTATACTTTTCCCTTCCTCTTATTTCAGCCTAATATGCTTCCACTCCTGCTTTTCCAGTCTTTTAGCTTGATTTGTACTTGGAATGGGTTTCCAACTGGGCCCATAGGTCCCTTCCCGGGCTGATTAGGTATAACTAAATTCCAATGGTGCGACCTCTTTTATGGTAACTATGTAATATTCAATAACTTCTGTATATATTTGAACTTTATTTTGCAGTTTTTTTTAAAGTTCTCAGTGTCATGCCCACCTTCTCAGGCCGTGTACACACGATCTAATTTATCTGCTGAAACTGGTTCGACGGACCGTTTCAGCAGACATCTCCGATCGTGTGTACGGGCTAGCGGACATGTTTTCCCAGCGGACAAATTTCAAACATATCTGACGGAGACATTTCCGTTGGATATGTCCGCTGGTTAGTACACTAACCAGCGGACAGAAATCTCCGTGCATGCGTCGAATGGATTCGACGCATGCGTGGAAGTATTTTATTTCCTGGAGTGGTGACGTGGCACCGTCAACGTCACCGCCACGTCACCGCGTCCTCAGCCCGAGGGGATTTTCATCCAAAATCCGATGAGATATGTCCGCTGCAAACGGTCTGTCGGACATGTTTGAGCGGACATGTCTCATCGTGTGTACGCGGCCTCAGGGACAATCTTCACATGGAAATGAGGCTTATGACTGGTGAAAAGTCATATAATTTTGTTGATTCTGAGTCTCCATGTGAAGTTCCCACAGTGGGGCTATTCTAACATTGTGGAACACTAACCCTGCATTTGGGATCTTTTGGGCTTGACTCTCATTAAATCGTGTCACTTTGAACCCTGTTCTTTGTAATGATATGTTATTATCTTTATAAACTACATATACCACTGATGTTCTCTTTATACTTGCTTACCCTAAGGCCCCGTACACACCATTAAATAAAACTAATCAAATCGGTCTGACAGACTGATTTGATCACATTTGTCTGCTGGGCTATTTTGGTTTGATCGCTGTACACACGATCAAACCAAAATACCCGCTGGCAGACAGCGTGGTGACGTGGCGATGACGTTGACGCCGCCACGTCACCGCACCAGGAAGTAAAACACTTCCACGCATGCGTCGAATCCATTCGACGCATGTGCGGGCAGATATGTCTGCTGGTTAGCATACTAACCAGCAGACATATCGGACGGACGGATTCCCAGCAGACAGATTTTAAAGCATGATTTAAAATCTGTCTGCTGGAAAAATCTGTCTGTCCGCCCGTACACACGATCGAATCTATCTGCTGAAATGGTCTATCAGACCGTTTCCAGCAGATAGATTTGATGCCCATTTTGTTTTTCTTCTGCTTGATTATCTTTGTGTTATCATAGAAATACTCATCAGATACTTTTATGTCTGTATACCTTTTTTAATAATCTTTCTCAATACAAATATTGAAACATAAAACTATTTATTGATATTAATTGTTTTTACTCTATATTGTAAAGTTTTGTTTTTTTTTAACATGTGAACAGCAGCAAAATAGAAGTGTCTCCTGCTTATGTTTCCTTGCAGACAGAAAGTGCTGGGTCATGTCAAGAAGGCACTTAGATTTTTTTAAATGTATTAAAATAATTACAGTGCCACTATCCATACAGTATACAGAAAGAGAAGAGATATTGTAAATTAAACAATGTGTTAGTATACCCTTAACTATTGGTGTTCAAAACAAGTATTTAATGTGGTTCTAAAGTCAAAGTAATTTATACCTTAATGCATTTACTATCTCAAGGCCCCTTTAACACGGGATGGATCTAGTAATGCACATCTGATCCACCGGATGGTTGGGGACAGGATCTGTCTGTTTTTGCCAGACAGGATCGAATCAGATGCCAGCGTGTGTCAGCAAATACATGTCCGATGACATCTGCCACGCCATAGAAAATAAAAGCGGTCCAATCAGGTTCATCTGAAAAACTGACTGGGAGACCTGATTGAACCACCTGTATGAAACTACCCTTAAAGCGGAGTTCCACCCAAAAGTGGAACTTCCGCTTAAACCTTGCCCCCTTACATGCCACATTTGGCATGTAATTTTTTTTTGGGGGGGGGGGACTTCAGTAGGAGTGGGACTTCCTGTCCCACTTCCTCCTTCCGCCCAGGGACCGCTTACGCGATACGTCATAAATTGGTAAATGGTAAATTCCAGCATGTGTATCCATTGTGTGTGCTGCACAGGAGCTGGGACCAGGAACACCACCTAACAAGTAAGATCTGTTGTACAAATGAAGAGGAGGTGGTGTGTCTATGTACATATGTGTGTGCCTACGTGCGTGTCTGTGTAAATATGTGTGTGCCTATTAGACATGTGCAGACTGAAATATTTTATTTCGTAATTTCGTTTTAGTCCGGAAAATACATTTATTTAGTTACTCCCGAAAATCGTTTTGATTTATTTTGTTTTAGTTGGGAAAGTTTTCGTCCAAAAACTAAGATTTTCGATGCTTTGTCAAATTTTCGACGTTCAATTGACAAAACATTGAAAATCGTTGTTCTGAATACAGTGAATAGGTAGAAATTGAACGACGAAAATTCGACGATTTTCGATGCTTTGTCGAATTTTCGTTGTTCAATTCCTACCTATATTCACTGTATTCACTGAAATTCGACAAAGCATCGACAAAGCATCGAAAATCGTCGGATCTAAATGAAAACGAAAATAAAGCATTTTTTATGTCGGATCTTTCGGTTTTCGTTTCTTGCGCTTTCGTTTTCGTTCGTTAAAACGATAACGAAAATACCACATTTTCGGACGAAAACGAATGCACATGTCTAGTGCCTATGTGTGTGTGTGTGCATGTGTTTGTGTAGATATGTGTGTGTCTGTGTCTTTGTACATATGTGTGTGTGTTTGTGTAAATGTGTGTATACAAATGTGTGTGTCTGTGTACATATGTGTGTGTGTCTGTGTAAATGTGTGTGTGTCTGTGCCCTATATACACATGTGAGGGGGCTGAGAGCGTACAGGAGTGAGGGGGCTACAAGCGTACAGGTGTGAGGAGTAGTGTTGCTCACGAATATTCGCATTGCGAATATTCGCTACGAATATTGCATATTCGAGTATTCGCGAATAACTCGAATATTGCGGCGAATATTTGCTATGGCGAATATTTGTATTTTTTCAAATTTATTTTTAAAACAGATCACATCCTAGTGATCTCCATCGATGTCTAAAAGCATTGCTGGTATGATTAGAGAGAGACCCTGGGCCGAGTAGCTGATGCGACTCTTTTATGTTGCCGAAAATTCGCATTGCGAATTTTCGGCAACATAAAAGAATCGCATCAGCTTCTCGGCCCTTCTTTTGCATCAGAGCCAATCAGAATAACTCGAATATTCGGCAAAAGGAATATTGCGCGATATTCCTTTTGCCGAATATTCGAGTTATTCTGATTGGCTCTGATGCAAAAGAAGGGCGGAGAAGATAATCGCGCAATATTCCGTTTGCCGAATATTCGAGTTATTCTGATTGGCTCTGATGCAAAAGAAGGGCGCATCAGAGCCAATCAGAATAACTTGAATATTCGTCAAAAGGAATATTGCACGATTATCTTCTCCGCCCTTCTTTTGCATCAGAGCCAATCAGAATAACTCGAATATTCGGCAAAAGGAATATTGCGCGATATTCCTTTTGCCGAATATTCAAGTTATTCTGATTGGCTCTGATGCAAAAGAAGGGCGGAGAAGATAATCGCGCAATATTCCTTTTGCCGAATATTCGAGTTATTCTGATTGGCTCTGATGCGCCCTTCTTTTGCATCAGAGCCAATCAGAATAACTTGAATATTCGGCAAACGGAATATTGCGCGATTATCTTCTCCGCCCTTCTTTTGCATCAGAGCCGATCAGAATAATTCGAATATTCGGCCAAAGGAATATTTCGCGATATTCCTTTTGCCGAATATTCAAGTTATTCTGATTGGCTCTGATGCAAAAGAAGGGCGGAGAAGATAATCGCGCAATAGGAATATTGCGCGATTATCTTCTCCGCCCTTCTTTTGCCCCCTTATTCTCCTTTCTTTTAAGTAGAGTTAGTGTAGAGTTAGTGTTTAGTGCATATTAGTTTAGTAATACAGGAAATGATCTCCGTTTATGAGAATTTCGCAATCATTTTCGCATTAGCGAAATTTCGCAAATTTTTTTTTGGATAAAATATCACGAATATTCGATATTAGCGAATATTCGCGAATATTCTTGTATATATTCGCGCAATATCGCGAAATCGAATATGACGTATTCCGCTCAACAGGTATGAGGGGTCTGAGAGTGTACAGGTGTGAGGGGGCTGAGAGAGAACATGTAAGAAGGTGGCTGAGAGCGTATAGGTGTGAGGGGTCTGTAAGCATACAGGTGTGAGAAGGGGGCCTTGGGCATACAGGTGTGAGAGGGGGCTGCAAGCGTTCAGGTGTGAGGGGGCTGAGAGCATACAGGTGTGAGGGGGCTGAGAGCGTACAGGTGTGAGTGGGGCTGAGAGCGTACAGGTATGAGGGGTCCAAGAGCGTACAGGTGTGAGGGGGCTGAGAGAGAACATGTGTGAGGGGGCTGAGAGCGTACCATTTCTGGTTCGGTGTGTCTCTTTTGGGCAAAATATACTGTAATTTTCTACTGTTAAACCTTGAAAGCACTGTGATGACTAATAATACACTGTTCATTTTCATATATGACGTTGTAAGAGTGTTAAAATAAAAGTATGTGCACTGAAGGACTTGACGGGATGGCTAGTGGAGGGACCCTGGGGAATATTGGTGGTCAGGCCTCAGTTGAGCAGGCCTAAAACTGTAGTATAAGGGGCACCACAATTTCTGATGGCGGCTCTGGGTATGGGTAAAGACTTGATTCCACTCTGCATCCCCCACTAATGTTATATATAAAAAAGGACTCACCAGTATCCTTAATATATCCTGCCCTCTTTCTGTCCTAAAGAATCGGTTGTTATCTGGGAAACAGGTTGACAAAGAGAGGATGCTTCCCCAAAAGCCTCTGTTACTATACCATATTCTGTAAAGGTCCATATACTTAAATATAGGCCAGTTTGGTGTATAGCATCTTATCCCATCTTAGAACATGATATAGTTAGTGAGGATACTTTACTTTTTCACAGATATCTTCCCACTGACAAGTTCCCATTTATATTGGCTAACTCTTCCCACTGACCATCACAAGGGTTCATCGATGTTAAAAAGATTGGGAAAGGCTGCTTTAAAGTGTAACTAAAGGCAAAACTTTATTTTTCATTTTGGATAGAGTAACCCCTATCAAGTTTTTTTCTTTTTTGCCATCGGTGTCCCATTAGGGAGATTTACATTTACTTCTTGTCCCATTGCCAAAACTGGAAGTGAAAGGAAATCCTTGCACATTAAGGGAATCCCTTGGGGTCCGCCAGGTCACCAGGACTAGTGTACCCATTGGAAAATGTCCCCTCTATTACTTTTTTTGGGGACAACCAAAAATGTGTGATTTTCTTTCATTTTACTTTACCATGATAATAGTAAACAGGACTTGAGTTGAGCAAACACCTGGATGTTGGGGTTCAGCGGGTTCGGCCGAACTTCGGAAAAAAGTCCGGGTTCGGGACCCGAACTTGAACCGAACCTCATTGAAGTCAATGGGGCCCTGAATTTTTGATTACTAAAATGTATCTAAAAAACAAAGGGAAAGGGCTAGAGGGCTGCAAATGGCAGAAAAATGTTGGTAAGAGAATGGCAAGTACTCTGCAATCAAATGTGGATAGGGAAATAACCTAAAATAACATAAAATACATAAAAAAAATCTTGACAAGCAGGAACCTTCCCCAATGATGGGACACTATTCCTCCCACTGATACCAATGATGTGGCACTATTTCTCCCACTGACACTAATGATGGGACACTATTCCTACCAATGATACCAATGATGGGGCACTATTTCTCCCACTGACACAAATGATGGGACACTATATCTGCCAATGATACGAATGATAGGGCACTATTTTTCCCACTGACACAAATGATGGGACACTATTCCTGCCAATGATACCAATGATGGGACACTATTCTGGTGCAATTAGATTTGTGAAGTAGGATTGACTCCTAACTAATTCTCTCCCTATAAGCACAATCAGGAACCTTTCCCTACAGTAGCTAATGCAGAGTATGTTACAGGAACATATGCAGTGCTGGTGCAATATACAGAGTATCTCACAGGAACATATGCATTGCTGTTGCAATATGCAGAGTATCTGACAGGAACATATGCAGTGCTGCTGCTATTAGATTTGTGAAGTAGGACTGACTCCTAACTAATAGTGTTGCTCACGAATATTCGAATTGCGAATATTCGCTACGAATATTGCATATTCGAGTATTCGCGAATATCGCGAATATCGCGGCGAATATTCGCTATTTCGAATATTCGAATGTTTTAAATTTTTTTTTAGAACAGATCACATCCTAGAGATCCCCATCGACATCTAAAAGCATTGCTGGTATGATTAGAGACCTTGGGCCGAGTAGCTGCAGCGCTCATTTTATATTGCCGAAAAATCGCAATGCGATTATTCGGCAAATAGCGATATCGCGCGATTATTTTATATTGTAATATATCACGAATATTCTGAGCCAATCAGAGTACTCCATTCCGCATTTCTCGAAATTTCGAAATTATTTTGTATTGTAATATATCACGAATATTCTGAGCCAATCAGAGTGCTCCATTCCGCATTTCTCGAAATTCGCAATTATTGTGTATTGTAATATATCACGAATATTCTGAGCCAATTGCTCCTTCCGCATTTGCCGAATATTCGCAATTATTGTGTATTGTAATATATCACGAATATTCTGAGCCAATCAGAGTGCTCCTTCCGCATTTGCCGAATATTCGCAATTATTGTGTATTGTAATATATCACGAATATTCTGAGCCAATCAGAGTGCTCCTTCCGCATTTGCCGAATATTCGCAATTATTGTGTATTGTAATATATCACGAATATTCTGAGCCATCAGAGTGCTCCTTCCGCATTTGCCGAATATTCGCAATTATTTTATATTGTAATATATCACGAATATTCTGAGCCAATCAGAGTGCTCCTTCCGCATTTCTCGAATATTCGCAATTATTTTATATTGTAATATATCACGAATATTCTGTGCCAATCAGAGTGCTCCATTCCGCATTTCTCGAATATTCGCAATTCGCATTCGCAATTCGCAATCGCATTCGCATTCGCGATAGCGAAAATTCGCAATCATTTCATTTCGAAAATATATCACGAATATTCGTATTTAGCGAATATCTGTCGAATATTCGACTATATATTCGAGATATATCGCGAATTCGAATATGGCATATTCTGCTCAACACTACTAACTAATTCTCTCCCCATAAGCACAATCAGGAACCTTTCCCTAATGTAGCTAATGCTATGTAGATCGATCGCTGAGTATTGTAATTCGATTTCTGAAGCAGGACAATCCTATCTAAATCTGCCCAGCCTTTCCCCACCCTAGCTAAAGCAGAGTGATGAGCTGCCATGCCCTAGATATGCCACTGCATATGCTGCAGGGACCACTTTCATTTAGTGAGTTGGCATATTTGTATGGTTTAAACCATGGGTCTCCAAACGATGGCCCTCCAGTTGTTCAGGAACTACAATTTCCATCATGCCTAGTCATGTCTGTGCATGTCAGAGGTTTACAATGCCTCATGGGATGTGTAGTTCCACAACAGCTGATGGGCCATAGTTTGGGGATCCCTGGTTAAAACCATTTTATCAGTTTATTAGCCATAAAAACTGACAGGTGTTCTAATACTTCTCCACTGTATCCATTCCACTGGATATTGCATTAGATAAAATATTGCAAGGTTTCATGAGATAAATACCACATAGTTTGGAAAAATATCACATGTGGTATTTTAGAAGTGTTTTTTAGTGAATGCCAACAAATATTTGAAAACCGCTATGCAGGATTTTAACACATTTCTATAGATACCGCTTCATGAATGGAGCCCAGTTTATATATTTCCTAAATACACTGGTATTTTTTCTGTGCAGTTCCCAAATAAGAGTGAGTATTTTGATGTGAGAAGAGGCATCACATACCATATATCTGATCATGGATCTGCTTCAGTTTATGAAGTGTTAAAGGAATGTATTTAGCAATTCCCATAATGTGTTGAGAGATTTTATAAGCCCAAACTTGGAAACATGGATAGAAGGGGGAGGAGGTTTTGGAACTTTAAATGACGTGCATTTTTAGCAGTATGTGATTAAATATATTTATGGAATATAAAAAATGTTTCCATAATAGTCAGGCTCAAAGTTACCAACCAAAAAAGCAATAAACCAAATTAACCTAAAAACAGAGGTTTAGTTGCATGTATTTGCAAATACCTATGTGAGCTGCAGGCCCCATCAAGGCACTCCGTGTACTGCAGTCCTAGCTATGAATTTTAAAGTCTCCTTAGTAGGAGCACAGGAGTGCTAATCCATAGATAGGGGGCAGGTGATCACCTGACCATGCCCCTACCTATAGTTGGTCTGGCAAAAAAGAGCACTGGAAAAACAAAAGAAATGCAAGAGTGGAACCAAACATGCCCAAACATGCCTACCAAATCAAAATACCACCAAACTAAAGGGGGACCACATCAACCTGGGTCAGCTAGTCAAAAATTACTCCAAAACCTCCCCCCTTCTATCCATTTACAGGGATGGAGGTCTGTGGTAGTTCTATCATATGCCTCATGTAAAGTCCCAACCCTATCCCCCCTTTTTTCAACACTATCCAGGGATGGAGATGCGTTTCAGGTTAATTTGGTTTATTGCTTTTTTGGTTGGTAACTTTGAGCCTGGCTATTTTGGAAACATTTTTATATTCCATATATATGTTAAATTGCATACTGCTAAAAATGCATGTAATTTAAAGTCCCAAGACCTCCCCTCTTCTATCTATTTACAGGGATGGAGGTCTGTGGTAGTTCTATAATATGCCTCATGTAACGTCGCAACCCTATCCCTCCCCTTTTTTCAAACTTGGAAACATGTCCCTATTCCAAAGAACAAGTTGAAATTAGATAGCAAAATAATTTTGTGTAAAACTTAGATATATATACTTTACATAAATTTTGATGAACATAAACGTATTTGAGCACCTGACTGACCACTGATGTTAGCAATAGCACTGACTTCCTACCTTTGGGTTAGCAAATCTTGTATTTTAAAAGAAAAAAAGATACAAAGGCTTTTTGAAAGAGCTTAGTTAACGGTGAAAAATCTATCATTAATGTATAATGATTTATCAAATGACACCTGTAAAAGACTAGAAACAGACTGAACTTATTACCATACTCATCCCTACAATCATCAGAATCTTGACTATTCATAAATGCCCTGTATTTCATGTTCTAAATGTGCTGAGATCTGCATAGGCAAAGCACAGATTTGTGTTAAACTACAAGCAGTAAGAATTACTTATGAATATATAAAAAATCACTTCCTTACTGGGCACATATACCCCTTCCTGACCAGGTGAAATTTCAGCTTGTGGCACTGCATCAATTTAACTGACAATTGCACGGTCGTGCGACGTGGCTCCCAAACAAAATTGGCGTCCTTTTTTCCCCACAAATAGAGCTTTCTTTTGGTGGTATTTGATCGCCTCTGCGGTTTTTATTTTTTGCGCTATAAACAAAAATAAGCGACAATTTTGAAAAAAAAACTATATTTTTTACTTGTTGCTGTAATAAATAGCCCAATTTTTTTTAAAAAAACTATTTTTTCTCAGTCTAGGCGATACGTATTCTTCTACATATTTTTGGTAAAAAAATAAAAATTGCAATAAGCATCTGGTTTGCGCAAAAATGATTGCGCTTACAAAATAGGGGACAGAATTATTATTATTTTGTATTATTAATTTTTTTACTACTAATGGCGGTGATCAGCATTTTTTTCGTGACTGCGACATTATGGCGGAGACATCGGACACTTTTGAAACATTTTTGGCGCCATTCACATTTATACAGCGATCAGTGCTATAAATATGCACTAATTACTGTATAAATGTGACTGGCATTGAAGGGGTTAACACTAGGGGGGTGAGGAAGGGGTTAATGTGTATCCTAAATTGTGTTCTAACTGTGGGGGGAGGGGGGGTGACTGGGGGAGGTGACCGATGCTGTGTCCCTATGTACAAGAGACACAGATCGCTCTCCTCTCTCCCCTGACAGGACATGGATCTCTGTGTTTACACAGAGATCCACGTCTTGTCCCTGCAGCCGCCGATCCCGAGTGCCTGGCGGACATCACGGCCGCCAGGCACGCGCAT
This sequence comes from Rana kukunoris, assembly GCA_029574335.1. Lineage (NCBI taxonomy): Eukaryota > Metazoa > Chordata > Amphibia > Anura > Ranidae > Rana > Rana kukunoris. The sequence goes on along the minus strand of CM056051.1, from coordinate 140,077,650 downwards.
CGGCATGTCAGCGATGCGGCGGGCACGCGCTTGCGCGCCCCCCAGTGGCCTGGCTAAGAACAGGCAGTAAAAACACGGCCTGTCAGAGATTCAGGATGTCCCTACGGGACCGTATAGGGAAGTCGTGGTTAAGGGACCAGTGGTTAGGGAAGTGGTTAAGGTATAAAACCAAACTTCACTCTAGGATGTGAAATACAGACATTTATCACAACTTCCATATCTAAGATTTAACATATCGTATAAATATATTTGCATACATTTGGGAATTGATCTGGTTTTATTCAATAACGAAAATGAGTTTAGTGTTTTCAATTTGATCTACGATGAGTGATGTTCAGCATCACAGATCCTGCACACAGTCAGGCATTGTTAGCTGGAAGTTTTATGAAAGGATCAGGCAGAGGACAGGGAGTGTTGTCATATTTCAAGTTCAGTTAAATAGGAACACTTTGCAGGAAGGCTAGGGAGGCTGATTATACATGTTGGCTGTTGTTCTTCAGTGTTAACATGACAAAAACAGTGCAGATGCAGTGTTAAAAATACTTGTGTGCCTTTTTAATATATAGTAAGAGTGATCTCTTGAATTCACATTCATGATATTTTATATAATTTCTATATTAGAAAGTTTCAATTGAATATCGTATAGTTTGGTACTACTGAAAATATTTTAAATATTTATGAAATCATTGTCTTTGTACAGTATATTTAAACTAGCTCTCAATACTGTGTGTCTGATTGTATACAAAATTTCACATGCAGAGTACATTTTTCACATTAAGATAGACAGATGTTATATTTGCAACATAATGACTTACAAAGTAAGAAGTGATTTTAGCATATGGAATTATATCTGGTTTCTACATGGTTTCAGAGCACAAAGAACCATTGTTTTTATGAATGTCTGGATACAGACAAAGCCCAAAAGACTCTGTAACATGCCAAAAAAAGATCTGCCAGTGGCTATATACAGAGTGAGAGTAGATACCTAAACAAACCTGGTATGTGTAATGTGTGGGATGACACAGTTTATTAGACACAAAGATTACATTATACATATAAAAAAATAGTGAGGGTATTTATTTAAACATTTACAAAATGCATTTTAAATGTAAGCACAAATTATAGAATGTCACTGTTTTAAATCTACAGTATCCCCGTAAAGTTTAGTTTTCATGTTGATTTAACTTATGTTTTCATGTTATTAAGGATCACTACAACTTTCCAACAAGTACAATGCCACTTTTAATAGCAGAATGGAATGTATTGATAATAGACATTTTAGTACCTTTGCATTTTTTTCTGAAATACTTTTTGGTTTGATCATAATAGTTTTATTGATAAAAGAAGTTTGGTTATATATTTAACTTTTAGTACGTAACATATACTCTCAATTGGGTACCCATTGGATTTAACTTCCAATGCCAATAAACTGATTTTCATGCAGAGTAAAAGGAGTTTACAAACTGGTGAAACCTTAAATGCTGGAACATCTAAAGGCCACTGGGTTCCTCTACTTGAGATGGTCTTGAAATCACTGTTTTGAAGTCCTTATAATCTTTAAGGCTTTGGACTGATCAGTATTCTATGCATACTTGCATGGAATTTTAAAATGTAAATTCTATGTTAGTATGTATTCTTATCTTAAATACAGTTGTATGCAAAAGTTTAGGAACCCCTGAGAATTTCCATGATTGTCGTTTATAAATATTTGGGTGTTTGTATCAGAAATTTCATTTTGATCTATCAGATAACTGAAGGGCACAGAAATAATTCAGTAGTGAAATGAGGTTTATTGGATTAACAGAAAATGTGCAATATGCTTTAAAACAAAATTAGACAGGTGCAGAAATTTGGGCACCCTTGTCATTTTGTTGATTTGGATACCTGTAACTACTTAGCACTGATTAATTAGAACACACAATTGGTTTGGTGAGCTCATTAAGCCTTGAACTTCATAGACAGGTGCATCCAATCATGAGAAAAGGTATTTAAGGTGGCCAATTGCAAGTTGTTGTTCTCTTTGACTCTCAAAGTTATCGCAGAGATATAAGGGGTCAGTGTCCACTGTGAGAAACATAATGAGGAAATGGAAGACCACAGGCACAGTTCTTGTTAAGGCCAGAAGTGACAGGCCATGTAATATATTGGAGAGGCAAAGACGAAGGATGGTGATAATGGTCAAATACAGTCCACATACCACTTCCAAAGACCTACAGCATCAACTTGCTGCAGATGGTGTCACTGTGCATTCTTCTGCACACACGCCATGAGTCGCTTGAGGTATGCACGCACATTTGGACAAGCCAACTTCATTTTGGAATAAGGTGCTGTGAACTGATGAAACAAAGATATTATTTGGTCATAACAGGGGCGTTATGCATGGCAGCAAAAGAACACAACATGAAAAAAGGTTTTAAATTGCAAGTTGTTGTTCTCTTTGACTCTCAAAGTTATCGCAGCAGTGTCTGTGAGAAACATAATGAGGAAATGGAAGACTGTTAAGGCCAGAAGTGACAGGCCATGTAATATATTGGAGAGGCAAAGACGAAGGATGGTGATAATGGTCAAATACAGTCCACATACCACTTCCAAAGACCTACAGCATCAACTTGCTGCAGATGGTGTCACTGTGCATTCTTCTGCACACACGCCACAAACTGAGTCGCTTGAGGTATGCAAACGCACATTTGGACAAGCCAACTTCATTTTGGAATAAGGTGCTGTGAACTGATGAAACAAAGATATTATTTGGTCATAACAGGGGGCGTTATGCATGGCAGCAAAAGAACACAACATTTCAAGAAAAACACTTGCTACCCACAGCAAAATTTAGTGGAGGTTTCATGATGCTGTGGGACTGTGTGGCCAGTGCCGTTACTGGGAATCAGGTTAAACTTGAGGGTTGCATGGATTCTACTCAATATCAACAGATTCTTGAGAATAATGTTGAGGAATCAGTTACAAAGTTGAAGTTACGCCGCGGGCTAGATATTTCAACAAGACAACGACCCAAAACACTGCTCAAAATCTACTCTGCCATTTATGCAGAGGAACAAGTACAATGTTCTGGAATGGCCATCCCAGTCCCCAGACCTGAATATCATTGAACATCTGTGGGGTGATTTGAAGCGGGCTGTCCATGCTCAGCCAATCATCAAACTTAACTGAACTGGAGATATTTTGTAAGGAGGAATGGTCCAAAATACATTAATCTAGACACTCATTACAGGCTATAGGAAGCGTCTAGAGTCTGTTATTTCTGCTAAAGGAGGCTCTACTAAATATTGATGTGATTTTTCTGTTGGCGTGCCCACATTTCTGCACCTGTCTAACTTTGTTTTGATACATATTGCACATTTTCTGTTAATCCAATAAACCTCATTTCACTACTGAAATATTACTGTGTCCTTAAGTTATTTGATAGATCAAAGTTTAATTGCTGATCCAAACACCCAAATATTTATAAATGACAATTGTGGAAATTCTTAGGGTACACACGATGGGATTTATCCTAAACTTTTGCGCATTTTACAACTGGCTAAGTACCTTCTATTGCGCCGCCACGTCACCGCACCAGGAAGTCACTTCCGCGCACATGCGTCGGATCCATTCAAATACGACGCATCCATGGGCCAGATTCACGTACATCTGCGCATTATTGCACTGGCGTAGCGCACCGCCTTTACATTAGACTGGCGCAATGTAGCGGCGCAATCACCTTATTCTCGACGGTTTTACGCAGAAATTTGCGCCTGCGCAATGTTATTTCAGAGGCGCAAGGCGGAGTAATACAAATTGGGAAGGACGTAGGCGTGTTACATTGAAATGAGCCGTGACCCCATGCAAATGAAGGGCCGGCCGGCTCGCGCATGCGCGCTTGAAGCAGACCATGATCAGCACCTCTGTGCGCATGCTCACAACTCGGGAACAGCGCAATCAGTGAAATTGGAAGTGGACTAGGGCAAATTAGTGAACTACACAAACAGCATAAATAGACAGAGACAAACGCACTTCCTTTGCAAAAGTACATCCCTTTGCATCCCTCCCTATACAGCAAGGTGCTTTTGTTCTGTTGTTTATTAGCGTTTGTTTGTGACGTGTCTTTGAGATATTTGGGGGCTGTTTTGCAGAGCGATTTTTGTCTTTTATGTGTTTTCTTTGTTGTTATTTTCTTAAAATTATATTTTTGCTGGCCATTTTTTGTTTTTGCTGGTCAATTTTTTTGTTTTTTTGGTTCTGTTTGTGTATGATTTGGGAATTTGGGGGTGACATTCCTGCCGGAAAAGGGGTGTCATCCTCATTTGTGGTGGAGAAGTGATCCCCAGGTCCGTGTGAATGGTGTATGAATGTACAGTGACATAATTGGAGCCGTGGCATGGCGTTGCAGCTCACAAGTCCTGCATGGTGTGCTTGTGCCAATCCAATGTGATGAGGATGTGATGTGTCTGTGCTAGGGACCACAGTGATGTGCATGCATGCATTCTCATTGTGCCACGATTAATGTGTGTGTTTAACGTGCAAAGATGTCTAATGTGAGCTGTCTCCTGGCTGCTCTTCCCTCAGAAGACGGGGTAGCCTTGGTTAGGGGGGTTCCATATAGGAGTCATGAGATGGGGTCCCAGTGCATATGCAGAGTCACCCTGAAAGGATAAGACAGGAGGATGTTAGTAGTGCATGTGCCCCTTGTGATGTCAGCATCATGGGGGGACAGACAGACATGCCTGCCACCCATGTCACTCACCAACCAGCCAGCTGTCCCCATACATGTTCTGTTCGAAATCTGTGGGGATGGGGCTAGGATTGTATATGTAGCTGTCATGGGTGTCATGGGTGGTGTCATGTGTTGGGCTGGTGTTGGGCTCCTGCAGGGTTGTGGTTAATTCCAGAATGGCATGAGGGGTGAATCTGAAGATGCGAGACACCTCAGAATCACTCATGCCAAAGATGTCTATGCGTGTGTGATATATGATAAGTGAAGAGTGAGGGGCTTGTATCAGATTAGATTATTATATCCATCAAGGTTTTAAAGGGCTATTGAAAGATAGTGAGACCGTGTTTGTAATTTGTATGTATGTTATGTATTGATGTATATATGTGTGTATATTTTTTGTAAAAATGTTTCTTAAAGCAAAGAATTTTTTTTTTGTAAAAAAAAAAAAAAAATCCTCTCCTGTGCCCTCCTCCGTGCCCTCCTCCGTGTCCTCCTCCTTCTTTGCTCATCTAAAGTCAGTAGTATAGCCGGGGGTCTTCTCCGCTCTCCGGGGGTCTTCTCCGCTCTTCTTCTGCTCTCCGGGGGTCTACTTCATTTCTATGTGGAATATATCTCTGTGAACTGGTGATAGAACTTGACTGGAACTATATTCAGCATTACAGCTCTGATCCGGGGCTATACTATCCTCATAACAGCCCTGTGATATTCCTCATCATGCCCCAGCTCTATGATTGATCCCTGTAGGTGTATGTAAGCTGTGTGTATGGCTGTGGTGGCGACTTGTCCTGTTTAGACTAGCGTCTAATTTTACTAGTGCTGTGGAGACACTGGCACCTCTGTGTTATTTAATGTGTTGTTTTATGTGAATAATTAATAAATTGCGGTCCTATTTATCCGTATTCCTCTTTGACTAATTATTTCCCTCCCATTTTTGATATGCAGTATTAATTTAGAGGAATGCAGATAGTAGTATTTAACATTATATTCATAACTACTATCAAATCGGATAATTGTTTATTGTTTATTGCTTGTATAGCGTAGAATCACCCGAAGGTATCGAAACGCTTTCAGACCTTAACAATTCACAACAAGACTGGGTGTTACAGGTTTAAATTAACACAGTAACAATATACAATATGTACCACAATTAAAATCACCTAATAAAACAACAATATAGCACCATAAAACCAATACAATACAATATAAAACCATAAAAATCACATTAGACCAAAGGAGAAACAACACACAATTCCCCATAAAACAGATTCAGCAGTACTTCCCTCCAAAATGACCCTAATCTCAATCCTCCTATCATTCTGCCTTTGCCCACATGCAGGTTTAAAGATCCCTCCTAAATGTGGGTAGGTCCGGACTCTGTCTAAGACCTAGGGGAAGTAAATTCCATTCTCTCAGGCCGAGCACAGAAAAAGCCCGCCCCCCCCCCATTTTTTCAGCCGGCTCTTTAGCTGTTCAAGGCGGAATTGGCAGCTCCATCTAAGGGAGCGGCCAGTAACATGTCTATTCAATTTCGCACAGAGATAGGCGGGTCCTAGCCCGTGAAACGCTTTAAAAACAAGTGTTAAAATTTTAAAACGCACCCTCTGACCAACTGGCAGCCAATGCAGGGCAGCCTGATGTCTCGAGGTGGGGCAGTGGCCTCTGAGGTTTAATGCAAGCCTTACCCCCTGATTCTGGACCTTTTGAAGTCTCCCAATCTGGACTTGAGGCAATCCAGCCAGGAGACCATTACAATAGTCCAGATGCGGAAGGACCAGAGCACGCACCACCGAAATCCTTTCCAGATCCGATAGAAAAGGGAAAATGCGGTAAAGAAGCCGCATCTTAAAATGGCAGATCTTGACAACCTGACCGACATAGGGGATTAACGTCAAGTTGCTGTCAATCAGGACCCCAAGTGTCCCCACCGTGTCAGCCGGCCGGGGGCACACCCCTGCCTCCACGGGCCATGATAACACCCAGTGTCCCTCAGGAATATTCCCTGATCTTAGAACCTCGGTTTTGGCCTGGTTTAGCTGCAGGTATTTGGCTGCCATTCAGCTTTTTATGATCTCTAAACCTGCAACCAACTTGGCCTCCGCCTCTGGCTCATTGGTCGAGATTTTGGAGAACAACTGGGTGTCATCCGCATAGGACTGAAATCGAAGTCCCAGATTTGCGATCACCGCCAGCAGAGGGCGAAAATAGATGTTAAAGAGAAGAGGGGATAGCGGGGACCCCTGTGGGACCCCACAGGTCACCTTGATAGGCTCCGAGTAGAAGTCCCCCAGTTTCACCCTATACTCCCTCTCCTCTAAGAATGACTTAAACCATTTCAGGGCTTGGCCACTCACTTTTGCCACCTCCTGAAGCCGTGTCAGCAAAATCTGGTGATTTACTGTGTCGAATGCGGCTGACAAATCCAAGAGAATGAGGATTAAGTTGGCCCCGTGGTCCGTGTCGACCAGTAGATGGTCCATGACATCCAGCAACGCCGTCTCCGTCCCATGTTTGGGTCGGAAACCGGACTGCCATTTGTTGAACAGATTGCCCTCCTCCATGAAAAGCTGCAGCTGACCACAGACTACCTTCTCTGTTATCTTGGCTGGAAAGGATAGCCCTGTAATAGGCCTGGACTTCTCTGGGTCAGAGGGATCGGTACCACTTTTTTTTAAGATAGGAGTAACAATTGCCTGTTTAAAAAATCTAGGTACCATCCACTAGAGAGCAATTGATAAGATCAGTTAAAACTGGGGCTAAAATAACACGGGCTTCTTTAAACACCTGGCCCGGACACATGTCGGAGGGAGGTGCTGAAGCCTTAGATTTAGCAATTAAATCCAAGACTTCTATGGATGAAACTGTCCTAAAATCAAATTCTGAAACCAGAGTTTCAGGTATCCTTACCGCCGACAAGGGTGACCTAGTCACCTCCAGTTCGGCACTCACCTGGCCTTCAAGGCCCTTATATATTTTAATTATTTTATTCACAAAAAAGTCTGCAAACTCTTGGGCTTTCTCTTTAGAAGCCTTCACCTCCAGCTGGGCTGCCTGTGGACTGGCAAAATTCCTCACTATCCTAAACAACTCCTAAAAGTTATTGCCTGCAGCCTCAATCCTGGATGATATATAAGATCTTTTTGCACGTACAATTGCCGCTTTATAACCATGCATAAAGATTCTCCATTTTAGGAGGTTAGGTTTGGACTGGTTTTTCCGCCACATTCTTTCCAGGGCTCGTCCCTTTTTCCTTAAGTCAGCCAGATCAGGAGAAAACCAGTCTGCTGAGCCCAGTTTTCTACCTTTTTTTGCTTTTCGGGACTGTACTGCAGCTACTTTATCCAGGGCTGCTATTATACCATAATGCAGCATCTGCAAAAACTCATCTGTTTTTGTTTAAACTTCTAAGTTATGGGCTAACTCTGTAGCTAAGTGTTGATTAAATAGTTCTTGGGGGAAGTCTTTAAAACTTTGGAAGGTAGCATCTTTATGCTGAGATCCTTCATTATCGCCCCCACCTGGAAGATCTATATCAAACAATAAAATTGCATGATCAGACCAAGGGTAGGGGGCCACATTCCGCAGGGATATAGCTATATCCCTGTAAAGTATTACATCCAGAGTATGTCCCAACATATGAGTAGGTTCCGTCTTCAGGATAGATAGGTCCAGCTCATCTCCTCTTTGACGGAAAAGACAAGTTTCAGCTAAATCTGGTTTGTCTAACCACACATTAAAATCACCCAAAAGAAGTGTAGGGGCAGACTTACAAAGGGCATTATCCGCCCAGGTCCAGAAAAACTCTAGTGCCAAAGTTTTTTTGGCAGGGGAAATGTATGTAATATGTATAATATGTATATCATAAAAAATATTAGCTGCACATTCTAGTTGCAGGGACAGAATTTCACAACCCATTCCCTGAGTCTCATTCCTTTTTTTAATAGTAAAAACATCCTTAAAGATAATAGCATCCGTCAGCCATGTTTCGGTTATACATAAGAAATCACATTCATGTTCATTAATTACATCAAAAATATTGTTTGCATGGGCCACTAAGGAGCGAACATTCATTAAGGCCCACTTACTATTGCCCACCGGTCTCCCTGCCAAATATTTATAGGGGGCTTTATCAAGGCCACGCTGAGCGCTCCCCTCCAAACGTGCTTCCTTCCGTATGCTTTTTAAATAGGTTCTAAGCCCTCGACAGGGACCATGGGCCCCATCGGTATGTTGGTGTCCCTTGTTAATACAATTCAGAAATGCAGCTTTTAATCCATCTGGCTCCACTGAGCCATTGTTGTAAAACTGTAACAAGTCCATTTCTGATATTTGTATCCTAGGGGCCATAAGAATGCTATGTAACAACACCAGATATACTTTAAAGAGCCAAGATAAATGTATCGGAGTGTCACTTACAATTTTAATACTGTCTGTAATGTCCTAGATTCTTTTCCAGTTTTGGGAACCATCCACTTGGTGTGCACTCCTCGCCGGTCACAGGACAGGAGCAGGTGCTATAGAGGATGATATATTGTTCTGCAGTGCGGAAAAACATTTCCAGATCGCAGGTGCCCTTACAACATTTCCACCAGTGCTACATCATACTACAAAATTATTCAGACACATCATGGCAAGCAGTAGCCATGTTACAAAATATGAGGGCTCCTTGTCAACTGGAAGCTTTTAAAGCATACATCTGCAAAGGACACCAAGACCACTGCTACCAAAATGGCAACAGGTCCCAATGACATCATGAGGATTTCCCATGCAAACTCCATGTGGAAGCATTGTGATAACCTTGTACTACAGAATTATTTTATGGAATGCTGGACCCTTGCTGTCACACACAGCTTCATAGCACGGTACTCAGTGTTTTTGCATCCACCCACAGCTACTGCTGTTTTACAAGAATGTTCAGCCTACACAAAGCTTATGCAAGGCAGCTTTAAAATGGTAGTATAATTAAAGTGATTAAATTGCTGTGGTACTTTTGATTCAAACTTCTTAAACATAATTACATAAACATCAACAAACGACCCTGAAATTAATTCTACAAATGTCAGCAGAATATAAGGGGACCTTCTATAAGAAAAATTACATAGAATACCATTGTTGGTTTTATTATAAAAAATGTGTAGTCTGACTGTCAAGTTAGTTTCAATACTGAGTCACTGGTTCCAAAAATATGCTGGTTAGAAGTCACATGTAGCAAGGTTAGTCAGTTTGACTTGTCCTAATACAAGCTGGTTCTAATTCTGAGATCCCTAAGATATTGAACACAGGCAGCTAAATAGCCATCGATGGCAGATTATAAATTCATCGCATGACAATTTTCCTATAAATGACAGACAAGGTAATGGCTGATTAATTACCATTCCATGAGTGGTGGTGCCTATATGCAGGGATGATAATTACATAAGTGCTGGAGAAAGTCATAACATTAAAAGATGCTGTCGATGGCACGGTTAGTGAAGCATTTTTGAGATTTGATGGTCACTAGCCTCTATTAGAGCTGCTTGGGCAAGGACAGCCTATATTTGTGTCTTCTTTTTGTATAGTAGCATTTTCTCATCTTAAAATATAAGTACAAAGAATGTTTCCAGAGAGAACTGTACATATGGCACAATTACATTTTGAGTTCTCAAAAATGTGCTTACATTACATTAGCAGCAAGCTTAGTAACATGTGTATGTATGTATTATTTGTGCCTTTGAGACACTTCCCTATTCAATGGAGTTTGCTTCTCTCTGAAGCAGGTATTTCTTCTATTCCTCTTAGAGAAGTGTGTTCTTAATCTAATACAGCTGCATGAAAACACTGCTAAAGTCACCATAAATCCTTTACTGCTGGATGGAATAGAGGTAGCAGAGGAATTCAGTTTACACATTAACAATGGGGACTCTTTCAGCTTCTTTTTAGAAGTGGTCAGGACAGGTGTACTGTATATCATCCACACCTAATGTTAGAAGTCTAATTACCTTCATTCCTCTCATGCATGGATGGAACTGTGAACTGATAAGGTCAAGGAGTTATACTCAGTCCTGTAAGCCACTGAAAGATAAGATATTGTAAGGAATACACATATAGACAGACAGATAAATACATACATTTAGTAATCCATAGCAAGAAACAATACCCTTAAAGAAGTCATATCTTAGTATGTTATTTTGTGATTGGTTGTTATGAGGTGTTGAACTCTACATTATTGCTCTTTAAATTACCTATGTCAATTTCCTCTATATATGTTATATAGGATCCTGCTGCAGACAAAATATTCCTACCTGAGGCAATGGCTATTTTCTCCTAGTTATTATGCTCACAGAAGGCTACTATTTTCCCAATACTGCTTCTTTTTATTCTATGCCTTAAATAGTAAAAAGAGTAGCCAATGTTCACTGCTTCCTTACATGTAAAATATTGTAAACAAGTTTGCAAATACCTAAGAAAACCAGCATGAATTGCAGGATGTATTTTTTTTTTCTGCAAGAACGCAAGATGAGAATATTTTTTTTTGCTGGAAGAGCTCTGCATCTAATTAGCCATTATAAACCATGATAGAACAACAATCCTTTTTTGTAAAAAGGTGATCTTCATGGTTAAAAGGCTAAAGCCTCGTACACACGATCGGATATCTGATGGAATCTAATCCGATGGATTTTTTCGTCGGATATCTGATGAAGCTGAATTTCATTAGTCTTGCCTACACACCATCAGTCAAAAATCCGACCGTGACAAAATGTGGTGACGTAAAACACTACGACATGCATAGGAATGGGGCCCACACACCGATGGGGCCCACACACACTTGGTTTGTCTGATGAAAACAGTCCATCGGTCTGTTTCCATCAGACAAACTGATTGCGTGTACAGGGCTTAAGGCTATTGATTTGTCAAAAAATCTTCTTGCATGAACACACTGGATTGTTTTAGCTAAATATAAATGTGTCAGACAACCCTGACATTGGCCTTTCTCCTCAGAAAAATTTGGAATCTTTTGGGAAGAAAAAAATCAAATTTCAGTTGTTTTCCAAATATCAGTTGGTCAGGTATCAGTTGAATTGTAAACAAATCTTTATATGGATCTTTCCACTATGATCTTTTGTCTACAGCTAATTTAACATTCAGAATAATTTTCAAAGAACAGAAGCACGAGTACCTGTGTGTATCCACTCCTTCTTTGCAACATATTGGTTGTGAATTATTGGGGATGTGAACAGATACATTCCATGGATGCCATATTATCTATCTATCTATCTATCTATCTATCTATCTATCTATCTATCTATCTATCTATCTGTCTATCTATCTATCTGTCTGTCTGTCTGTCTATCCATCTCTCTCTCTCTCTCTCTATATATATATATATATATATATATATATATATATATATATATATATATATATATATATATATATATATATATATATATAGATATAGATAGATAGATAGATAGATAGATAGATAGATAGATAGATAGATAGATAGATAGATAGATGTATAATATGGCATTCTTCACCTCATTCTTCTACTTGATTTATACTTTCTTTAAGAATGTTCTCTTTGTTTCCTTTACAAGCACAGTCTAGGTCATCTGGGATAGATGAGCATGCCTGGTTTAAGTATTTCCTAAGATCACAAATTCTGTTCAAACTAGCCCTAAATCTCCTGAGGATAGTCAAAATATCCTATCAACTATCCATTACCTATCATACCTATTCTTGTGCCATTAAAAAGGTCTATTCTTAGCAAGAAACATGATGTTAGACACTGATGGACCAAGGAACTCTAACCCTTTTGATAATGTGATCACCCTGTTTGCACTGACATAATGATTACATGCCATTGTTCTAGAAACGGTTAGCATTACTTTTTGGGATTCCACTGTTCTCCAGTATCTAATGTCCTGTTTCTAGCTAACAAGGGGTCATTTTTGGCAGAAGAATTGGCTCAGTATAGTTGAAAGGAATCATCTACCCGCAACACAATTATTTTTTTAATCACATTTTATTTAAAGATTTTTTTTTTCTGTCACATAGATTAAAATAACTAAAAACAGAAAAAAATGAAACATATATCATGGCAATATTGAAAACCACCACCTCCTCTTTGTCTCTAACCAGGAAATGTCCAATTTCTTGCCAAAATGTCAGCATAGCAAAAACCTTCAATTCATTCAGTATCAAGTCAAATTGAAGGTATTTTCTCTCTTGAAGCTAGATAGCATGATTGTTTTGGATTTCTGAAGGTTTTAGAGGTTTAATAGTTTAGTTTTCTTTTTTTAAATGGATATTGAACAAAACTGAAAAAAAAAATTGTTGGGGTTAGAAAGTACATGAAAGATATAAAAACTGTGAGCTAGAGTAAAGTGTAAAAGTTTACAGGCTAGTTGCAAATATTTACTCCTTCTGCAATACACAACCATATAATATAAATAGGATTGTTACTGCACTATTTTCCATCTTTACTGTGAATATTATTTGTCATACCTTATCAGTTTAAATTGTCTGGAATCACTGCTTGAAATTCTGCTGAATCATTATTATGAACCGGAAAAAGCATGTAAAAAGGAAACATAAAATCTGTGGAGGAAAACCACAGCTTCTAAGACATTTAGATCAGCATTAGACCAAATTAGAAGTGAACTTCAGCTGTCCTTCCTTTTTTTACTTCAGTGAACACATTGCCTTTGTACCACTATAAATCTAGAAAGGTATATGACGTATATATAATGATATCTTCTGAGCTAATTGCCCTGACCAGTGAACAAGATACAACTGTTATGGTTGAATATCCTTTTGGCTGACCTAAATAACCTATATGCCAAACACATAACTGTAAACGTGTGCTAAGAATATCTAGTAAATTATGGGTTGAATGTCCTGCTTAAGCAGGATAACTTATTGCTTGCTAAATAGCTGTATCAGTAACAATACCTACTGTATTCCGTGAAAATAAAAGCTCCAGTTTTAGAATACACTAAAAATGTACATCAGATCAAAGAAATGTTTATTCTGAAAAATCATAGTTTTCTTTAGCATTCAAACTTAAATTGGGATTTATTTTAAAGTTATGATAGACATAAAATAAAATAGGCTGAACAACAAACAGATATGAAAGAATGTATGTGTTCCTGTGTAACAGGTGCTTCCAGCACCGTAATGCGTTCCACTGTCATCGCCCGCTGCGGACTGCGTTCCACCATGGAACGCGGAAGTGCGCCGCAAATCGGCGCTTCTCTTTGTATCAGTGCTTATGCACTGCAGCTGTTACCTGCCTATAAAGGCATTCATTTAACTTACGAGCCCTGTTCTATTATTGTCAGCCATACCGGCCATGCTACAACACAGGCAACATTATGGCCAGCTAGCAACAGACCTTCACGGCGTCCAGCCTGCCATCGCTGTGGACAACCTGGGAGTTCTTCCTTGCTGATGCCTTACACTACAGAGTCCCTTGGTGCTAAACACTGAAGCCCTGCAAACGGATAAGTAGCAATTGTGTCACTTGTAGTTCTACAGAAAGATCTTCTGCATACTTTCCACCTAAAACAATTGCTGATATTTATTATGGCTTGTGGCTATTAACATACTTCTTGGGACTGACTGGTGTGTCTTTAGCTGTTGCTAAAAAGTATGTTAAAGGGACATACACTCTTAAAATACCTGTGCTATAGATGCCCTTCATATGAAATTACTAGTTGCTATCGCTAACACGTACTCTCAAATTACCTGAGCGATATTTGCCTCTCATATGCAACTATTAGAAAAAATTGGGGGGATCTCGCGCCAAAATAAAGTGGGGGGGAAAATTACCAATGCAATTGATTAAGAGCTGCTCCCTAAATAATACAGAGTGCTGGATTATACGTGTGAACAAGTGGAAATAAGGGGCGCTGACTAATGTTATATTTACCATATATTATGCAACATTAATGTGAATGATATATGTGAAAATCGTGCTACAACAATATAACAGCAAATCAATAACAAAACAGTGAATACAACAAAAGTGCAATGGCGGTGGACAATGAATGTCTACCCAGAGTCCATAAAAAGATGTGCAAATATTGTGCTGGAAAAACAATAGTGATCTTATGGAGTGCTCCGTGTTAGATCTTCCAAATAATATATTCCACCATTCACCAAAGTGCCACCGCAAGTGAGGATAGATGGCTCCTTACCCGATGGTGTTGACCTATTAGTTAAAATAAGGTCAAATGAGCTCAGGAATCAGCTGCTACTCCGATGGTGAAACTCGATTGCAAACCAAGTTGTAAACAGATCTGGCTCCGGTCTCTCTCAGCTCCCTCAGTCTCTTCCTCGCTCCTCAGGCCTCTGGGCTGAGGAGCGAGTGATTCTGAGTAATTCTGAGGTGTATCACATCTTCAGATTCACCCCTCATGCCATCCTGGAATTAACCACAACCCTGCAGGAGGACATCACCAGCCCAACACAACGCTCACATGCAGTGCAGCCACTGGTCAAGGTCATGGCAACACTCCATGTCCTTGCCAGTGGCTCTTTTCAGCGTACAAGTGGAGTGGTGGCTGGGATGTCACAATCCTCCATGAGCAGATGTGTGCACCAGGTTGTCCCAGCAATCCTCAGACGCATGGCCAACCAAATCATCAAACCCACCACTGAGGACCTGCGGCTGAAGGCAATGACAGATTTCTACAGAATTTCCAGATTCCCACGCACCGTGGGGGCCATTGATTGCACACATGTGGCACTCCAGCCCCCCCATGAGACAGAGCACATGTACCGCAATCGGAAGCATTGGCATTCCATCAACGTACAGGTGATAGTCGATGCCCAAGGCCTCATATGGCACGTCCGTGCCAAACACCCAGGGTCCAGCCATGACAGCTACATATACAATCAAAGCCACATCTGATTGGAATTTGATCAGAACGTGTATGGGGCCACCTGGCTGGTTGGTGAGTGACATGGGTGGCAGGCATGACTGTACCCCCCCATGATGCACACATCACAAGGGGCACATGCATGACTAACATCCTCCTGTCTTTTCCCTTACAGGTGACTCTGCATATCCACTGGGACCCCATCTCATGAAAGTGGACCTGGTTGATGGAGAGTGTGATGAAGTTGAAGCATTATGGGTGGAACTGCATACAGATGTGCGTAGTTCAAAGCTAATCATTGGAGTTTGTTATAGACCACCCAATGTTAATGAGGAGGTGGAGACTCGACTCCTTGAACAGATGTAAAGGGCTGCAAGGGCAGGGACGGTGATAATAATGGGGGATTTTAACTACCCAGAAATTGACTGGAATAATGGAACTTCTGGGACAGTTAAAGGACAAAAATTTAAAAACCTATTGCAGGACAATTTTATGGTCCAGTTTATTGAGGCCCCAACTAGGAATGATGCTCTGTTGGACCTGGTAATCTCAAACCATGCAGAGCTCATTACTAATGTTCAGATAAAGGAACACCTGGGTAGCAGTGATCATAACATGATTTAGTTTAATGTAAACTATAAGCAAGAAATACATACAGGAAAGATAAAAACACTTAATTTCAAGAGAGCAAATTTTCAAAGCATGAGGACTGCTCTCCAGGGCTTGGACTGGGAGGGAATATTGGCACCGATGAACACAGAACAGAAATGGGAATTCTTCAAAAAGACTCTTTGGAACCTCACTGCAAAGTATATTCCCATGGGCAATAAGTTTAAAAGGCTAAAGATAAAACCTATGTGGCTCACGGTCAAAGTTAAAAAAGCTATAAACAATAAGAAAATAGCTTTTAAAAAATATAAAAATGAAGGAACACTAGTGTCGTATAAATGTTACAAAGAATATAATAGAATATGTAAAAAGGAAATCAAGGATGCAAAAATACAAAATGAACGACAGATTGCAAAAGATAGTAGGACAAACCCCAAAAAATACTTTAAATATATTAATAGTAAAAAGGTCAAGTCTGAGCATGTAGGCCCTTTACAAAATAATCTAGAGTGGGTGACTGAGGACATAGAGAAGGCAAATTTATTAAATGCTTTCTTCAGCTCTGTGTATACAATGGAGAATGGGGGAGCTCATGTCGATATAGGGGGTGGGAGTGACACAGCCCCAAATCCACAATGGCTCAAAAGTGATATGGTCCAGAAATATTTAGACAGAATAAAGGTGGATAAAGCACCTGGACCAGATGGCATCCACCCACGGATCCTAAAAGAATTGAGCTCTGAAATTTCAAAGCCACTGTATCTAATATTTAGGGACTCATTAATGACAGGAATAGTACCACTGGATTGGCATAAAGCCAATGTGGTGCCCATATTTAAAAAGGGAACAAAGTCTTTACCTAGTAACTATAGACCTGTTAGTTTAACTTCTATAGTTGGGAAGATACTGGAACGTTTAATAAAAGACCACGTGGATGAGTTCTTGCTGGAAACAAACTATTTAAGCAGCAGACAGCATGGATTCATGAAAGACAGAAGTTGTCAGACAAACCTGATTTCCTTTTATGAAGAGGTAAGTAAAACCCTGGACAGAGGCGTAGCAGTGGATGTGGTATACTTAGATTTTGCAAAAGCGTTCGATACAGTTCCCCACACACGGCTCATGTGTAAGGTAATGTCTACAGGATTAGATATATTAGTTTGTAAATGGATAGAAAACTGGCTGAAAGACAGAATTCAGAGAGTTGTGGTTAATGATTCTTACTCTAATGGTCCAAGGTTATCAGCGGTGTACCCCAAGGTTCAGTGTTGGGTCCCTTACTTTTCAATATATTTATAAATGATATTGGGTCTGAGATCAAAAGTAACATTTCTGTTTTTGCAGATGACACCAAGCTATGCAGTGGAATAATGTCCTTGCAGGATGTCTCCAATTTACAAGCCGACCTCAATGCTCTGTCTAATTGGGCGACTAAGTGGCAGATGAGGTTTAATGTTGATAAATGTAAAGTTATGCACTTGGGGGCTAAGAATATGCATGCATCATACATGCTAGGGGGAGTACAACTGGGGGGGGGGATCTGTAGTGGAGAAGGATCTGGGTGTTTTAGTTGATCATAAGCTCAATAATGGCAAAGCGAGCAAAGTCCTTTCTTGTATTAAGAGAGGTATGGACTCCAGAGATAGAGATATCATTTTGCCCCTGTACAAATCATTAGTAAGACCTCATCTGGAATATGCAGTCCAGTTTTGGGCACCAGTTCTCAAAAAGGATATCAGAGAACTGGAGAAAGTGCAGAGAAGGGCAACCAAACTGATAAGAGGCATGGAGGAGCTCAGCTATGAGGAAAGATTAGAGGAACTGAATTTATTCACTCTTGAGAAGAGGAGAATAAGGGGGGATATGATCAACATGTACACATACATAAGAGGTCCATATAGTGAACTTGGTGTTGAGTTATTCACTTTAAGGTCAACACTGAGGACAAGGGGGCACTCTTTACGTCTGGAGGAAAAGAGATTTCACCTCCAAATACGGAAAGGTTTCTTCACAGTAAGAGCTGTGAAAATGTGGAACAGACTCCCTCCAGAGGTGGTTCTGGCCAGCTCAGTAGATTGCTTTAAGAGAGGCCTGGATTCTTTCCTAAATGCACATAATATAACTGAGTACTAAGTTTTGTAGGTAAAGTTGATCCGGGGTAAATCCGATTGCCATTCGGGGGATCAGGAAGGAATTTTTTCCCTCTCGGGTAGCAAATTGGATCATCGCTCTGCTGTTTTTTTTTTGCCTTCCTCTGGATCATCTGTGGGTATGGAGTTGGGTGTATGGGAGGATGTACTGTGTTTTACTTTGTTTTATTTTTATTTATTTTTTATGGTTGAACTGGATGGACTTGTGTCTTTTTTCAACTTGACTAACTATGACTCCTATCCGGAACCCCCAAACCCCAGGAGAGGAAAGATACAATCAAGCACATGCCCAAACACGAGCAGTGGTGGAGCGCACCTTTGGCCTCCTGAAGTCACGTTTCCGATGCCTGGATAAGTCTGGGGGTACCCTCTTGTATTCCCCAAACTTTGTGTGCCAGATCATCGGTGCATGTTGCATGCTGCACAACTTCGCAGTAAGAAAGGGCCTGCAGATTGACCTACGTGATGACCTGACCCCTGAACCAGACAATCCCCCCCTAACCGAGGGTCCCCCATCTTCTGAGGGAAGAGCAGCCAGGAGACAGCTCACATTGGGCATCTTTGCACGTTAAACACACACATTAATCATGGCACAATGAGAATGCATGCATGCACACCACTGTGGTCCCAAGCACATACACCCCACATCCTCATCAAATTGGATTGGCACCAGTCCACCATGCAGGACTTGTGAGCAGCAACACCACGCCAAGGCTCCAATTATGTCACTGTACATTCATACACCATTCACACGGACCTGGGGATCACTTCTCCCTGGTCCTGGGGAACCCTACTCCACCAAAATTGAGGGTGACACCCCTTTTCCGGCAGGAATGTCACCCCCACATTCAAACAGCATTCACAACCCAAAAAAAAAAAAATGACCAGCAAAATAAAAATTTTTCCAGCAAAATAAAAAAAGGGGAAAAAAAAAATTTGTGCCTTGACGTGAGCCACGCCTGGGGCGCCCCCGGCTACGGCCCCGGCTCCTCAGGGGAGACTCATGGGGAGGGGGAAAACCGGGGAAGGAGGAGCAGCCCCTGATCTCTGCCCACCTGGTGGACTGCCCTCCAAGGCCACGGCTATTCTGTCCAGGGCACCACCTAGTGTTGCCGTGTTGGCCTGGATAGCCTGGGTAAGGGCCCTCACATCCTGCCCAACGCCTGCTGATGTCGTCTGCAGGTCGTTAAGGCAGTTTGTGAAAGCCCGGGAGTGGCAGTCCAGGTTCCCCAGCGTATCCTTGATGGAGGACAGGCTCTCCTCCATCCGCACCAATGTCTGGCTGACCTGTCCCAGATGGCGGGTCTGGAGGAACTGGTCCCTTCTTAGAGTGGCGGGCAGGAGATCGGCCACCCCTCTGGTCTTCTGGGACGACTTCCAGCCTCCAGCTGATGCTTGTGGCTGGGGAAAGGGGAGGCCCTTGGGAGGGGAGCCATGTTGGGGGAGGAGGGGGGGCTCCCCCTTACAGAGGGCTGCCTGCTGCCAGCCAGAGGGGAAGAGTCCTCAAAAACCAAAAGTCCAGTGCCTGACATGGACTCCTCCTCTTCATGAAACTCCTCCTCCTCAACCTCCTCCTCTTCAACCTCCTCCGCGGACTCCGGCCTTGTCGGGGGGGCCTCATTAAGCTGCTGTCCTGGGGATGGTGCGGTCAGGCCAGATGGCCCTGCACCCTCCTGCACATCTGTGGATGATACAAAACATTCACAGGTTGGAGGATCCACACACTTGCCACATATTCCCTTTCCCCCCTCCCCCACACATGCTACACACCTGATATTAAAAAAAAAAACTTACCTGGCACCACGGGCTCCGGACTTGAGTCAAAGCCGGACAGGCCCTCCACTTCATGCCGATGAAAGGTCAGGGCCACCGCACACTCCTCCGCTGTCAGCCTAACACGGCATGGTGGGCCCCCTCCTGTGCCCCTGGCATGGGCAAGCATTTTGGCCAGCTTCTGTTTGACCAGACGCCAGAGGTCATTAATCTTTTTATCAATGCCAGACCGGGTCCGTGTCTCCCCCTCCCCCGCTGAATTGACCTGCTCAGTGATGAGGTCCAAAATCTCCATCCTCCTAGCCGGGGTGGTGTTGGCATTGTCCGTGCCATGGAGGAAACGCCCATAATCGCTAATGGCCCGGGCAAGAATTATTTTGTCCCCCAAAGTAAAATTTAGTTTTCGCTTTCTCTCTGTCATACTGAAAAAAAACACTCCCAGTCAACAAAAATCAGTCACAAAAACAAGCACAACCAATCAAGCAAGAACACACACAAAGAGAAAACTAACACCCAAAAAATCACACAAGCACTCAGCAAAAAACAGTCACAAAAACAAACAGCAAAAATTAAGCAAGAAAACAAACGAACAGAAATATATCAAACAAACAGTCTCTCAAACACTTATCAAAAAACACTTTCAAAGATCTACTAACAAACACTTGATCACACAGAACACTAATCTGACAAATACAAAACACAACGCAACTAACAACAGGACAAAAGCACTTGGTTAAATGGGAAGGGACAAAGGGATGTACTTTTGCAATGAAAGTGCGTTTGTGTCTGTCTATTTATGCTGTCTGCGTAGTCCTTAGTCCATTTCCAATTTCACTGATTGTGCCGTTCCCGAGTTGTGAGCATGCGCACAGCGGAGCTGACCATGGTCTCCTTCAAGCGCGCATGCGCGAGCTGGCCGGCCCTTCATTTGCATGGGGTCACGGCTCATTTCAATGTAACACGCCCACGTCCTTCCCAATTTGTATTACTCCGCCTTACGCCTCTGAAATAACGTTACGCATGCGCAAATTTTCTGCGCAAAAGCTACGAGAATAGGGTGATTACGCGGCTACATTGCGCAAGTCTAACGTAAAGGCGGTGCGCTACGCCAGTCCAATAATGCGCAGATGTACCTGAATCTGGCCCATTATGTTTAATAAACCCATAGCTACATTTTGCTATATCTTTACCTTTATACATACCTATATAGTGTACAAGGATGTAAAACACATATTTAGGCACATAAACAATGTACGTGATTGTTTGTATGCAGACTTATTGAATTTATACCAGAAGCATCTTTTCAGTACATGCCAGACAGGAATAAAGCTATCAACAGCAAGTTGGCACCACAATATATTAGTTTCTTCTGTGAGCATTAGTCATCTGTTAAAACTTTAGCACCTGGAGCCAAAAGTCATGCTCTTTGCTGCCAAGTCAGTATACATAGTTTAAGTTTGCCCAGATCAGTGACACATAATTCCCCCTGCTTCTGTTTCAAGCATCCAAGTGGCAATGGGAAACAAAGTGTGAATACAGTGTTTTCAACTCTGTGCCCCATTATAATCTGGCCTTAAGGCTGTGAGTGTTAGCTGCTCTGGAGTTCTAATGGGTTTAAAGAAGAACTCCAATTTTAAATATGATTTATAAAACAAATTGCATTAAAGTAAAAAAAATAAAAAAATGCAACGTTTTAAGTGCAATAATTACATTCTCTGAGTCTATCCCCTGCAGTTCTCTGTGTGTTCTGTCTCTCTTATATTGAACACAGTCTTTGAACCCACTTCCCATGAGCCAAAGAAGTCATAGCCACATGTTTGGGGGCATGTGACTGTGTGAGCCTGGATTAACAGTACAATACTACAAAACATTTCCTACCAGCAGACCTCCCACAACCAAAGGTTGGGGTAGTGGGTAGGAATGAGCTTCAAGTTCAAGTCAAACATGAGTTCGTCGAACGGCGAACACTTTGGAGTGTTCGCGGCAAATTCTAAAAGCTGCAGAACACCCTGTAAAAGTCTATGGGAGAATTATAAAGTGCTAATTTCAAAGGTTAATATGCAAGTTATTGTCCTAAAAAGTGTTTGGGGACCTGGGTCCTGCCCCAGGGAACATGTATCAATGCAAAAAAAAGTTTTGAAAACAGGGAACAGTGATTTTAATAATGCTTAAAGTGAAACAATAAAAGTGAAATATTCCTTTAAATCTAAAGTATGCCTGTAAAGTAGTGCATGTTTCCTGTGTTTAGAATTGTCGCTGCACAAAGTGTAATTTCTGAACCAAAAAAATAATTTAAAACTATTCATGAATTGTCAGTCCCGGCAATACAGAGAAAAGTAATTGAAAAAAAAAACAGCCCCCCTAGTCCATTTCCAGGCCCTTCGAGTCTAATATGAATATTAAGGGGAACCCCTGCCATTTTTTTCAATTACTTTTATCTGTATTGCCGGGACCCGACAATTCATTAATAGCACAAGTATTTTTAAATTACTTTTTTTTCCTTCAAAAATAAAAAATGGCGTTGGGTCCCCCCAAAAATCCATACCAGACCCTTTATCCTAGCATGCAACCTGGCAGGCCACAGGAAAAGAGGGGGGAACGAGAGAGCGCCCCCTCCTAAACCACATGCCCTCAAAATGGGGAGGATGCTTTGGATGTCCGTGACCCCCAAAGCACCATGTTCCCATGTTGATGGGGTCTGTGGGCGAGGGACCTATTGGAATATGGAAGCCCCCTTTCTTTTTTTTTGCAATAAGTCCCCCCTTAAAATCCATAACTAACAGAGGACATCACAATTTTTTTTGTTCTTTTTTTGTGTATGAGATAACCCTTAAAATGTATACTTTGTAGAATAGGTCTAGTATTTTTTTTTTCTTTTTTTTGGAGGGGGCTCTACGCAGGAGGATTTAGTATAGGTAAAGTGACATCACTCCACTATTTGAGACGGATTCCTTTGCATATCAATGGGCTATTTATAACTTCTAATTTGAGATGTCCTGCGGGGGAAGAGAAAAAAAAGGGGGTAAAAGGGGGAAGGGAGGAGACTGGTAGGACCGTCTGGTAACCCAGCCAAGATAAGGGTGGGGAGCATCGACTGTCATTTGTATTTTAACAGATTTGACTCCCTTTGATCTGAATGGGGCTCATATTTGGCATCCCAACATCTTTGAAGTTCAGTGGACAATGCTCAAACTGACCCTATGACAGGTCAGCTCATCTCTACTCCTGACTAGTCTTTAGGCAATTAGAAAAGTCAATAATGGCTTCGACTTCATTGGTTTCTGTCATAAAATCCCATGTCATGTGTGCTTGACTTTCCAGTAATTTTTGTGCTTCTTTTTTAAGTTTTAGTAACATATAAGACCACAAAACTTGATTCTGAGAACTCTTAGGTCCTATTGTCCATCCCCTGCCATCAAACATTGTCTCAGTAACTAATCCTGGGATATGGTTTTAAATGGTTTATCAAAGCAAACAAGGTCATTTCTATTAATGGAATGGTGACATTTTAAATATTGCGGCTTACCAGTCATTAGATGTGGTGCCTCAATTTCTTTCCTTATTTTAGGCCAAAAACATTGTCATCAAGTAAAAAAGGAAAATCTGTTGATCTTACCAGAAATGTGATGTACTTGTCCCTTCCTGTGAGATAAAAAGAAAGCACAAACATCATAACAATTTAATGCCATAGGGACAGCAGGCAATATCAAAGTTCATATACACCATCCTTTTTGTAGGCAGTGATTTTGACAGTAATTTCCAATTTTCTATTAGAAATAATTTAAAACATAATTTTATGAAGTTACATAAAGTGGGAAGTTACCAAGCTATGAAGTGATTAACATGGTAACCTGGGGTATGATCCCATAAAATTAAAACAAAGAAGAAAATGCATGAAGAACTAAAGTCCTTCATTCATTTAAATCATATAAAATAATGGAATAGGGCATTTCATTACAGAAGAATATAGCATACCTGTACATTTTTTTTTTACTTAAATGTACTTGTTCATAATTTAATTATAAACTTATTGTATATTATTATGGATCTTCAGTACTGCTAGAAAGCTTTTTGTTAGCTTTGTAGACTAAAGGCGTGTAACAATGGGCACATTTAGATGCTTTCAGTGTAATCTGCTTGCATTTAAAGGGGTTGTTAAGTAAAAACAAAAATTCCTAAATAGCTTCCTTTACCTTAGTGCAGTCCTCCTTCACTTACCTCATCCTTCGATTTTGCTTTTAAATGTCCCTATTTCTTCTGAGGAATCCTCAGTTCCTGTTCTTTTGTCTGTAACTCCACACAGTAATGCGATGATTCCAATGCACAAAAAAGCATGCATGCTCAGAATCAAGCAGAAGAGCCGAACTGCCTATTGAACTTTATTGACCTCGGCTTGTTGTACGTCACCGCGTTCTTGACAGTCGGAATTTCCGACAGGATTTGTGTGACTGTGTGTATAATTTGTGTGACTGTGTGACAATTATCTTATGCTTAATGGCTCCAAAACTGAGTGCATGGTCTTATGCAATCAGTCATGGGCGGGCGGTTTCCCTACTTTCCCTACTTGGCCAGACTCGTTTTCATCGGTCCCAGTACCAGTCACCCAGTTCAGGGATTTGGGTATCATCTTGGATGATAGACTAACGCTGCGACCACAGGTAAACCAGGTGGTGAGTTCTTGTCATTTCCACCTGAAACTCCTGAGGTCGACTTTTCGCTTCATTGAAGAATCGCACAAGATCTCTATGGTTAATGCCATTATTGGAAGTCGATTAGATTATTGTAACGCTTTGTACCTGGGTCTACCTAATAACATCATGCACAAATTGCAGCTTATCCAGAACGCCGCTGCAAGGCTACTCACGGGTGTTGGTCGTCGTGACCACATCACGCCATCACTGAGAGCCCTGCATTGGCTACCCGTGAAGGAACGGGTTCTGTTTAAGACTGGTTGCATGGTGCACAGGGCTACCCATGGCAAGGGGCCAGTGTACCTGCAGGATAAATTCACCAAATATGTGCCTAACCGTACCTTAAGGTCGGCTAAATCAGAAACTTTGATAATCCCTAAATTTCGAAAGAAAAAATGCGGAGGGAGGACGAGTGCGGTTCAGGGAGCACTGTTTTGGAACTCCCTGCCTCTAAAATTAAGGCTTGAGAATGAACTTTTTAAGTTCAGGAAGCTTCTAAAAACTGAGCTTTTTAGTCGAGCCTATGGAATCACATAGGTTTATAATTTTTTTCTTTTGAACTGCTAACCATTTTAAAAATTGATTTGTTCCGCCGCCTGTGTGTCTTTTTGGTTGTTGCTGTATTGTTGTTCTTGGCGCATCAAGGCCTACGGGTAACTGACTGCGTTTGTACTATTTTGTACTTTTAAGAATTGTAATAAATAATAAATAAATAAGTCTAAGCCAACATTCTGTCAGAAAAAATCCATGGTATTCTTGACGGAATTTCCAATCGTGTTTACGGGGTATTAGAGTCAATGTGGGACAGATGCAGCATCACACGAATGCTGCAGCATAGAGGTGAGTATGGATGTTTATTTATTTATTTATTTATTTATTTTTAGAACTCCAAACTTCTCCTTTAACCACTTAAGGACCGCCTACTGCACATTTACGTCAGCAGAATGGCACGGCTGGGCACATCAACGTATATATACGTTGGTTTTAGTACCCAGCCGTGGGTCACGGGCGCGCGCCCGCGGGCGCGCGCCCGCGACCTGGTCCGAAGCTCCAGGACCGGGACCGCGGGATTTGCGGACCCGATCGCCACTGCAGTGCGGCGATCCGTCCCTGGAGCGGAAGAACGGGGAGAGCCGTGTGTACACACGGCTTCCCCGTGCTTCTCTGTGGCCGGAGCATCGATCGCGTCATCCCTGTAATAGGGGGACGCGATCGATGACGTCACACCTACAGCCACACCCCCCTACAGTTGTAAACACACACATTAGGGCACACATTCCCTACAGCGCCACCTGTGGTTAACTCCCAAACTGCAACTGTCATTTCCACAGTAAACAATGCAATTTAAATGCATTTTTTGCTGTGAAAATGACAATTGTCCCAAAAATGTGTCAAAATTGTCTGAAGTGTCCGCCATATTGTCGCAGTCAAGAAAAAAATCGCTGATCGCCGCTATTAGTAGTAAAAAAAAAAATAATTAATAAAAATGCAATAAAACTATCCCTTATTTTGTAAACGCTATAAATTTTGCGAAAACCAACCGATAAACGCTTATTGCGATTTTTTTTACCAAAAATATGTAGAAGAATACGTATCGGCCTAAACTGAGGAAAAAAAATATTGCATTTTTTTTTAAATTGTCGCTCTATTTTTGTTTATAGCGCAAAAAATAAAAACCGCAGAGGTGATCAAATACCACCAAAAGAAAGCTCTATTTGTGGGAAAAAAAGGACGCAAATTTTGTTTGGGAGCCACGTCGCACGACCGCGCAATTGTCTGTTAAAGCGACGCAGTGCCGAATCGCAAAAACCCCTTGGGTCATTTGCCAGCGTATTGGTCCGGGTCTTAAGTGGTTAATATATGGCATTTCTTTATATTCATCTGTACAATTTCCTGAGCCTGTAGAAGCATTTAATAGCTCATAACTTGATTGCATATGATAAACATGCAGTATTTATTTGCTATAGATCATATTTACCTAACAAAAATTATAAAATGGTTAAAATGCATTTTAGCACTGACTATTTTAAATAAAGGAAATATATAACATGCACTATTTATTGCTTTTAACTGGGAAGACAGTACCAGACCAATTTCCCTGCATATAGTTTTTTTACTGTCCTGAAAAAACTGAAGATTTAATATTAGATTGGCTCAAATTCGCCAACATGTTTTGCAACACTAACTGCCAACCTGAGATAGATCAAGTTAGATGCCGTTTCTGAGCAACCATCATTAAAATCATCACTGTAGTTATGTGTGACTTATTTTACACAGCAGCCTTTTTTCAGTGTTAACAAATAGTTGTATGTAATCCAGCATGCACAACATGCTCATAAAATGAATGTAATCAGCTAGATAACACTGATACATCCTGTACATTTATTAGATTTCTTAATAAAACATCTTGATACTGTTGGATCACTGTCAGGGTTCTTAGCTTTTAACAGGTGGCTTGCATTGGCTAAATGCTTTTAAAACCTGAACTCTCTACTGACTTGAACAAATATATATGTGTTTCTTTCCTAAGCATGTTAAATGTAATTGAAAATTAACACCAGTGAGTATTAGTAAATGCTTATAAAAGCTGCTAAATAATGCTGTTAAATAGTTTGTGTTATTCTATTAGCATGGCTTCTAAATATCCACTTGACCTCCAGATGATTTACCCCATGAACAGGCCATTTTTTGCTATACGACACTGCAATTATTTTAACTGATAATTGTGTTGTCATGCAACGCTGTACATTCATAAAATGTGTGTATTTTTTTCCCACAAATGGAAATTGATTTTGGTAGTATTTGATCACCATTAGTTTTTTTACTTTTTTCGCTATAAACAATATCAATAAAAAATAATAATAATAATAATAATTTCTTTATACCTTAAGGCAATATATATTCTGCTACATATAAGGGCTTTAACATCAAGGGCAATCCAAGGGTTAAATGTGTGCCTAACCAGTGTTGTTGTGTGTACTATGTTATTATTATTTCACAATTTATACAGTGCCAACAGTTTACGCAGTGCTTTGCAATGTAGAGGAGGGACAGCACAATTACAGTACAGTTTAATACAGAAGGTACTGGAGGGCCCTGCTTGTAGAGTTTACATTCTAAAGGGGGTGGTAAAAAAGGGTAATAGCTGCAGAGAATTATTTGATGGGGGTTGCTCTGGGACAGTTGTTAGGTGGGTGTGAGGGCCGCGTACACACGAGGAGACATGTCCGATGAGACAGGTCCCACGGACCGTTTTCATCGGACATGTCTGAAGGGATCTTTTGGTCTGATGTGTGTACACACCATCAGACCAAAATCCCCGCGGACAGAGAACGCGGTGACGTATAACACACCGACGTGCTCAAACAAGGAAGTTCAATGCTTCCACGCATGCGTCAAATCAATTCGACGCATGCGCGGGATTTCGGTCCGATGGTTGGGCATACTAACCATCGGACATGTCCGACGGACAGGTTTCCAGCGGCCAAGTTTCTAGGCATGTTTAGAAACTTTTGTCCGCTGGAAACCTGTCCGCTAGGCCGTACACATGATCGAACATGTCCGCTGAAACTGGTCTGCGGACCAGTTTCAGCGGACATGTCTCCTCGTGTGTACGCGGTCTTAGGGATGTGATGGATTTTGTTCCCTGAAAAAAATCCAGCACAATCCCACTGACAGAACAGAGCTCTGCCCTGTTTAAATAGGCAGAGCTCCGTCCAGTCTGTATCCTTGCTGATCAGCAGGTTCCAGAAGTCACCCAATGGATGGCACCCACTGATTGGCTTCTGTTGTGACTAATCACAGCAGAAGTAACCTGCCCCCTACCCAGAAAAGTAGAATCATGTATTTATACATGATTCTGCACAGAGCGGATGGCCCGTAGCAGTCAAGCTGCGATGGGCCAGTCGCCAAGTTGATATACAGTATTTAATCCAATATATTTAATATTGCATGATCTGTTTGATGTCTAAAACATTTGACATCTGATTGTAAAAAAGATTGTTTGTACTAGATTATCTATTAATGTACATATTCATTGCATATGTATAACAAACAACAGTTTAAAAACATGTTGATAAATGGTAACAACTCCTTGCACAATGGCAAAGTGTAGAACCAGCAGGGAATGTTGACACTCCTACATCGTGTTGAAGAATGGTATCAGCTCCTTGCACAATGGCAAAGTGTAGAACCAGCAGAGAATGTCAACACCCCTACACCAGAGCCACCTGAAAACATACCATTAGCAGTCACAGTTGGGGAGTCAAAGGAAACTGCCCAATTACTGTAAATAACAGATATGGACGTGATCAGCAACTACATATTTGTGGAATTCCAATTTTTAAAACGCATGGAAAAATGTAAGGGTGATTAACAAAAAAAACAGGAGTTTTTTACATTACAAGAGCTAGTTGAAAACCAGCTGCTGGTTTCCCAGTCTCACACAAGGATGGTATCAGATCTTATGTGTTGAGAGGTCATTTGGGGCTAGAATAACACAAATAGGGATTGTGCAGCATTTTTTTATGTTTACAAATTAGTTTGGTAGTATTGTAAATCTTGCCCTGAATGTCAAATTAATGCACACAACCAAACTCTTTAAGTTTTCTGGTACCATTAGCTATAATTGAGGTCCCCTTTGAAAAGGTTACTATGGATCTGGTTAGCCACTTCCAAAGTACACCAGAGGGCACCTTCATATATTGGTAGCTCTAGACTTTGCCACCAGGTATCCAGAGCAGTTCCTCTTAGAAAAACATCATCTAACATTATAGCGAAATGATAGCAGCATTCATTCTCCTTATTCAGGAATATATGCAACATGCCCAAAAGGCGAGAATCGACCTGTGGATAGGGGATGCAGAGGTGATTTGTGGAAAGGGGGTGCAGAGGTGAGCTATGTGCAGGGGGGTGCATAGGTGAACTGTGGATCAATGTTAAAGGAGTGAGCTATGGATGAAGGTTGCAGAGGTGAGCCATGGACAAGATGCAGAGATGAGCTGTTAACAGTGAATGTGCAGAGATGAGCTATGGATGGGGGGTGCAAATGGAATCTTTGAACAGCAGATGCAGAAGTAAACTCTAGGTGTGGAGGTGCTAAAATGAACTGTGGATGGGAGGTGCAGAGGTACGCTTTAAACAGGGGGGCAAAGGTAATCTTGGGTACAGAGGTGAATGGGGGTTGGTTTTATAGGTTTACTGAGGAAACATTACTGGGGACGATTTTTGCTTAATGGGGGACAACACAGTATTCAGAATTCAATGGTCAAAAGTATGTATGTACCCCAACAGTTACTATTTTGTAACATACCATACACATTACATGATCCTAACCATCATACTTTGTTGTGTTATTTGTTGCATATCCCTTACTGTTATATGTTAAATTCTTATGACAACAACAACAGAGTGCAGTGGTCAGGAGTATGTGACATACAGACTACTGCAAGAAGGGCAGTCGCCAGGATTATGTAATGTATAGCACCATATACAGGGGAGGGCAGTCAGGACGGTGCAACATTGGACACAGCATACAGATTGCAGTAGTCAGAATTATGTAAAGTACATTGTACATTGCATACTCATGTCCATACATGTATGCAGTCCTATACTGTATTTTACTTCAGTTTCCCTCATACTTATATATGTTACATACTAATGGTCTAAATGTTGTATTCTGTACAATGGGGTGTACATAGTGGGCCAGATTCAGGTAGATGAGAGTATCTTTCCTCTGGAGTAACGCTTCTCATTTACGTTACTCTGAAGACCCTTTCAGCGCAAGTCCTGTAATTCACATAGCAGTTGCGCGTAAACTTGCGCCAGAGTAACGATAATGCGCTGACGTAACCCGACGCAAGTGGAAGTGGGTGTGATCATATGTAAATGATGGGCGGAGCCCAGCGCAGAGGCTTACGTTCAGCGCATCAACCACGGAGCATGCGCAGTGAGTGAGGCTCCACTCGCCCCCTTTGTGCGCATGCTCACAACTTCCGTCGGCACCACTGCACGGAAAACGTCAGCGCAATGCCTTCAGTTGGGCGTGTAAATGCGCCCGTAGAAGCGCCATTCCGGCACTAAAGTATATCCTGCTCCCCCTCCCCGCAGTGATGTTACTTTTGTTCTGAGATGGCTGCTCCCGTTCCCCGCAAACACACAGTGAACTTTAATGGCCAGGAGCTGTCAGCCATCATCTCGGCTATGGAGACCTATGATGTCTTCCT
Source organism: Rana kukunoris (assembly GCA_029574335.1). Lineage (NCBI taxonomy): Eukaryota > Metazoa > Chordata > Amphibia > Anura > Ranidae > Rana > Rana kukunoris. The sequence goes on along the minus strand of CM056051.1, from coordinate 140,046,630 downwards.
CCATGGCTGTAAAATTTGACAGACAAGCATGGACAGAGGTGTTGTCCTGCAAGTTGGGGTGCTCAGCTAGCTCTTATCGTCGGTAACGCTGCTGTAGCTGCACTCCTGCTGACCTGTGGCCATCTGGAGTAAAGATAAAGCAGCCTTTTGTAGAAATAACTTTGCGCCGGACGGACGAGATACGCGCGGCGCATGTAGCCAGCGTATGGTGCTAATCCGTTCGTGAATTGGGAAAAATCCCTCATTTGCATATTTGCAGGGGAAATCAATGGGCGCGACTGATGCGCCCAGCGAAAATAAGCGCTGACGATACTCTGGCGTCGGCACGTTCCGCCGGTCGCAAATGACCCGTTATTGGGCGCATCTAGTTTGGTGGGTACGGGCACATAGAAACGACGGCGCATCATCACAGTTACGCGGCGCATATCCAAATACTCCAGCGCAAGTGTTCGTGAATCTGGCCCTATGTGTTTTTGAGATCTGCACTCTGTAGACTATGCTGTACATGACATATTACTGACCCCTGCATTCTAAAATGCTCTATAATAATTACATACTCCTAACCATTCATTGGTGCAACAGTTACTGGGTGGCATGTAGTCTCAAACTGTAATATTAAGGTGAGTTATCCACTTCCCGACGGCCATACAACTATATACGGCCGCAGGGTGGTTCTACTTCTCTGAGGCACTGTGTGTTTTTACGGCCGCCCCTTTCCTCGTTCCCCGCGCGCGCTCCCGAGTGCGCAGTGGGGAACTTCTGTGCTGGCCGTGTCCCTTGGACACAGCCAATCACAGATCGCCGTGAACGGCCAATCAGAGTGGCCGTTTGGTAGGCGATCTGTGTGGCCAATGAGAGATGATCTCATATGTAAACATATGAGATCATTTCTCATTGCCGGCTCTCACAATGACAGTGTCCTGTCAGGGAGAGAGGAGACCGATCTGTGTCTCTTGTACATAGGGACACAGATCGGTCACCCCCCAGTCACCCCCCTCCCCCCACAGTTAGAACACTATATAGGGTACACATTTAACCCCTTCCTCAGCCCCTAGTGTTAACCCCTTCCCTGCCAGTCACATTTATACAGTAATTAGTGCATATGTATAGCACTGATTGCAGTATAAATGTGAATGGTGCCAATAAATGTGTGAAAAGTGTCCGATGTGTCCGCCATAATGTCGCAGTTGCAATAAAAATCGCAGATCGCCGCCATTACTAGTAAAAAAAAAAAATAATAATAATTCTGTTCCTTATTTTGTAGGCGCTATAACTTTTGTGCAAACCAGTCGCTTATTGCAATTTTTTTTTTTTTTACCAAAAATATGAAGAACAATACGTATTGGGCTAGACTGATTTTTTTATTTTTTTTATTGGGCTATTTATTATAGCAACAAGTAAAAAATATTGTATTTTTTCAAAATTGTCGTTCTTTTTTGTTTATAGCGCAAAAAATAAAAACCGCAGAAGTTATCAAATACCACCAAAAGAAAGCTCTATTTGTGGGGGAAAAAGGACGTCATTTGTGTTTGGGAGCCACGTCGCACGACCGCACAATTGTCAGTTAAAGCGACGCAGTGCTGGAAGCTGAAATTTCACCTGGGCAGGAGGGGGGTATATGTGCCCAGTAAGCAAATGGTTAAGGTAGGCTAAGACAAAGTTTTAGTTCTTTGTCTATAGTCTTTGTAAAAAAAAAAAAAAAAACACATGCAATGAAAGGGTTACATTTTTAAAAGTTATTGTATGGAGGTTTAATATTTTGTGGGCACAAGGTCTGTGGCATATGTGTTGTGTATACAGTGTTTAGGCTTGTGTTCAATATAACTATGCCATTTTAAGCCCTTCACACTGTTAGTGCAGTGTGGTTGCATCCATTGCTTACCAAATAGCATTACGTACACTGCATTATTATTCTCCTTTGAGAGCCTGATGTGTCCCAGGTCTTTCAAAATCCTAATCCTGGTAATGCTTGTGACCAGTATTGCCTCTTCATGTGAAATCCAACTGGCAGACCCAGAGGCTTGCAGTGATGTTGGTACAAGTGTGTTGGCAGCTGAGAGTGTGAACCCGGCTGTAGAAGATGTTAAGGCCCTGACATGGACTCATGCTTAATAAATTGAGGAGGAGGGGGGGGCGCATTGTAGCATCTTCACCCTGATCACTGGATGACCTTGTCCCAGCATTGCCAGCACTACCTACATTATTCGCCTTTCTGAGGACAAAAGAAGACTTGCACAATAACAGAAAATGTGTTGATGCAGAATTTTTTTTTTTTTTTTGCAATTTCTTTATTTTTTCAAAAAGAAAATTTGTTCCCCTTCGTATACATAACATAAAAGATAATATTGCTCTCAACATCAGAGTTACAGTTACATTACCTATTCTAAATACTAATACAATTTCTATTTCTGTTACAACAGAATCTTAACAGGTACCTTTCCCACTAATAATACTCATATTGGGATGGGAGGGGGGGGGCTCCGCGGGCGAGGACTCTGTTCCATTCATCCTCTGTATACTATTTATTCGTGTCTGATCAGAAGGGTAACACCTCCTCTGACCCCCTGACCTTCCACATTATCTTATCCCTCTCCCTGTTTCACCCATCCCCTTTGATACCTCTAGATCCATATTTACTTATTCTTCCCCGGTTCCCCTCCCCTCCCTTCCCCCCCAAAAAAAAAAAAAGATATAAGGGGAGACCTCCCTTACTCCTCTTCCATTAATCCAACACCTCCTTCCAACTGGATCAAATTGTTCCATGGTGTCCAAATTTTACAGTATATTTCTCTTTTTTTCCTACTTGTCCATATCAGATCTTCCATTCTGTTCAGTTCTTCCACCTTGCTCATCCACATACTCAGAGTAGGTGGTTGTCTTTGTTTCCACTTAAGCGGTATGCATGCTTTAGCCGCATTCAACAGATGATGTATCAATGAATTCCCATTTGCTCCCCAGGGAGTATCTGACAGATGTAAAAGGAAAAATGCTGGATCGTCTGATATAGTTGCCGCGCTAAATTTTTGAATTATCCTCCTGACCCCTCCCCAGAACCCCCTAATTCTTGGGCAGGTCCAAAAGATATGGACCATTGTGCCCTCCTCTGTCCTACATCTCCAACATTCGCTTTTTATATTTGGGTAATATCTATGAATTTTTTCTGGAGTTCTATACCATTGAGTCAATATTTTGTAATTACTTTCTTGCATTTTCGTGCATGTTGCTGTCTTATATACCGCCTGTAGCATTTTACTTTTTTGTTTTTCCTCAAAAGTCCTTCCTAGATCATTTTCCCATTTCTGAAAAATGATGATTTTGATGCAGAAATTATGTGATCCTCAGATCATATTTTCCGGTCTATTCAAACTATAATTAAGTGAATAGTGCACGTGTAGGAGAGTCAGACAGCTCATACATATTCTTATTATCACCAAATAAGTTCTAAAGTTATGGGCACATTAACTGACCTAATTTAATTCATATTACATTTTAAACTTTTTTTTTACAATGGAAGCAACACACAAAATAAATTAATAAAGGGGCCATCATTTCTCCAATTAAGAAATTTGCAGTGTTTATCTGCTTACTAGACTTTGTCATTGTTATACAGAAATAATAATCAGCTGGGATGATAATTTTCTAAGTCAGTGATAAATAGAGGAATGGCTAATCTATAATGTATATACTGACATAATAAGGTGTTTGTGAAGTGAAGTGAATTCCTTAACTTTAGGTGAACTTCTTACAAAAGAAAGGAGTAATCAGTCAATTTTGAAACGTAGCAGCTTTTCTGATATCACTTTATCAAGCCAAGGACAGTTCTCCAAAACTGGAAAATATGATCCATAGCAGTTTCTAATTGGAAGCACGATTTATTATTTTCATTATTAGAGTTTCTTTGTTACAGTGGAATTATTAAAAAAGGTCATCATAAGTAAATATGTTTTCTTCCATAAAAAACATTTCACTTCAACTAAGAACATAATAATATTAAACAGAAACAGTGACATTCAAACCATAAGGGGATTGTAATACGTACCATCTTCATTATTACAAATGTTTCCTGTCTGAATGTTAAAGACTTGCGTAGATATATGGCTGGTTGAACATTATCAACTATTTAGGGAGGGACAGTATCATCTTCCTTCTCTTCCATGACCAAACACCTGCATCCTGCGTGGAAAGGGGCCAACTTTATTTAAATATGAATTTAGTCAGAAGCATGAGCATATCAGCAAACATGAAATACTGATTACGCACATGAAGGACGTTTTTTTTTTTTTTTAGTTTCCAGGCATTTCCAAAGTACTGATATGCACAAAAATTGGACAGAAAAGTATGAACTTGTTTCAGTTATCAGAATGATAATATTTGCTGAGCATTTGAAGTGGCTCCAATGTGATCTAGTATTATGTTATATTCATTTGACGTTGTTACTAATATTTGTATTGTACTGAGGAATATTCATAATCTCTCTAGGGCTCTTATGTGAAGTATGACTGATAGTATCCGTGTATCATTTCACTATTAATGACACTATACCAGGCACACAAATGTCTCTTATGATTCTGCAAGCTTGTGCTTATGGATGTCTTCTAAATCACATTGATAATACTCAAAGTTGATACTTATATTACAGTGTATATAACCCCCCCCCCCCAAAAAAAAATAAAAATATGTTGTAACTTACCAGTTCTTAGATGTGATGGCTTTATTAGTTTGCTTTTTCAGTTTTTTTCTTGCTTTTCACCTAGTGATCCTACCAGTACTATTCTTCCTGTCCTAGGGTAGCAACACTTACTTACTGTACTGTATCTATGAATGAGCAATGTTGTCACCTTGGATGACATGCATCTCTTGCAGTGATATTATGTGTCTCAGTGCTATGACTTGTGTCAATTTGGGGCTTTTGTGTGCTACTAGCTTTTATCTGCATCCACAGGCTAGCCTGCCTCCCTGATCAGAATAGTATCTAAGAAAACTCCTCCTTAGCTCTGAGCTACAAGTAGGCCAGCAATAGGAAGCAGTCCTGAATTGAGAATAACATTTCAGGTTGCAGTGGAGGGTCTTAAAACAAGAGATGCAATTTCAGGGTCTAAGGGGTAAATGTGCTTAGGCCAAATTTGGCCTGAAGGAAATTGTATTGGAAAAGGGGGATATTTTTGCTTTTGGAGGAAATCCATCTGACCCCTGCACTGTGGTTTTTATTCTTGACCCTGTGCTCAATGCATTAAGCACTGCTGAACCCTGCACTCTGTGCTATATGCACTCCTGACACTCCTGACCCCCTTCCCACAGCGTTATGTACCCGTGAATTCTGCACGGTATGCAGTACTGTATGTACTCCTGACTCCTAGACTCTTTGTATTATGCACGCTTGACCCCTTTACTTTGGCATTGTGTGCTCCTGTCATGATCACCTAGTGCCCCTGTTCCTCATTCCAGCACCCAGGTGTTGGCTGTTGATTTCCCCCTGTCTGTGTTCACCTGGTTGATCTGATCAGTCACCTGATATAAGCAAACTGAACACTCTATCCCTCACTTGTGATAGAGACACAGTTACTTGCATTGTTCTTGATCAAGCCTCCCGTTTGTCTGCCTTGCTTGCTGTTGGATCTCCCTGTGTATAGTGTTGAGCGGAATACGCCATATTCGATTTCGCGATATTGCGCGAATATATAGAAGAATATTCCAGAATATTCGCTAATATCGAATATTCGTGATATTTTATCCAAAAAATGTTTTGCAAAATTTCGCTAATGCGAAAATGATTGCGAAATTCTCATAAACGGAGATCATTTCCTGTATTACTAAACTAATATGCACTAAACACTAACTCTACACTAACTATACTTAAAAGAAAGGAGAATAAGGGGGAAAAGAAGGGCGGAGAAGATAATCGCGCAATATTCCTATTGCGCGATTATCTTCTCCGCCCTTCTTTTGCATCAGAGCCAATCAGAATAACTCAAATATTCGGCAAAAGGAATATCGCGCAATATTCCTTTTGCCGAATATTCAAGTTATTCTGATTGGCTCTGATGCAAAAGAAGGGCGGAGAAGATAATCGCGCAATATTCCGTTTGCCGAATATTCGAGTTATTCTGATTGGCTCTGATGCAAAAGAAGGGCGCATCAGAGCCAATCAGAATAACTCGAATATTCGGCAAAATAATATTGCACGATTATCTTCTCCGCCCTTCTTTTGCATCAGAGCCAATCAGAATAACTTGAATATTCGGCAAAAGGAATATCGCGTAATATTCCTTTTGCCGAATATTCAAGTTATTCTGATTGGCTCTGATGCAAAAGAAGGGCCGAGTAGCTGATGCGATTCTTTTATGTTGCCGAAAATTCGCAATGCGATTTTTCGGCAACATAAAAGAATCGCATCAGCTACTCGGCCCAGGGTCTCTCTCTAATCATACCAGCAATGCTTTTAGACGTCGATGGAGATCACTAGGATGTGATCTGTTTTAAAAATAAATTTGAAAAAATACGAATATTCGCCATAGCGAATATTCGCCGCAATATTCGAGTTATTTGCGAATACTCGAATATGCAATATTCGTAGCGAATATTCGCAATGCGAATATTCGTGAGCAACACTACCTGTGTATGACCTGGATCAGATATTGGACTATTCCCTAAACTCGGCCTGCTTTATTACCTGGACCGTCTTAGAATCATGCTATCTGTCTGCTAAACTGCAAGTAGGGAGGAGCCCGATGTTCGAGTTGAACGTAATTTAGACTCTAACAACGGTTGTTCGACTGTTCACCGAAAAGGCACAAGAGAGCGCTCCCCCTCCTGAACCCTACTAGGCCACATGCCCTCAACATGGGGGATGGGTGCTTTGGGGCAGGGGGGGCTCTTTTTGCCTTTTTTTGCATTTTTCCACACATTTATAATGCACATTTTAGGCATTAAGATTAGTTAAACAACCAAACAATAATTATTTTTAAAAGCAGCCACCATGGAGAATAAAATGATGGTAGGTGAAATGTTTTTATTTATTTTATACATTATTAGTGCAAAAACACATATTTTTAGTTAAATAGTGACTATATTTAAGTCAAATTTAGTGCAAACAAATACAATGCATAACAATTTGTTTAGGTAAAATACAAAAGATGAGGTTGTGCCAAGTAAACAAACACCAAAGATGTCAAGCTTTAAAATTGCACAAGCCTTTGAAACATTCACAATTATTTGTCACAGGCGACACTTTAAAAGCCTTAAAAGCCTTATAATGTCACCAGTTTGGGGTTCACTATTAATGATGACCTTAGAATTATTCATCTCACTTCAGCATACGCAGTGATTCCTAATATGTGTAGTGCAATCAGTTTTTGTGGGTAGGCTTCCCGACGACTGCATTTACATTAGAATGTGAATGGGGATGGGGGGACTTTAAATATTTTGGGTGGATTTACCCTCTTGGGTGTAACTTTCATTTTTGAAAAAAAAAATACTTACTTTATTGGGATTACATAGGGGGCTGACAATAGCATTTTGCTGTAACAGGTTCTGTTTACTGAGACATCAGGGGCCTATTAGAACCCTGATGTCTCTCCTGCAATACACTGAAGATAATGGAGTACAGATCTTGTTTCATTTGAATCTTCCCTGGCAGGGAAAAGTGACACCTAAAACCAGAAACGACAAAATCAACATGTCTTCCATGTTCTTATGATCAACAGAGATCAGCAAATGGATGTTCACTGGTCTTCTTCCCCTCTACTTGGTGACACCTGCCATGTTGGGGGTTCACACTGGGGGAATACCCATTCTGGGGGTCTTTGAAAGCTATAAGGCTTACTGCCAACATGAGTATTAAATATGTGGCAGTAAGAGAGAAAAATGTTCTCCTATTGTTAGTGAAATGTGGGCACATCCACCGACCACTGTGGCACTCTCCTTAGGGAGCCTAAAGGTTTTAGGATGCCCCAGGTTTTTCACAAACCTACCAAGATCCCTGTGTAGTAAACAATATGAACTCAGCACAATGCTAACTGATAATATTGAGTACAGGTAAAGACAAAGAGCATTGGATGTTATTAGTCTACAAAACTTCTGGCAGAATCAACAGGTTTATTTTGGCATGTAACAACAAAATATAACATAAACTCAATAAATGATACATATATTATGGAAGAGCCCTGGGGCCATCATAAAAAAAATATATACAAAATTCTGAGATTCAAAGTCAGAATTCTGAGTTTCAAAGTCTGAGACGTGACATCACTGTCACATGGGTTAAGGTCACATGTTGGCATAACCACGCCCACGCCCAATGCCAATATAAGTCCTTGCCCGCCGCTCAGAAGGCATTTCAGCGCCGGACCTCGCCGTGTCAACATCGAATGGAAGAAGAAGCCCGCGAGTGTCACCCCGCGGCGGAAGACTGCGACGGAAGCCCGCTGCCCTCATCAAACAAGCACGGAGCTTCGTGGTGAAGGGGGCAGCGGCAGAAGACGGCGACGAAATCCGGGGTGGGATGTACGACCCTCGCCCCGGAGAAGACGACGGAAGCCCGCTGCCCTCATCAAACAAGCACGGAGCTTCGTGGTGAAGGGGGCAGCGGCAGAAAACGGCGACGAGAAGCCCGCCACGTCCAAGTCCTGGATGGGATGTGCGACCCCCGTCCAGGCCGAAAAAATCGAAGGGGGCGGCAAAGAAGAAGGCCTGGCCCCCGCGGCGGAAGACAACGTCGAGAAGCCCGGAGAGTGGCGCCCTCCGGCGGAAGACGGCGAAAGAAGCCCTGGGAGGAGCCAGGCAGAAGCGGAGGAGCCCGAGGTGGGGCGACACCCCCGTTGTTCTCCGCTGTTTTCGGCCGGCCCCCCCCGGATGTAAAAGAGCTTCATTTTGGGGTGGGGGCACAGTCGAGCATGGCGGAGAGCATGGGTGGGTGTTTCCCCCCCCCGGCAGAAGACGGCTAGAAGACCGAGGAGTGGCGACGCCCCCGTTGTTCTCCGCCATTTCCGCCGGCCCCCCCCGGATGTAAAAGAGCTTTGTTTGGGGTAGGGGGCCTGGCCGAACATGGTGGAGAGCATCGGTGGGTGTCTCTCTCCCCGGCGGAAGGCGGGGCGGCGAAGACCGGGGGGGGGGTAGGTGTACCCCCCCGGCGGAAGGCGAAGACCGAGGAGGGGTTTCGCCCCCGTTGTTCTCCGCCATTTCCGCCGGCCCCCCCCGGATGTAAAAGAGCTTGATTTGGGGTAGGGGGCCTGGCCGAACATGGCCGAGAGCATCGGTGGGTGTCCCCCCCCCCGGCGGAAGGCGGCGGCGAAGACCGGTGCGGGGCTGGAGCCCCCCCGGCAGAAAACGTCTGGAAGACCGAGGGGCTCCGCCCCCGTTGTTCTCTGCTTCTTTCGGCCGGCCCCCCCCGAATGTGAAAGAGCTTATTTTGGGGTGGGGGCCTGGCTGGACATGGCGGAGATCATCGGTGGGTGTCCCCCCCCGGCAGAAGACGGCGAAGCCCGGGGCCCAATGGGCTGGTGGTGGGGGGTCCCGGCAGAAGACCCCCGGAGCTGACTAATAAATTATTTTTTTCTGTGTGTTTTTTTTTTGTGTTGACACTTTTCCACCGGTGAATGGGTAGGGGTACGATGTACCCCATACTCATTCACATAGGGTGGGGGGCCAGAATCTGGGGGCCCCCTTAATATAGGGGGCTCTCAGATTCTGATAAGCCCCCCGCCCGCATACCCCGACAACCAACGGCCAGGGTTGTCGGGAAGAGGCTCTTGTCCCGATCGACATGGGGACAAGAGTGCTTTGGGGTGGGGGGGCAGTGCCCCCCTCCCCCACAGCACACACTCCCCCATGTCGAGGGCATGTGGTCTGGTACGGCTCAGGAGGGGGGGGGGGGGCGCTCGCTCGTCCCCACCCCCATTCCTGTCCGGCCAGACTGCGTGCCTGGGAGAAGGGTTTGGTCTGGATCTGAGGGGGAACCCCACGCCGTTTTTTTGGCGTGGGTTTAACCCCTTATGTTCCAGATCAAATCTAAGAGCCTGTTGTGCACCTGAAGGGGGACCCCCACGCCGTTTTTTTTTGTAATTTGGGGTGGAGTTCCCCTTTATCCCGGTCCTGTCAGGGGGGGGGGAATGCCTGCTCGTCTGTCCCTACAATGTATGAACAGCGATCTGTCATTTCCCCTACACAGTCCCACCCCCTTTACAGTTAGAACACACCCAGGTAACATATTCAACCCCTTCCGCGCCCCTAGTGTTAACCCCTTCCCTGCCAGTGTCATTTTTATAGTAAGCAATGCATTGATATACCATTGCTCGCTACAAAAATGCCAAATCTCACAAAAATGTGTCCGCCACAATGTCGCATTAGACAGAAAAAACAATGATAGCCACCATTACTAGTAAAACAAAAAATTATTCCAAAAAAACCCATAAGACCAACCCCTACTTAGAACTTTTGCCCAAACCAATCAAACGCTTATTGTGATTTTTTGCAACCAAAAAGATGTCCAAGAATACTTATCGGCCTAAACTGAGGGCAAACATTTTTTGAATATATTTTGGGGGAGATTTATTATAGCAAACCGTAAAAAAGATGTTTTTTTAGTTACCAAATTGTCGCTATATTTTTGGGTCAAGCAAAAATATGAAAAAACGCAGAGGTGATCAAATACCACCAACCAAAAAAAAAATTGAATTTTTAGGGGGGGGGGGGGGTCGGATGAGGACGCCCAATTTTTTTGGGGGCCACGTCGCACAACCACGCAATTGTCAGTCAAAATGACGCAGTGTTGAAATGCAAAAAATGGCCCCGTCAGTGACCAGTAATATGCTCTGGGGCTCAAGTGGATACAAATTAAGAATACACTAAAGTTAGCCCAATTTATGGCCATAATGTGAAAGATGATGTTACACCGAGTAAATAGATACCCAACATGTTACACTTTAATATTGCACACACTCATGGAATGGCGCCAAACTTCAGTACTTGAAAATACCCATAGGCAACGCTTTTTTATGTGTTTCAGGTTACCAGTTTAGATTTACAGAGGAGGTCTAGTGCTAAAAGTATTGCTCTCGCTCTAACGTACGCTATGATACCTCACATGTGGGGTTTGAACGGGGGTTCAATATGTGGGCGGGGCTTACACATTTAAGGCCCGCCCCCATATATGGAAACATTCTTCAAACCACACATGTGAGGTATCATAGCGTGCGTAACAGCAAGAGGAATATTTATAGCACTAGACCTCATCTGTAAATCTAAACTGGTAACCGGAAACAATAAAAATGCTGCTTGTTCGCTTCTGACTGCGAGCTACTAGGGACAGGGGCTTTTAAATTATTACTATTTAGGTTTGTTACGTAAAAATTCTATAAGACCTCCCGTTCAGCTTGTAAAGCATCACTTCATGGGGACCAAAAAAAAATTTAACACCTCTAATGCTTTCATCCGCCATTGCAGATTTGATTCTGGTACTGCATTTCGAGTGAACTGGGCATGCTCGAACACTTAGTAAAAAAAGTTGGAAGTTTGATCCTGAAAATGACTTGCATCTTTCTGAGCATGCTCAGAAAGCTCTTTTTTTGGCTTAGTAATTTAAGGACATCCTTAACAGGTGTAAGCAGTTACAAGTGCACACAAACTGACATTTCTTCATGTAGAGGCTGACATTTCTTCATGTGTTTCCAATTGGTTCATTAGCACACATGTTATAAAAAGCGTGGATACTGCACGTGTCAGCTGCCCCTCAGAGGGGGCAGATTTGCTGGCTGGAAGGAATGGCGGAGTGAAACAGAGATGTTTTGGAGCAAGTTTTGTATTTTTTGATGTTTTCTCTGCTACATAATTTTGCTAAATGTTTCTCAAGATGTTAATGACTAATGTTTTAATCCTGTGGGTCTATCCTGTTATTTCAAAAGCATGATTTATTTTCCAATGACTGTGAAATAAACGTTGGTCTTTTTTTGTTTTTAGGTGTTTTTATATATTTTTGGTGTGTTTATTTGTAATTTTTTTTTTGCTTTCCTTGTTTTGTGGACCAATAAAATTACTTTCAAATTTTGAAGTTTGTTTTGTGATATTTTTTTCATGCTATGGATTTCAACCGCTGCAGCTGAACTAGTTTGGGCCTAAACCATCAAGTGTGATTTGTCTCTAAGATCTTTCCTGGTGTGTATGCATGAAATGTTTAGTCACCAGAAAAGGAAGGACAAAGCGGTAAGTATTGTTTCCTAGAACTGATGTCCAGACTGACTTTTTAAAGCACATGTGCAAGATGTAGGAAAAGCTGCAAACAGGGCCTGTTGGAGGGGGGGGGGGGTGGTGTTTTTTTTTTTGGACAGGCTTGAAGTGCTGATTTACAGCGCTGTGCTTGAAACTAGCACAAGACAATCCTATTCTAATTGTGGGTTGTTTGAGGGAAGCCAATTGAGTGTTAGAACCCCTGCTAGTGTTTTTTGGTTGGGCTTTGTGTCCCTTTTCCTAAAATTGGCTTCACTTCCTGTCACACAGCTGAACAGGAAGTGAGGTTAAAACCCTACCAATGGTCTTTTCTTCGGGGCACAGGTCAATCTAACTAGTGTCACCATTAAGCAAATTGCACTGCAGTGTACACCCCAAATGATTAGTTACTTTTGGGGTTTAGTAAAGGCAAAGCCGCTCTGCAGTAGAAGCGTAGGCAATGAAAATCAGAAGGGAAGCACTGATGGTTTTTACTTCCAATCCCGCCAAGTTTTGAGTTTTCTTCCTTGCTTGTCCACTTGTAGTGCAAAGTGGATTTGCCTTTAGTAAATGGACCCCAAAGTCCAAGATTCCTACTAATTTGGGGTGTACACAGCAAAATGCCATTTCCAAAATGGGAAACTATTTATATTGATCTGTGTGTCCCCAACAAAACATTACTCAGGTGTTTCCCTCACTTCCTGTTTGGCTGTGTGGCAGGAAGTGAATGAATTAAGTAGAAAGTGACAACATTTGTGAGGTGTCTTTACCCTATCAGGGGTGCAGGCATCCCCAAAACAAACAAGAAAATAGTTGATTTAACATTGGGTGGTGTTTGTGGGGGTCCCTAACACACATTCATACATATTAGCAACGCTGGATCGTGGCCTATTGGCATGGTTATATTTTCTTAAGCCTCTCAATAAAATGATCTGAAATTTGGGGTTAAACTGGAACAATAATCATCACTTTTATTTTTTGGATTTCTTTCATTTTGGATAGAGTTGGTGGGGGGGGGGGGGGGGGTTAGAAGCTCTGTCAGTTTATTTTGTATTATCCCTGTCCGTTTGGGGAGATTGGCCTTCACTTCCTGCCCCATAGCCAAACAGGAAGTGATCGAAAAACTAGGCAAATTAAGGGCCCCCCCAGGTCCCCCCCCACAGAACTTGTGTGTGTCCCCTGAAAATTCCTGGGTGGGTCATAAAAAAACAGGGTGTGGCCTTGACAGGAAGGGTGGGTCATTTTTCTATTAGGGGGGTGCCAAAATTTGGTCAGGCCTAGGGCAGCACAAAACCTAAATCTCCTACTGCACATTAGGGCTTATTTAGACAGGATCCAATTTACAGCATGTTTTTAGATTGTGGGAGGAAACCCGCACAGGGAGAACATGCAAACTCCAGGCAGATAGTGTCACGGGTGGGATTCGAACCAGCAACCCTTTTGCTGCTAGGTGAACATGCTACACACTACGCTACTGTGCTGAACGAACATGATTGCAGCTGAAAGCATGAGATGTTTTTTTTTTTACCAATTCCATGCTTTCCAGCCTGGAGGACAGATGTGGGGTCTAATTGACCCCGCCTTTCTCTATAAAGAGGACCTGTCACACACTAGTCCTATTACAAGGGATGTTTACATTCCTTGTAATAGGAAGAAAAGTGAAAAATAATACAAACAAAGGGACAAACAAGTGCAAAAATTAAAATATTAAGTAAAAAAATAAAATAACAAAGGAATTTAAATGCTCCTGTCCCTAGTAGCTCGCACTCAGAAGCGAACACGCATGCAAGTCCCACCCACATATGTAAACATCCTTCAAACCCCACATGTGAGGTATCATAGCGTGCGTTAGAGCGAGAGCAATAATGTTAGCACTAGACCTCCTCTGTAACTCAAAAGTGGTAACCTGAGAAAAAAAGTCAAGCGTTGCCTATGGAGATTTTTAATAACGAAGTTTAGCGCCATTCCATGAGTGTGCGCAATATGAAAGCGTGACAAGTTAGGTATCTATTTACTCGGTGTAACATCATCTTTTACCTTATCCCTAAAAATTGGCCTAGCTTTACTGCTTTCTTATTTTGTCATTCATGAAACAGGTTTTTTTTTGGAAAGCCAAAAAAAAAAAAAAACGTTAGAAAATTTTTGGCACAAATACTGTTGGAAATGTGTCCGAAAAAATGGCCGCCACTTTATTCCCTAGGGTGTTTGTTAATAAAATATATATAATGTTTGGGGGTCCTGAGTAAGTTTCAAGGAAGAAAATATAATTGTTACATGAAGGAGAGAAGTGCCAGAATAGGCGCGGTATGGAAGTGGTTAAAGTGCACCAATAAAAGTGAAAAATTCCTTGAAATTTCGTACCATGGGGGGGGGGAGGCAATTAGGGGCGCCATCAGGAATTATGGGGCCCCTTACACAGCTTCAGGCATGGGCCCCCTGGAGCAGAGAATAGGGGGGGGGGTGCCGCCTGATATTAAGAAGGGGGGGGGCTGCCGCAATTTGATAAGCGGGGGGTTCCTTTACTAAAAAATACATATAGAAAAATATATATTAAAAAGGGTGGTAGCCATCCGGGGGCCCTGGGGACCACTGGGCCCTTTAATAAAAAGAAACTTCTGGGCTCTTTAATGAAAAATAAATTACAATATCTACATATATAAAATAATAAAAAAGGGGGTTGCCTTGGGAGCTCTGGGCCCTTTAATAAAAAATAACTACCAAAAATCTAAAAAAAAAATAACATTGGGTGGGAGCTGTGGTGGCTCAACGTGAATGGCACTGCGCTGACAAGCCGTTCACCTCTGCAGCCAAGGGTTCGGATCCCGGTCTCGGCTACATGTGAATTGAGTTTGGTGGTGTCAGCCCGGCTCCCGGTGGGTGTGCTATGCAAGGTACGCCTGTGCTTAGTATGCCCCCCCCCCCCCCCCCCCAAAACCACCCCCCCCCCCCCCCTCCACAAAAAAAACACCACACTTGCACACACTTTGGCCATGAGGTCTCCTAAAATAAAGGGAGGCGAAGGACCTAAAGGGCTGGGTGGGTGGGCTAATAATAACACTCCTTCATAGGGGGAGTCCCTCTGTCCCATCGGGCTCCCAAGTGTAGCAGGTGGGGTGAGGCCCCCCTCACACCCACCATTGCCACCGGGGGCATGGAGAAGGATGGCGATTGCAAGTCTAGCTCCTCTCTCTCGACTTCACGCACAAAATACACTTTAAAAAAGAAATTAAAGTAAAAAGTAACAAACCTGGGGAAAATGTTTATAAATTTTTAGAAGCAAAAAGGGGCCCTCTGGGAGCTTTCAAAATTATATTATATATATATATATTGTTAAAAAATAACCAAAAAAAATATATCTTTATGGTTTTTTTTTGATTTTTTTGTAAAGGTGGGGGGTTGTCATCTGGAGCCCTGGGGATCTCCGGGCCACTGGGGACCTCCAGACCCCTAAACCAAAACATTGGCCCTTTAATAACAAAAAATTTGGGGGTTGCCACCCGGGGCCCTGGGGACCTCCAGACTGCTAAAAAATATTAAATTCCAAAAATTGGCCCTTTAATAAAAAATCCTACAAAAACCAACTAACAAATATATATACAAAAAAAAAAAGAGGGGGGTTACCATCTGGGGCGCTGGGGGGCCTCCAGGCATCTGGGCACCTCCGGACCCCCGGGCCCCTTACAGGTGTACAGGGCCGCCATCATCATGAATTTTGGGGCCCCTTACACAGCTTCAGGCATGGGCCCCCTGGAGCAGAGAAACCGGGGGGGGGGGTGCTGCCGCATGAAATTGAGAAGGCGGGGGGGGGGGGTGGTGCCACAAATTGAGGAGCGGAGGGGCCCTTTACAAAAAATTTGACAGAAATAAGAAATAAAGAAAAATATATATAAAAAAGGGGGGTAGCCATCCGGGGGCCCTGGGGACCTCTGTGCTTTATCAAATTAAAAATAATATAAAAAAGAGAGAGAGAAAACATATATATATATATTTTTTAAATATAAACTTTATCGAAAAAAAGTTTAAAAAAACAAGGGGGTAGCCTTCCAGGGCCCTGGGGACCTCTGGGCCCTTTCCTTAAAAAAAAAAAAAAAATATATTATAAAAAAATATATATTTTTTTTTAAATATATATATTTTATTTAAAAAAAAAGGGCTTGCCATCTGGGGCCCTTAGTGGCCTCCGGGCCCCTGGGACCTTCGGAGCCCTTAAACAAAAAAAAAAAAAAAAAAAAAAATTTTTTTTTTTGTTTTAGGGTGGTTCCCATCCGGGCCCCTGGGGGCCCCTGGGGACCCCCGGGCGGTGTAATGCCTGTACCCCCCTAATGGCGGCCCTGCAGGTGTACTGCCTGTACCCCCCTGATGGCGGCCCTGGGTGTAATGTCAGCATGTGAAAAATGACATTCTGAAGGAAAAAAGCCATTTAAAACTGACTCGCGGCTATAATGAATTGTCAGCTCTTGGAATTTGCAGGAGAATTCATTCATTATAAAAACACCAAAAAAAAAGCGTGGGGGTCCCCCCAAATTCAATAACCAGACCCTTTAGGTCTGGTATGGATATTAAGGGGAACCCCGCCGTCAATTTATAAAAAAAATGACGTGGGGTTCCCCCCAAATATCCATAACCAGACCCTTCAGGTCTGGTGTGGAATTTAAGGGGAACTCCACTCCCAAATTAATAAAAAAATGGCGTGGAGTCCCCCCTAAAATCCACACCAGACCCCTTATCCGAGCACGTTGACCTGGCCGGCCGCAGAAAAGAGGGGGGGACAGAGCGCGGCCCCCCCCCTCTCCTGAACCGCACCAGGCCACATGCCCTCAACATTGGGAGGGTGTTTTGGGGGTGCCCCCCAAAACACCTTGTCCCCATGTTGATGAGGACAAGGGTCTCTTCCCCACAACCCTTGCCCGGTGGTTGTGGGGGTCTGCGGGCAGGAGGCTTATCGAAATCTGGAAGACCCCTTTAACAAAGGGGCCCCCCAGATCCCGGCCCCCCCCTGTGTGAAATGGTAATGGGGTACCTTGTACCTCTACCATTTCACGAGTAAAAAAAATGTAAAGGGTTAAAAAAGACAAGAGCCGGTTTTTGACAAGTCCTTTATTATCTTCTTTCTTCTTTCCTTCGGGTTTCTTCTTCCTCCTCCTTCTTCTTCCTCTGCTTCTGTCTTGGGTCTTCTATTCCCGCATCTTGCCGGCGTGTTCTTCCATCTTTCTTCCGCTGTCCTTCTCGTCCGCATCTTCTCCTTCTTCTTCTTCGCCGGAGCGGCCGCTTCCAATTGAAATCCCCGCTGTCTGCCGGACCACGCCCCCCCCCCTCTGACGCCACGGGCAAGCTCTTAGGAAAGTCCCCGTGTGGTGCCTGTGCGTCAGAGGGGGGCGTGGTCACATGTTCCAGAAAGCGGGCAATTCAATTGGAAGCGGCGACTCTGGCTTTGAAAGAAAAAGCCGCGCACGAGCTTCAAATTGAATTGGCCCGCCCTCTGACATGTGACCACGCCCCCCTCTGACGCACTGGCAGCACACTCCTAAGAGCTTGCCCGTGGCGTCAGCGTGAGGGGGGGGGCGTGGTCCGGCAGACAGCGGGGATTTCAATTGGAAGCGGCGGCTCCGGCGAAGAAGAAGAAGAAGGAGAAGATGCGGACGAGAAGGACAGCGGGAGGAACAGAAGATGGAAGAACACGCCGGGCAAGATGCGGGAATAGAAGACCCAAGACAGAAGCAGAGGAAGAAGAAGGAGGAGGAAGAAGAAACCCGAAGGAAAGAAGAAAGAAGATAATAAAGGACTTGTCCAAAAACCGGCTCTTGTCTTTTTTAACCCTTTACATTTTTTTTCTCGTGAAATGGTAGAGGTACAAGGTACCCCATTACCATTTCACACAGGGGGGGGGCCGGGATCTGGGGGGCCCCTTTGTTAAAGGGGGTCTTCCAGATTTCGATAAGCCTCCTGCCTGCAGACCCCCACAACCACCGGGCAAGGGTTGTGGGGAAGAGACCCTTGTCCTCATCAACATGGGGACAAGGTGTTTTGGGGGGCACCCCAAAACACCCTCCCAATGTTGAGGGCATGTGGCCTGGTGCGGTTCAGGAGAGGGGGGGGGCCGCGCTCTGTCCCCCCCTCTTTTCTGCGGCCGGCCAGGTCAACGTGCTCGGATAAGGGGTCTGGTGTGGTTTTTTTGGGGGGACTCCACGCCATTTTTTTTTTAATTTGGAGTGGAGTTCCCCTTAAATTCCACACCAGACCCGAAGGGTCTGGTTATGGATATTTGGGGGGAACCCCACGTCATTTTTTTTTTAAATTGACGGCGGGGTTCCCCTTAATATCCATACCAGACCTAAAGGGTCTGGTTATTGAATTTGGGGGGACCCCCACGCTTTTTTTTCCCTTTTTTTAATGAATGAATTCTCCTGCAATTGCCGAGAGCCGACAATTCATTATTGCCGCGAGTCAGTTTTAAATGGCTTTTTTCCTTTGAAAAATGACATTTTGTGCAGAGACCGTTCTAACCACGGGAAACATGCGCTTTTTCACATGCTGACATTAGAGACCCCCATGCTACGAAATTTAGAGGAAAATTACACTTTTATTATTGCACTTTTAGCATTATTAAAATCACTGCTCCCGAAAAAAACGGCCGTTTTAAAAAAAAAAAAAAAACATTGGTACATGTCCCCTGGGGCAGGACTGAGGTCCCCAAACACTTTTTAGGAGAAAACTTGCAGATTAGCCTTTAAAATTCACTATTAAGATTTCCCCCCATAGACTTATACAGGGAGTTCGGCGGCGGCTTTAGTTATCAATCACATCGCGCTGCTGCTGCCGCCGGTTCATGCGCCTAATTAGGGATTCATCCAGCGCACTAATTAAGGCATGTACCGGCGCAGCGCACATTCATTAGTAAATCAGCCCCAATGTGTTTTTATGGTCAGAACGGCTTGATCATAGCAATTACATGTCTGGACTAATTCTTACAGAGAATGCACCACATACTGAACCTAAAAAAACAATAGAGATTCATGACTTGGTCAGTAGCTAAATGGCTAGATGAACAGTCTCCCATGAGAATGACTTTTAGGGTTCTAATCCAGCTCAGAGCTTATTTTTTTTTTTTTATATATATATTTTCAATATATTGATTTGCTAATATTGGTATTGGGACATCCCTATTTAATCTAAAAGTAATGTATAAAATAATATGTATATATAAATTAAAAAAAAAATTGTGCTCTTTCCTGGATTCAAACTCACAAAACATCACACACAAGAGACCATTTCTCTATGCCTTGAGCTATTTCTCAAACAATGCAAATCTCTCATGTTGGGGCAATAGTGTGATGTTTTCCAAAAGTTGGGGTGCATTGTGTTCTGTTATCTATGGAAGCTGTTTCATCACCCCCAAATACACAATATACTCGTTTTCAACATCCCTCCAGTCTGAACAAAGACACACATTGTGCTCACAATTCCCTCATGTTGGGGTAAGAGTGCAATGTTTCCGAAAAGTTGGGTGCATTGTGTTCTTTTATCTATAGAAGCTGTGTCTTCACCCCCCCCCCCCACACACACACAATACAATCGTTTTCAGCATCTCTCTTTATGTTTTCAGCAAAGGAAGTATTAATACAGTAGAGGAACCAGAGAGCCCAGTACTGCCTGCTTCCCCATACTGTGTTCTGTAACTAAGATAGATTTACAGATCCATATATAGAGCACACGACTTGTATGTCTGCAGAATGATGGTCTATGGGTGTTACTACATTATTGCTAATTGCTCCTAAAATCCTCCTAATATAGATAACTATGCTTAAAAAAAACTCAGAATTCTGAGATTTAATCTCAGAATTCTGAGATTTAATCTCAGAATTCTGACTTTGAAACTCAGAATTCTGACTTTTAATCTCAGAATTCTGAGATTTAATCTCAGAATTCTGACTTTGAATCTCAGAATTTTGTATATTTTTTTTTTTATGATGGCCCCAGGGCTTTTCCATAATATATAACAGGTCAAAAGAGTTTCTTTAAAAAACTGTTTATTCACAATGTTGACTCACACAAGTAGCCTTGTGCTAAGGTTTTAAAATACATTTTATTTGTGAATAAACCTCCTGATTTTCAGACTTGCTGCACGGACCTGTCTTTTAAAGATGTATAGTTACATTTTGTGTAGTAAAGCATTGTAGCCGACAGTTAGTAAGTCCCCCGACCCCCAAATGGTAGCAGGTTCTATATTGTCTGGGAGAGCTTGATACTGCCTTTGCTCTTGTGATAATATTGATGTTATTGTATATATGATGTTTCCAGTCCTGAGGGGTACAGGTATCACTCTTTTCCTGAGTCAGCAGATCGCCATCTCTGCCCATCTGCCACAATGAGAATCAGGAGACCTGCTGAATGCTGTCAGGATTGGTGAGGGGCCTTTGGCCACAGATTACTATTACCTTTCACACTTATCACACTCTGAACACTGTGCACAGACAACTTGTACCTGGATCACACAGAGGATTACAATAAGACAGGATCAACTATTTTGCATTGCTCATCACTATTTTACCACATTAAGGAATTCTTGTTTATGAGCTTCAACTTGCTGGTGAAGATAGCAATGCCTTGCACTTTGAACACTATTGTTTTATTGTTCTTAAAAGGGACATGTTACAGATATATATATTATTCTGCCCTCCTCGGTAGAACTAAAGATATTATAGGCTGGCCTGGGGTTCCCCATTAGCAGTAGTAATACCTATAGAAATCAGTAGCTTTCTTGAGGAACTTATCTATTACTGTTTATTACTGTACATGTTGGTATTATTTATATGTCATTGCTGATTGTTAATCTACTGCTTTAAAAAAACTGCTTCAACCAGGTCTTCGCTGTTTATCAACAATTTGGCTGACCAATATAATTTTAAGCCCCTTTCTCTTGACTAAGTAAATTTGAGAGAGCTTTAACAGTTTGAACTGGGTCTGTGTGGCATTACTGAGCTATTCCATTAACCACATTGTTCGGTATTCCAGTAGGGGCTGAGACACTTCTTGGTGTTGAAGGGCAGAGTACTTAAGCAGCTACATGTGGAGGCTCGTCCGGGATACCTACCTCTACTCTGCAATTAACTCTCCCAGACAGCACCCCTACAAACACCTGAATGGATCACGCCGCTGTGATCCAGTGGTTTGAAGAAGAAGGTGCCCGCTCAGAGACTAGCGTGGTGATCGAGCTCCCTGGGAGGCCTGGGCTGAGGAGAAAATCAGCCAAGCAGTGAAGACATTGTCTCCAGACAGGAAGGTGTAGGTGATTGCTGTCAGATCAGACCGTGGAATCTCCCGAACCTATGCACTGTTAGTGTGGAAACAAGGAGTCCTTGAAAGCTTCAAAGGCATCAGGGTGCAATTGGCAAACAGGATGGGGCTTTGTATAATCCATCTGAAGATTCCAGATAAGAGTCCTACCAGTTCCAGTCAAGCTGAGTCAACTGCAGAAGAAATTCCCTCCCCATCACCCCTGGCCATGATCGGGCCAGAATTTCTTACCGCCATGGGAGAATTTGTATCAAAATGCCAGAAGGGCAATCCAGTGTGTTCTGGGGCTGGATATTGGAAGCTGAGGACCTTCTCTGGAAAACAGCCAGTGCCCACTGGAGAGGAAGAATATGAAGTCTGAATGGAACAGTCTATGCAGTTTCTAGGAGAGTGAGACTTGGATTTATTTTTTTTGACAAGCTGTCAACCTGTCAGAAAAAACTTGATTGTGTGTATGAGGCTTAAAGGATAATTCTTCCAGAAAATTGCATAATGTTTGGCCAGCAAATGTTTCCACTTCCATTGTTTTCTCCAAAAATTAGGAATCAAGCAGTGAGTGTGTTTAAAGTAGGAATTTAGGGTAGTGAAGCACTCTTGACTAAATTCCTAAACCAATATAGGAAATCATTAAGTATTTTACATCTCCAGCTTCTGCAAAAGAAAATAATTAATGTTGGGTGGACTAGCCTTTTAACTTTATAATAGTTTTTATCAGAGCTTTTTTTCTCAGAAAATATGTGCAGGAACTCAACCACGACCCCGTTCAGATTTCACAAACAGTAGAAGGGTCTTAAAGGGGCATTAAATACCAGAATTGCACTAATACAGAGTGCAGAGTTCAGGGGGGTTACACACAGAGTGAAGAGCTGGCACTTGTAAACACAGAAACCAGACTTCTGTGTTTACAAGTGATTGTGGTGAGCAGGCACCAAAGGGTCTAAGCCAAAGGTGGTGGAACTGAGTTCCCCCAAGTTCCCCCAGAAAAAAAGCCCTGGTTTTTATTCTCAAGGTGCAAATGTAAAAATACGGTACCTGTATTTCTTAAAGCTTGAAAACATTATTGCCGTGAGAGTAAATCACACAGGGAGATTGTATGCCATTATAATTTATTGCTGTATTAATCCATAATGTGTTTGTACCAGGTCAGGCCACTGAAGAAAACCCATGTCTTATAGAAATCAGATTCAGAAGTACAAATCATGAATCCCAAATGGAGACCTAAGTACACATCAAAGGCTGGCCATATGGATTTTGTTATGTATTGGGAATGATCTTACTTATGTAATAAAGTGGAGAAGTATTCCTGCCTAACATTCTTGTTAATGTTCCTATAGAAAATGACACTTGAAAGAAATAAAGAATAGAAGATTAAAGTGTGCTTACCCCATTTCTCTGTATGGACCTAATTATGGGTAGCATGAATATGATCTGAATGTCTTAACTAGCACTTTGTAGGTTCAGTGAAGTCACATGGGACCCTAATGAAAAATGGGTGGTTAAATTATTACTTATAACAAGCTTCCAGGGAGAGAACTTTTTGAAGGGAAGATTACTGCATTTATGGAGGTCACTAGCATCTCTGCAAGTCAAACTGCAGAAAATAACCAATTAGCAAATACCAGAAAACAATTTAACCTTTGCAAAGTAACTATACTTTTGATTCAACCTTTGACTTATTAAATAGAAAATAGTTATTATTTGTTTGTTATGTCATAGCATGACGACAAATTAAATAACATAATAATAATACATAAACAGATCCCTACCTATAAAATCAATGAATGAATATGCATTTTTCAGCAAGTAAAGAGTTGCACTCTATCAAGCTAGTAAGCAATAAGCATCTCACTATAAATTGTTTCTATAATTTTAGATTTTAAGGCTCACAGATTTGAAAATGTATTTGAAGGACACAGCCACACAGTGGCCGCTGGTGCTCACAATTTTTTTGGGGGGTGCAAAGGAACTGAAAAATTCAGAAAAAAAATGAAACAAAAACATCATATGCAGTCAACTGTGCCCATCATATGTCACCAACCATACCCATCATATGAAGCCAAATGTGTCCAGCAAATGCATCCAAATGTGCATTTTCAGCCTATGCAGCCACTGTGTCCATCATATGCAGCCAAATGTGCCCAGAAAATGCGCCCACCCACTGTCTGACCGGCACTTACCCCATAGTGATGGCAGTTATCTGTGGAATGGGTAGCTCAGGTCAGGCAATGGCTCCAGTGTCCTCCATGCATCTCCTCTTGCCTTCTGATAGGCGGCCAACTGAATTGTCTGTGCCTCCTGCCAATCAGGTGAAGGGTATTAGACCCACGCCACCTGATTGGTCAGAGAGGCGGTCCAGTGTTAGAAAAGCTAATATTAATTTGCCTTTCTAACACACCTAGGTGGACTGCGAGTGCAATGCTCTGCACTCCAAGTCCACCTCTTTTGAAGCCTATTAGAGCCTATGGGCCAGCTTCTCAAAGGTATCTACACCAGCGTCATTTGAAAATCCCGCCAGCGTATCATTGTTTTGTATTCTCAAAACAAGATACGCCAGAATTAGGCTAGGATCCGACTGGTGTAAGGCACTTACACCGTTGCATACTAAATGCAATAATACGCGGGCTGCTAGGTGGAGTTTACATCGATTTCAGTGTTGAATATGCAAATGAGCCGATACGCCGATTGCCGAACATTAACACCTCAACTCCAGAAGGTTTTACCTGCTGCATGACCAGGCCCTTTTTTTGCTATTTTGCACTACGCTGTACCCAAACCAAATATGTACAATTTGTTTCACAAAATAGAGCTATTAATTAATAAGTGCATATTGAATGGTTTGTGTAAAAAATTATAGCGTCTTCAAACTATGGTATGATCAGTGACTTATAATGGGATGGTGATACTGCGGCGAGCAATCTGACACTATATGACACTGGGGGTAAACTGACTAATTAACACTGACATCACCAGTGACACTATTACAGTGATCAGTGCTGATATTATACACTTCCACTGTACTAATGACACTGGCTAGAAAGGGGTTAACATCTATAGTAATCAAGGGGTTAAATGTCTACCTAACAATGTGTAATGTGTGTATTATGTGCTGCTTTTTACTAAAGTTCCCTGCAAAGATCTTCTTTGCAGAGATAAGAAACAGAGAGATTGTTACCTTTGTACATTGTTTGACAATCAACACAGGGCTCTGGGCTGTGATTGGACACATGGTGAATCATTTAGCATGTGGAAGGGCTCCCCAATGGGGTTTTTAGGCAGCAGATTAGTAAAGGATTCAATGGAATGCACAGATGTAAAAAGTATAAAAGTTTTATTAATTGTAAAAATAAGCTCTGGTATAGTGTACACTAAAAAAAACGTTTACACAAGAAGTATGCACCAAAAACATGACATCAATTAACATGAATGGTTAACATGTAAGTCCCGTTAAAGCTGACGCGTTTCAACCCATATTGGGGTCTTCGGAGGAGGAGGTTTAGGTGCTACTGTAACAGAAAATTAATATATAAAAGTAAAACAGTCTTAACAATTACCACTGAGTATTGTGGAACATGAAAGTATTAGTATGTATAGTTACCCACTCACAGTGTGTGAACTTAATTGTGTCTAGACCAGAGTTGACTTAAACCCACAGAAGGACCCCTGGATGGACAGTTTCACAAGGAGGGCAGACCCCCAAACGGTACCGCCAAGGCGCCAAACCAGACAGCCTGCAGGGGCCCACAAGCACAAGGGGAGGGTCCAGTGGGGTCCGGGCTTGGCCGGGGGAGGGAGAACCAGCAGAGCGACAGCCACAGAAAGCACCTATTAAAGAGTGTAAATATGTATTGATAAATTGTCAAATTTATCAATACATGTAGCAAGATGGCTCGTCGTAGTTGATGATGTGACTGCATTCTTGCCATTGAATGGCAATTTGTATACACGGCTTTGCAAGGCAACCTTGTTTTTCCTGACAGGATTCCTAGCAAACTTGCCTTGCAAAGCCGTGTATACAAATTGCCATTCAATGGCAAGAATGCAGTCACATCATCAACTACGACGAGCCATCTTGCTACACCCCACACTAAACTTGTATGCTACCGCAAATGCATCAAACTCTAATCGAGCATGCGCGGGTTTACCTGAGACAGGTAAGCATACAGATGACCAGTTTTTTGGGCAGGAAACTCTGCCAGGAATCCTGACGGGAAAATAGAGAGTAGGGATCTCTATTTTCCCATCGGGATTCTCGGCTGTTTTCCTGATGGGAAAACTGCTAGGAAGCATACACACAGCCGGGATTCCCGGCCAAATGCTCTCCTGACAGTATTCCTACCGAGAAAACCGGTCATGTATACAAGGCTTTACAGTTGGACTGTTTTTTTTTTTTTTATATAGGTAAATACGGTCATGCGTTAACTTTTGATTTTACAAGCTTGTGTATGATTTCACAAGTTTAACCACTTCCCACCCGCCCGACGAGTTCTTACGGCCACAATGTGGCTCTAAAATGCTGGGAGGCCGCACGCCTGCCCCGTCACTCAGGTGCCGATGCGCGTGCCTGGCAGTTGCGATGTCCACCAGGCACCCACTATCGGCAGTCACAGAGATCCATGTCCTGTCAGGGAGAGGAGATCGATGGTGTGTCCCTTGTACATAGGGAAAACCATCTGTCACCTCCCCCAGTCAATCCCCTCCACCATAGTAAGAATCACCTAGTAGGGCACACATTAACCCCTTCCTCACCCCCAAGTGTTAACTCCTTCCCTGCCAGTCACATTTATACAGTAATCAGTGCAAATTTATAGCACTGTTTGCTTGTGACAGGAAGTCAGGTAAATCTGTGGGTGTTGTCTCAGACGGAAGATACATTTCTAACTTGTTTAGACAATTCACCAATTACTATTAGGTGTCAGCTGCAGAAGTAGCCAGAAAGGTTTAGGGCGTTGGAAAACTTCAGCTGTTCAGAATGAGGCAATTAAAGCGTCTATAAGTCTTTCAGAGGATGACTACTGATTGCTGCATCCTGAGGCTTTTTGAGAAAAGGAGAGCAGTGAGAAAGACTTCTGAAGAGGTGAGGTGGTTGTTGATTTTGTGATTTGTCATTTTTCTGTGTGATAAAAATCAAAAAGACTATTGTTTCTCTGTTGTATGACCAGCAGTGTCTGCCCAGCAGAAGGCTGTGCCCGACTCCATAGATAGGTTCCTGTGTGGTAAAGGTAGATGCCCCAAGTAGCCAGGGTTTATTTTATGTTTTGTTTTGTTTATGCTGTTTGGATGCTTGCACTTGTTTCCAGCAATATGGAAGAATAAACCAAACTCTTTGTTTTCAACCATCTTCGGCTGCCTCTCTGTATAGTTCAGTGTGTAGTGAACCCATCCAGGGGGTCACACACCCCCGCTACCGAGCTAACCTCTTAAAGCTGTATAAATGTGAATGGTCCCAAAAATGTGTCAAAAGTGTCTAATATCGCAGTCCTGACAAAAATCACAGAGCACCACCATTACTAGTAAAAAATTAAATAAAACAATTCATAATTCTATCCCCTATTTTGTAGGCGCAATAAGGTTTGCGCAAACCAACCACTATACGCTTATTGCGTTTTTTATTTTTACCAAAAATATGTAGAAGAATACGTATCTGCCTAAACTAAACTTTTTTTTTAAATTGGATATTTATTATAGCAAAAAGTAAAACATTTTTTTCTTTAATTGTTGCTCTATTTTTGTTTATATTGCAAAAAAATTAAAAACTGCAGAGATGATCAAATACCACCAAAAGAAATCTCTATTTGTGGGAAAAAAGACGCCAATTTTGTTTGGGAGCCACGTCGCACGACCGCACAATTGTCATTCAAAACATGACAGATGACATTTTGCCTGGCAGGAAGGGGGTATATGTGCCCAGTAAGCAAGGGGTTAAACAGATGTTGTGCATGTGTCTCACTGCGCAAGAGATAGCTTGCAGCTTGTCAGTCAGGCAATGGCACCAGAAAGGTATTTAGTAGCATTTCCTAGGACTAGATGCCCATATTTCCCAATAGTGTCTAGTAATGTGTTGGTACATTAAACTTAATCTAGGGTTAGAAGTTAAAGGCTACTGCAAACATAAGCTAATATACCAAAATATTTTGGATTTTTCTTTCATTCATGCACAAACATCATATATATATATATATATATATAAAATGTACTTTGATATTTAAAAACTCTGTAATCACTATACATGTTATATTTTTGTGATAAAAAGACATTGTGTATCGCTTTAGGAACTTTAATTAAAAGAAAATTCCAAGCAATTCTAAAAAATAACATTTGTACCTTTCTTCAGTCTTGACTTTATTAAATTTTCTTCACCACTTTGAGGAAACTTGTAGATTTTAAATAGAAGGTGAAAATGAAATAGTGCATCTGTGGAACATTCCTCCATAGCGCCAGGCTCTGCTCTTCTCTAATCCTTTAAGCACCAAAGTTCTCTGTGCTGTGGGTTAAATATAGTTGCTCCCATCTCCTGTTATTAACAAGCTGTGATATGAAAGCCTACAGCACATAATGTAAGTGTTTTAACAGAATGCTTAACTAGATGTCTGTCACCTCAAAGTTGAAAATGAACACCACCAGTTAGCTTTATACACACACTGCTGAACACTATTTGCCAGGAACTAGCTAGGACTCAGACGAAAACCGCAATGGATAAAAGTGTTTCTACTATTCAGTGCAGAAATATCCTTATCTGATTTATCAATATACTGTATATTTAGATGTGGAAAATTATGGAATTATCCTTCAATAAATCAACTTGCCGACTGCCTAACTGTTAATGTACATCATGTACGTCATTTTACTTTAAATACAGGGGCCATGGCTGCACCTAGATGCCATAACCCTGGTATCTTTTTTTTTTCTTTAGGTGGCCGGCTTTTTGATAAAAGTGATCCCAGTGGCAGATTCACCACAAGATTACTTTTAGGTTGTTTTTGAGTTTACCGGAGCCATCCATTAAGGCCAGAAATAATCCTATGTGGCTGTCTACTGGGCAGGAAGTTGAGTAAGGGGAATTTGAGCGAGGGCAATGCCTTTGGAGGACAGGAGATACCTCTGATTCTGGTTCTAGCGCATAAACAAAGGATGTTTTCCCTTTAAGTCAAAATGTAAAAAAAAAAAACATTTTATTTTTATTTTTAAAGTAAATAAGAGATCTGGAGTCTTTTTGACCCCAGATCTCTCAAAAAAAGAGGACATGCCAAGCTTATTTCTATTACCAGGGATGTATACATTCCTTGTAATATGAATAAAAGAAATCAAAAAATAAAGGTAAAGTGTAAAAATAAAAAATAAAAAGTAAAATAAATAGAAAAAAAAATGAAAGGTGCCCCATCCCTTTGTGTTTGCAGAAGCAACACATACATAAGTCGTGCCCACATATGTAAACTCTATTATTACGATCATTAGCACGAAGGGCAATAATTCTAGTGGGAGAACGCCTCTTTAACTCTAAACTGGTAACCTGTAAAAGAAAAAAAAATGAACACGTCACCTATGGAGATTTACTGAGCGTAACATCATCTTTCAAAGTATACAAAAAAAAAAAAAATGGGTAACTTTTTTTTTTTTTTCATTATAGTGTATTTTTCCCCAAAAATTGTGTTTGAAAGACTGCTTCGCAAATACAGTGTAACATAAAATATTGCAACAACCACCATTTTATTATCTAGGGTTTCTGCTTAAAATATATAAAATGTTTGGGGTTTCTACGTAATTTTATAGCAAAAAATAAAGGGGCCAGATTCACAGAGAATTAGATGTAATCTTCCGCTAGCGTATCGAGAAATACGCTACGCTGCCGTCTATTTACCAGACTCTACGCCGGAATTCCAGGTAGTTTTTTTCCAGTAAACAACGGCGGCGTACGCTATTGTATCGTATTTTTTTTCCGCCGCGCAATCGAAATACGTGAGTAGGGGGCGTGAAGCATTTAAATTAAGCGCGTCCCCGCGGTGATCGAACTGCGCATGCTCTGTTCAGGAATTTCCCGCCGTGCATTGCGCGAAATCACGTCGTGACGTCATTCGTTGTTTGAGTAGCGGCGTTTACGAACATTCCTATTCCCGGACGACTTACGTTAAAAAAATAAAAGAAATCGAAAAACGTTGAAATTCGACGCGGGAACGACGGCCATACTTAACATGGGCTGTCTAATATTAGACCAGCAAAAAGCTGGTATAGTGAAACGGAAAAAAAAGATGACTAAAGGTGCCGTAAGAGATTGCGTTTGAAGAGCGAAATTTTGTGGATTCCAGGCAAAAGCTCATTAGCATACCATGAAGGTGAAAAACAACAGGAAGTCCGCCCAGTGGCCGCAATTTTCAGGCAGCGTAGATCTGAAGGCGTACTAACACGTAATAAAGTCGAAATTTAGCACGCAGGTGTCTTTTCATGGTTTGAGGATTTCGACTAGCGTAAAAACGCTCGTAAATCGAAATTACTCCTGTCTAACAACATTTACACAGGCGTAATCGCTTTGTGAATCTAGGCCTTTGTGTCTTTTAGACAAAAAAAAAGTCAAAAAGACATATCTTTTAAAATAGGTTATTAACATACCCACTGCACATGATAGTTCAATAAATGTTCCCTACACAAGTGATCAGTTTATGGTACAGAGACCAACTGAGAACCCTTGAGCTAAGCTAATTTCTCTAAAGTATAAAGTGTCTCCAAGCCCTCTTTCACACTGAATGTAATTTTAAAGTGGTACGATTTGTTCCCATTTAAGTGCCACTTAATTGCCACTTTAGTGTGACTTCAATGTAAAACCAATGCAATTTCTGATGATTTCAATGTACTGTGACTTAAATATGTGTAATGAAAAAAGTACAGTGTGTGACATAATTTCAAAAAATAGAAAAAAACTGTGTGGGGGTCCCCCCCAATCCATACCAGGCCCTTCTGATCTGGTTTTTGGTTTGGGGTTCCCCTAAAATCAATACAAGGCCCAAAGGGCCTAGTATGGATGAGAGGGGGGACCCCCCCACACAGTTGTTTTTTTTCCCTCATTTTTGGAATTATGTCATACAAATACCATCTGGAAGCTGTCTCTTTGCAACATGTAATAATGCCTGTTGGTAGATTTTCTCCTGAAGTATTGGAGTGTTAGCACTTGTTGGGACTATATTGTCACCCCATACTGTGTCTAGGTTGATGGTGTACATCTGTATTTGTATCATTTACTTATGTAATGTGATGATATCACTGGCATTCTTTGACATATGGTTTCATACTTCTTTTAGGGGTGCACATATGCTTTTTTTAATTTGTGTATTATTTGTGTTAATTGTTTGTGTTATTATGTATTTGTGTAGGGTGTTGCCATTGCCTAAAATATTGTATATGTGTTTTCACATTTTTCAAGCATGTTTTTCTTTATTATTATTATTATTATAGACCAACTCTGTACACCTCTCCCAATAATCCCTCCCCATTTTTGCCTGATCAGGTGGTGCCATGACACACAGGCCGCGTACACACGATCAGTCCATCCAATGAAATGGTCCTTCAGTCTGTTTTGACCGATCGTGTGTACGCGACCTTATAGTCTTTACTCAGTCATCCTGGTTGAACAAAGCTGAGTGTCATTCAACAAAACTAAGGACTTTGTGAGGGAAGAGATACTGTTGGGGACATCTCCTGATTAAAGGTGAGCATTGCAGTCTGAGGTGTTTTTTTAAGGACTTTAAATATTACCTTTCTCTTTGAATGCATAGCCAGCTATGATTTTCTTGTACTTGTAAAAAAATATCTCTTCCTTTTTCTCTTATTTCAAACCTGAGACTCATCGTGTGACTAAAGCAAGCAGATCCTTGTACTCAGCATCTAGAAAATAGGAAATGAGTGAAGTATTGCAACAAAGTTTGCTAAAATGTTCACAATGCATAAACATGGACAAGAGAGATGAGAAATGAACAAAAGTGAAGTTACACTATTATACAGCAAATTCTACTGTAAATCATGATAAAAGAGAGAAAAATATTTTTCTTGTGCTATCACTCTTTTATTCTATGCTTTTTAGTATGGCTTTTTGTGTATTTTTATTTTATTTTATTATTATTATTATTATTTTACATTGCTCCTAGCAGTTCGCAACATTGCTACAAGTTAACTGTTTTAATCATTTCATGTATATCCAATGTTGGATTTTCATACTGCTGTGGAATTGTACAGTGCACTTTTCTTTCAGTCTGATTTGGCAGCTTTCTCAAGAGGTTAAGTGCTTGCAAAGGTTAGGCTAATCAAGAGACATTTCCCAGAATTAAATAATGGACTATTCTAAAGGACCAAACCTAGGAGTGTGCAAGTGTTCAGCCCTGTTCTCTCCTTACCTTCGCTTTTATCTCAGAAAGACACATTTCCTGCCAGCAGCATTCATAATTAGTTCATGTTACTAAAGTTTATCAGTAGCATATTCTGCCTCTTTGAAGGCAAGTGCAACAGCATTTTAATGCCACTTTGTTACATAGAGTGTCTCTTTTTTCTCCCTTATACTATAATACAATATCTCAGCAGGATAAAGTCCATTCATAGTGATTTGG
The DNA here is from genome assembly GCA_029574335.1 of Rana kukunoris. NCBI lineage: Eukaryota > Metazoa > Chordata > Amphibia > Anura > Ranidae > Rana > Rana kukunoris. The sequence continues at coordinate 140,014,552 of CM056051.1, read as the reverse complement.
AAAAGGTAAGCCGAAAGGAAAGTTTTACTAACTAAGGCGTTGCCTTCCTTACTGCTATCTATAGTTTACAAACTTCCAACATCCTCTGTAGATCCAGCAGTGTCACTAAACACGACAAAACATGAACTGTAGATCCAGCAGTGTCACTAAACAGGACAAAACTTGAATAATAATGTTAGGTATATATGGTATAATTTAGCAAAATATGGCTAGTATTTCTAGTGGAAAAACTTGGAAATCAGGGAAAGACATATTGATAGATGAATCTGTATTGTCTACAAAACACATTCAGGATGCTGTCACATATATGATTTTACTTTTGTTAAGCCCAGGTTCACACTGGGCTGCGGGAGTGAAGCCCTGCAAGTTCAGCTGAACTCGCACAATTTTACTCCCGCTGGCAGTCCCTATTTCGGCAGCGATTTAAGAGACATCTGTGCAGGTTTCTGCACAGATGTCAATGTAAATCGCGGCCCGAAATCGCAAAAAGTAGTACAGGAACTACTTTTTGAAATCGGTGCAGCGCTATAGATGCGACGTCGCACCGATTTGAGATGCACTTTGACATCTCAAATCGTACCAGTGTGAACCAGGCCTAAAACTGATTTCTGGGAAACATGAACATTCTCCCTTGCAGTAGTATGCATAGCATACTAGCTCATTATGAATTACTTACCTGAGATCGAATCCCCCGCAGCAGCCCTTTTACTGAACTTTATTTTCTATATATTGGAGTCCCCTTTTATCAGCCTCTGCCCCCCTTTAATCTCTACAGGGGTTGCTGATATAATAGGACTCTATTATAATGGGGGGGGGTCTCAAAAGGGGGGTGCTAATATAAAGGAACTTTATAATAATGGTGGGGTCTCTAAGGGGATGATAATATAAAGGAACTCTGATCTAATGGGGGTCTTCAAGGGGGTGTGCCGATATAGGGAGACTCTGATCTAATTGGTGGTTCTGACTTCTGATCAGCAGCAGTCAGCACCCCCCTTAGAGACCTACATTAGCTCACAGTAACCTTTTATCACTGCTCCCCTTCTTTAGAAACCTCCATTAGATCAGAAAGACCCCCCTTATATCAGCACCCCTGCCCAGAGATTGCCTTACCAAGACTCAGAAGCATCTGCAAGCCAGTAAGTGTGGGAGGCTGGGAGCCAGAGTTGGGAGTTGGGAGTTGGAATGACTGATGCTCTAGGGCAGGGGTCTCCAAACTGTGGCTCAAGGGCCAGATGTGGCCGTTTGCTAGCCTTTATCCGGCCCTTGGGGCTTTCTCCTGATATGAAGCACTATTCGTCCACTGACGCCAACAAGGAGGCACAATTTCTTTTTGTCTGATACCAATGATAGAATACAATTACTCCTACTAATAGGGGCACTACTCCTTATCCTACTGACTGCAAATTCTGAGGCCATATTTATTCTCACTGATGCTGGGCCCAGGAATTTTTTACCCCCGCTGGCCACAATCCAGCCCTCCTAAAATCTGAAGGACAATAAACTGGCCCTTTGTTTGAAAAGTTCGGAGACCCCTGCTCTAGTGTTATTTTCCTCCCCTCCAGTGTCTGCAGAATGTCATTGGTTGCTGGGACACTCGGGAGTCCCAGCAAACAATGACTGAGATCACAGAGGAGGGGTGGGAGAGGCGCCCAGTGGGGGGGGGGAAAGGAAGAGAGCACAGGAAGGCTGATAAGAATGGGGACAAATGACAAAACTTGGTCCATCCATCTTAAGCCTCCCCTCCACAGTGGCGGAACTCTATGGCTCAGTCACAAGTGCAACTGTTGCGACCCTGTAAGTTCCAACACTGTGCTATGTCAATTAGCCACAGAGGCTTTTTCTCCAAATTCAGAGCTGTGAATGCTGGTATGACCCATTCTCTGTGAACTTTGTGAGTTAAGTCTTATGTGATCGGAATTTCCAACAACACATGTTCGATGTGAGCTTGTTGTCGTAAAATCCGACCGTGTGTGTGGATAGATATATATATCTATATAGCAGTACACTGGGATGCCTTGACGTGGCCCCTGCAGCTTGCACATGTTTACAAATGTGTGCAACTTAACCCTTTGTTTTTTACGTGAACTGTTAGACAGGGTCAATGTGGTTATGTTACAGTCTTGCTAATAAATTGACCTGGGATTTTTTGTTTGTTTTTGATGTACGTTGCCCTTCCATGTGCTCCTTGCTGCAAACGCTAGCTATAGGTTGGGGTAATTGCCATTTGTTTTTACTACTAACCTGTGTGACAAAGCCTTTTCCTATAACTATAATCACATTTTTCAAGACCACCTTTTGTTTTGGTTTAATTTGTTAATTAAATCATTTCATCATTATCATTGTGTTTGAATGATTTGTTTTCAAAACAATTATTTATTTCAGGAGAGTACCGGTATATATTTATTGTTCTGAATTGATTCATATTTTTAGAAGTAATATTTTCATCCATTATTGTATTAAGTTGATATAATTTTCTCATTCCCAATTGACTTTGTCCGGCCGTGCACATATACATTAAACAATCTCTCAAATGAATGGTCTTTCAACCACAGTTCAAAAAGAATAACATTATAATATTTACACTACACTCATAAAATAAAACATAATGGATCTGAATCAATTCAGATCATTTATTATGTTTGTGTGTGTGTAAAGTGTCCCTCGTGCTACAGGAATAAATGTGAACCCCATAGCTAATAAGAATACTGTGAAAGGTGCATCAAAACCTATAAGTGTTTACAATACACCAAAATATAAAATACAAATAAAGTGATCTTGCACAAAAGTCCAATAACATGGATAATGTAAAAATCAATGTGGCAATACCCCAAAATGTCCACTGGGTGGATAAAGTGATCATTAATTATGGTGTTACGTTATTTTGGATGCTTGATACATTAACAAAAGGACCAAACTATCACATCATGTCATCCAAACGAGACCAATTAATACAAATTAATTTGTTGTTTTCATCATAATTTTTTTCAAAGTAGTTGAATTCTGTTACTATTGTGATTCAGAGATTTTAATACATCTAAACAGGGCTTTTTATCAGCAGGAACAAGGGGGAACATAGTTCCGGCACCTCCAGCACTGAATGCATGTAATGACAAGGGGTGAGGGGCGTGCTTAATGGTCTAATAATGCTGGCTTCTGGGTGATTTATTGTTACTGCGGGGGGGGGGGTACCAATTGTTGCTGGAATGGGACCTAATGTTGGGGGAGGCATCTATTCTTGTTGGCTTCCGGAGGGTCTATTGATGCTGGCTGCTGGATAATCTATTGATGCTGGGAGGGTTCGAATGTGGAGGGAGGGGTCTATTGTTGTTGGCTGCTGGAAGATCTATTGATTCTGGCTGCTGGAGGATCTATTGTTGCTTGGGGAGGGTAAATTGATGTTTTGGAGGGTTGTACTGTTGAGGGAGGGGTCTATTGTTGTTGGCTACTTGAGGGTCTATTGATGCTGGAGGATCTATTTGTGCTGGGGGATCAATTGCTGGTGGGAGGAATCTACTTTTGAAGGAGTTGTCTATTGTTTTTGGCTGCTGGAGGGTCTATTGATGCTTCCTGCTGGAGGATCTATTGTTTCTGGGGTAGAGGGATTTAGTTACTGCTGGGAGGAATCTACTGTTGAGGGAGTGGTCTATTATTGTTGGCTGCTGGAGGGTCTGTTGATGCTGGCTGCTAGGAGATCTATTGTTGCTTGGGGGGTCTACTAATGCTGGGGTGGATATAGTGTTGCTTGGGGGATACTTTGTTGTGCAAGGTCTATTTTTTTCTGGGGGTAACTATTGTTGAATGGGTGGCATGTTGTTTCTGGATGCATGGGATATATTTACAGCTTATCATTAACAAATTCCATACAAATTACCTAGCACCATAAAAAAGATACTTGGTTCTGTATCCTCCAAAAGGGGTGTTACTGGGAGGTAGATAGGGGGAGAAATCAATGGACAGTGCTCGGAGGCAGAGACAAGGAGACTTGAAAGGGAGAGTTCCTGCACCTATTCTCTGAGGAAAAAAAAGCCCTGCATCCGAATCTCCAAATCCTGCAAATTTAGTCTGAATTTTGTTTTGTCTACCTACAGTCTTGGTGTGCTGTTGACCTTATACAGCCAGCAATCTCCACCTATGCTCATGCTCCAGTTCATCATTTATATCCTTTCCTATGGCACTGGCAGAAGGGAGGAATCCAATGTTATCTGTCAATAGATGCATCAGGCCGAAAGTGTAGAAAAACGATGCTATATGTAAATTGTGTGATCTAGCACATCCCATACAGCTTCTTAGCATAAAAACAATGGGTGCTGCAATGACATCAATCAGATGGTCCTACCTTTAAACTACATGTAAAAAGCAAAGCATCACCAGAATACTGGTAAATGTACCATAGGGATTCTTTATTATTGCAGTCTCATAAAGTGAGGTTTCAGGGTTATGTAGGACACCTTTATCAAGTCAACAGTTATGATCTACAACTAGGACTGGAGCACTTACCTATGTTGTAAGGGCTCAGAGGCTCTGGTTGCTATAGGCAAAAAAGTATGACGAAATTTACCCTATGTAATGCAACTGAACATCAGGGTCAATAATCCAAAATCCCTAAGATGAATATAAAGCAGATGATGCAGTGCAAATCCATATATATGAAATACCATCCGTGAGGTAATGAAGTGCTGATACATTGAGGACATACAAGTGATTCCGCGGGTGCAATGAACCTCCACCAGTAATAAGCAATGGCCGCTTACCTCACATATAGGACCCTTTGATTATAGCGGGTCACATGCACATTCAATCAGCGGACACTTAAAAGAGGATCTGAATGCAATCCAGGTACCATACGATCATGTAAAAATAAAAGGCAGGTACATAATGCTCTCCATATATACAACTGTTATTTAATAAAAGTGGATAAAACAATTGAAAGCATGATGGCCGCGAGTGACATCACGACGCTTCTTCTGTACGCGTTACGTTCCTTAAAGGGCGGGGACTTCTTCAGCAGATATGTAAGCATCATGTACACCGCTTAAGAAATTAATCAGTTACTATGGGATTTCACGTACTAGACGCAACATAGGGAGGTACAGTACTAATCACACTTGTATCCCACGTAATCACAGCTAAATATCCAGAAAAAGCCATTGTACCGCATCGAATGACAACATGTACATTTCATTAAGACTGCATTGTATTTTATGTGCTATACTAAAGTCCCATACCCACTATCAGTTTTCCTGCAGGTTTTTCTCTTCAGGTTTACCAAAACCATCTAATATGAGGTAAAACCTCAAGAGTTTTAATTCGTATGCAATCAGGCAGGCCCTTGCACTACATGGTTTTGGTAAACCTGAAGAGAAAAACCTGCAGGAAAACTGATAGGGCCAGATTCTCTAAGAAATTTGCCGGCGTAGCGTAAGCCATTTACACTACGCCGCCGCATCGTACTAGAGCAAGTGCCGTATTCCCTAAGCATTTGCTCCGTCGTTTGCGTTGGCGTAGCGAAAATGGCCCAGCGTAAGCCCGCGTAATTCAAATGAGGCGGCTTATATTTAAATTAAGCGCGCCCCCGCGTCGAACGAACTGCGCATGCGCCGGGCGGGGAAAAAGCCCAGTGCGCATGCTCCAGCTCACGTCGGAAAGCGTTGTTGAAACCGACGTCAAAACGACGTGATCGTCGCTTACGCAATGCCCTATTCGCGAACGAGTTAGTAAAACGACGTAAGCGACGGAAAAAGCCGACGCTGACCCGACGCCATACTTAACATGGCATCCGACGGCACCCGACGGCATCCGACGGAACTTCGTAAGGTTACTCCACATAGAAGCTGGGGTAACCTTACGCGGACGAAAACGACGTACGCGACAACGGGGCAGCGTAAAAGCGATCGGGAATCGGCGTACTAGCCTCATTTGCATATGCAAATGAGAAAACAACGTAAAGGCCACCTAGTGGCCGGAGTTGTCATTACAACTACGATCCGCAAGTGTAATCGTTTTACACTTGTCGGATGTTGAAGCATATCTATGCAAAAGTGATGCTAAGCATCACGCGCATAGATACGAGGCAAAAAAAAAGGCGATACGACGGGGTATCTGAGATACTCCATCGTATCATCGCTGAGAATCTGGCCCATAGTGTGTATGGGGCTTAACAGTAATTCTACTTTGCTAAAAAAAAAAGTTTTCAGCGCTGTCGCACTTTAACCGCTTAATGCCCGCCGCATGTATATATGTACGTCCACAGAATGGCACGTACAGGCAGATGGGCGTACATGTACGTCCCTGCCTTCTTGCGGGTCGGTGGTCTGATCGGGACCCCCTCCGCTACATGCGGCGGGCGTCTTACCTTTGGGAGAGATCCGGGATGAGGGGGCGGCTGTTCGTTTCTGTCTGCCCCCTCATGATTGCTCCCAGCCAATCCGGCATCCCCCTGCCCTGCACTTCCTCTGCCTGTGTAATATAAACACTGGCAGAGGAAGTGATGTCAGCTCTCCTCTCGGCGGTATTTTCAATCTGACGAGAGGAGAGAAGACATCAGAAGTATGTCGCACCAACACTACACTGACACCACACACATAGGGACACTTAACCCCTCCGATCATCCCCCCCCCCAGCCTCCTGTCACAGTGTCACTGATTGCAGTAATCATATATTTACTGATCACTGCATTTAGTGTCAGTGTGACAGTTAGTGTGACAGGCAGTTAGTGTTAGGTCCAGGGTAGTCCCGTACCCCCCCCCCCCTAATAAAGGTTTAACCCCTTGATCACTGCCCTAGTTAACCCTTTCACCCCCTATTGCCAGTGTCACTAAGCGATCGGTTTTCTGATCGCTGTATTAGTGTCACTGTTGCCGCTAGGTAGCTATTTTTTTTTTATTCTCTTTTTATTTTTTTAAATGTCGCTCTATTTTTGTTTATGTCGCAAAAAAATTAAAATCAAATCAAATACCATCAAAAGAAAGCTCTATTTGTGGGAAAAAAGGACGAACATTTTGTTTGGGAGCCATGTCGCACGACCGCGCAATTGTCTGTTAAAGCGACGCAGTGCCGAATTGTAAAAACACCTTTGGGCATTTAGCAGCATATTGGTCCGGGGCTTAAGTGGTTGAATGACAATTGCGCAGTCATGCAAAACTGTACCCAAATGAATTATGTTTTTCCCCAAAAAATTGAGCTTTCTTTTGGTTGTATTTGATCACCTCTTTATTTTTTATTTTTTGCGCTATAAACAAAAGAAGAGCGTATATTTTGAAAAAAACACAGTGGGCCAGATCCATATACATTGGCGCATATATAGACCGGCGTAGCGCATCTCCTTTACATTACGCCGTCTCAAATTAGAGACGTAAGTGCCGTATCCACAGAGTATTTACGTCCAAATTTCCGTCGGCGCAATGTAAATTCCGAGGCGTAAGGCGGTGTAATTCAAAGTGGGAAGGACGTGGGCGTGTTCCATTGAAATGAGCCGTGACCCCATGCAAATGAAGGGCCGGCCAGACTGGGCATGTGCATGACACTGACTATGGTCAGAGCCTCTCTGCACATGCTCACTACACGTCCCGGAGCAATCAGTGAGATAGGAACTAGGCCCGGCGTACTTAGTGAGATATGCCCAGTGCATAAATAGACCCAGACATACGCCCTTCCATTGCAAAAGTACATCCATTTTTTCCCCTCCCTGAAGCAAGGTGATTTTGTTCCGTTGTCTGTTGCTGTTTGTAGGTTTGTGTCGTGTCGGTGTGTTCCATTATTTTGAGGGCCATCACCCAATTTATATACACACATACATATATATATATATATATATATATATATATATATATATATATATATATATATTTAAAAAAAATGTTTATAATAATAAATATTATAATTATAATAATATTTAAAATATTAAATATATATTAGATATAAAAAATAAAATTATATATTTATTATATTAACTAATTTAAAATATATACTAAACAGAAAAAATGTATATAAAATATATATTTACCCATTAGGGTGAAAAGAGCCACTGGCAAGGAAATGGAGTGTTCCTCCCCTGTGCCCTCCTCCGTGCCCTCCTCCTTCTGCACTCATCTATAGTCAGTAGTATAGCTATGAGCAAGGATGCCCCTGGCATGTTGGCATACAGATTGTTGTCCTGCAAGTGTGGCTGCTCAGCTCATCCCTAATGGTGTTGCTTTAGCTGACATGTAGACGGATTGTCCAAAGTTAGAGCTGCTTTTATAAGGACTAACTTTAGACCGGACGTGCAGCTGATGCACACAGGGCGTAGCCTGCACCGCACAAACTTACTTTTGTGAATCGCCGTATCTCCTTCATTTGCATATTTGCATAGGAAATCAATGGTGTGGACGGAATAAATGTGCACCTAGGATGTGCAGGTGTAGGCAAGTTAGGCCGGTCGGGAATAGCCTATTTTGGTGCGTATCTAGTTCTGTGGGTACGGCGCATAGATATTCCGGCGCAAATTTAGACTTAGGCGGCACATCTCGAGATAGACCGGCTTAAGTCCTACCTGAATCTGGCCCACTATTTTTTACTTTTTGCTATAATAAATATCACAATTTAAAAAAGGAAAAAAAAAAATCCTCGATATGTATTCTTTTACATATTTTTGGTTCAAAAAATTGCAATAAGCATATATTGATTGTTTTGCGCAAAAGTTATAGCAACTACAAAATAGGGGATAGATTTATGGCATTTTTTTTTTTTACTAGTAATGGTGGCGATCTGCAATTTTTATTGTGACTGCGACATTGCAACGGACATATCAGACACTGTTGACACATTTTTGGGACCATTCACATTTATACAGTGATCAGTGCTATAAAAATGCACTGATTACTGTGTAAATGTGACTGGCATGAAAGCGGTTCAAGGGATTAAATGTGTATCCCAGGGAGTGATTCTAACTGTAGGGGGAGGGGACTGACTAGGGAAGGAGATTGATGTCCCTATGTACAAGGAAGAGGCCATCAGTCTCCTCTCGCTGACAGGACTTGGATCTGTGTAACTGGCGATTGCAGGCGCTTGACGGACATTGCAGCCGCCAGGCACGTGTGCCCCCTAGCAGTCATGAGGACCAAGGACGTCATAAGTTGGCTGCCCATAATGGCAGAGCAGCCGTCATATTACTATACACGGGGTGGGAAGTGGTTTTAAACTGAGCAGGATAATGGAATACCAGTTTTCTTATGAATACCTGCACAATTGCATGCTCTCATAATATCACTGCTCCCATTGCCGTTATAACAGTCTTCCAGATTTAGTTATGTGTGAGTTTTCTAAAACATGCGCTATCACTCTAAAACCTGAGTCGCGTTATGTGATTTGATTTTTCTGTACATAGTTAAGCTGGGAGCCAGGTCCTTATACAATAGAAAATAATTGAGGAAATTAACTTATAAAGCGATCTGTACACAATTTCCTGACCATAGTTACTTGGTAATACCTTAAATGACTGCTTCACCTAACATTGGAAGTTCTGTTCATGCTTGTATGTGTAACATGTGAAGGGACACACAGGGAAATAATAATTTCTAATAGCACATACAGCATAGAAAATTTGAGAGAGTAAAGCTTTGCAATAAAATCTCACAACATCTTTTATGAAAAAGTAGCATAATTAATTATGAACATCAGTGTGCTGTGTTATCTGGCTTTGTAAATATATTTGTCAAACAGATGTATGTGCAGATCAGAAAATACATTCACTAGACCATTTGCTGACATACCAATTATTTTTGTGCTGATATTCTGTTTCTTGGTATCACATATTTTTGTTTGATTTTTCATTAGATAAAACAATTCAGTTCCAAAGTCGACAGTTAAATAAGGGAATATTTCCAAACCATACCATTTATTTTTTCCAACCACACCAACTGTTCCAATTATTTTTGTTGTAATAATTGGGTGAATGGATGAAAAATATCAGTCATTACAAATTTAAAATGCATGCATCCATTTATTTTACAGGTGCATCTCATAACATCATCAAAAGGTAAATTTATTTCAGTAAGGCCCCTTTCAGACGTCCTTGTAATGGGCCCCTATGGGATCACGTCCGCAAAGATCCGCGTCAGTCTGGATCTGGTTTTTCGGACGGAAGAAAACACTATTTTTCTTCCGTCCGGCAGATCGGATCGGATGAATACGGACACACGGTCCGTATTCATCCGATTCCCCATAGGGGAGAGCGGAGGAGAGACAGGGCGGTCCCTGCACAGTGTGCGGGGACCGCCCTGTCCGCCGACAGCTCAGCGGGGATCCCCGCTGAGCCGACGGACACACACGGAGCGGACCGAAAAACGGTCCGCTCCGTGTGAAAGGACCCTTATTCAATTCAAACAGTGAAACTCATATTTTATATTGATGCGTTACACACAGTGATATATTTCAAGCATTTCTTTCTTTTAATGTTGAATAGCAAAAGGACTCAGGGGACCCCAAGAGAACCACAAAATAGAGTGGGCAGGGAGGACTATGGCGGTACAAGATACGTGAGTGAACTCAGAAAAGAGAAATTCTATCAAAAAATATATATCAATTTATTAACATAGTAACAAACACAGAACAAAATATAAAAAACATCAAACATCAAAGACAATTAAAATAATACATGTAGCGTGACAACCAATCAAATCACCAGGGTACAGTCCCCTGATAGGGGGTCCGGGTGAGTGTTGGGGTTACGGTACGGAAAGCCCCTCAACTAGTTTTGCGATTCAAAATCGCTTCATCAGGAGATCTGCAAGTTGATATACAAACAAATACAAACAAATAGGGTTGTCCCGATACTGATACCAGTATCGGTATCGGGACCGATACCGAGTATTTGCGGGAGAACTTGTACTCGCGCAAATATCCCCGATACCTAAATAGAATACTTCCCCCCGCCGCTGCCGCCGCATCAAAAGCCGCCGCATGGGTTAAACGGCATGCGGGAACATCACAGCTTTCATTTGAATAGCTGTAGTGTTCCCGCGCGTATAGACACTCCCCTTGCTCAGGATTGAATGGGTGATCATGATCTGTCCAATCCCGAGCAAGGGGGAGTGTCTATACCGTCGGGAACACTACAGCTATTTAAATGAATGCTGTGATTTTCTCCATGCTGCGGCGGCTACTTGGCGGCAAAGGTATGGGGGAAATGGCTGGAGGGACATGGCTGCATATGTGAGGGACATGGCTAGAGGGACATGGCTGCATATGTTAAGGACATGGCTAGAGGGACATGGCTGCATATGTGAGGGACATGGCTAGAGGGACATGGCTGCATATGTGAGGGACATGGCTAAATATGTGAGGGACATGGCTGGAGGGACATGGCTGCATATGTGGGGGACATGGCTGCATATGTGGGGGACATGGCTGCATATGTGAGGTACATGGCTGCATATGTGGGGGACATGGCTGCATTTGGGGACACATTTAAAAAAAGTATCGGTATTCGGTATCGGCGACTACTTGAAAAAAAGTATCGGTACTTGTACTTGGTCCTAAAAAAGTGGTATCGGGACAACCCTACAAACAAACATAAATACAGTGACAGTAAATATAAACAAAACCATTGCGTGTAAAACATCCAGCAACGGAACACATGTATTGATAATAAATGTTGGGGAATAGGAGTTGTGTCGCCTACCTAGGAGCATTTATTTTAATGTTGATGATTATGGCTTACAGCTAGTGAAAATCCCAAATTCAGTATCTCAGAAAATTAGAATATTACATAAGGCTGTATTCACACCTATGCATTTTTAGTGCTTTTTGCATTTTGCTGATTTGTAGTACAGTCCTTTTAACCTGGATTCCTATGGAACACGTTCTGCAGTGCAAATCTGCAAAATACAAAAAGCACTAAAATTGCAATGGTGTGAATCCAGCCTAAGACTAATAAACAAAGGATGTTTTTTAATATAGAAATGTTGGCTTACTGAGAGCTATGCCCATGTACAGTATAGTATGCACTCAATACTTGGTCTGGGCTCCTTTTGCATGAATTACTACATCAATGCGGTGTGGCATGGAGGCAATCAGTCTGTGGCACGGCTCTCGGGTGTTATGGAAACCCAGGTTTCATTGATAGTGGCATTCAGCTCATCTACATTGTTGGGTCTGTTGTCTTTCATCTTCCTCTTGACAAGAACCCACAGATTCTCTATAGGGTTTAGTTCAGGCAAGTTTGCTGACCAATCAAGCACAGTGATACCATGATCAATAAACCAGGTATTGGTACGTTTGGCAGTGTGGGCAGGTGCCAAGTCCTGCTGGAAAATGATATCAGCATCTCCATAGCCGGTCAGCAGAGGGAAGCATGAAGTGCTCTAGAATTTCCTGGTAGAGGGCTGTGCTGATTTTGGACTTCATTAAACACAGTGGACCAACACCTGCAGATGACATGGCTCCCCAAATCATCACAGGTTGTGGACAATTTTGCATTTTATTTGGAAATCAAGGTCCCAGAGTCTGGAGGAAGAGTGAAGAGGCAAAGAATGCATGAGGTGAAGTTTCCACAACCAGTGATAATTTGGGGAGCACCTGTATAAACAATTAAATTATTTGAATGTGCAATTTAGAATGTGGAGCATTTCTCAGTCACCAAAAAGATTGAGCATAATAGAATATCATTCAGGGCACTGCTGAAAGCCTCTAACATAATTTAAGAGAATTATTTAAAAACTTAATTTAAAAATAACAAATTGGTTAAAGTGCTTCACATAATGAAAGTTATAGACAATTTAGTTTATTATTGCACAAGGTGTGGCCTTAAAGTGGAGTTCAACCCAAAAATGGAACTTATGCTTTTCGGAACACCCCCTCCGGTGTCACATTTGGCATCTATCGGGGGAGGGGGGAGCAGATACCTGTGTAATACAGGTATTTTGCTACCACTTCTGGGCATAGATACCCGAGCCACCTACGGGTATCTACACCACTTCCGATGCCTTCTCCATCCCCCCGCTGTCTTCTAAGAGACACACAGGTCCCAGAAGACAGCAGGGACCAGTGGGATCGCTCAGTGTGGGTTGTACATGTGCAATAGGGAACCAGGAAGTGAAGCTGCAAGGCTTCACTTCCTGATTCCCTTACCGAAGATGGCGGCAGCAGCACCCAAGAGCCGAGCACCAGCTTGGCTTTGCGTGCTGACATTGCGGGCACTCTGGACAGGTAAGTGTCCTTATTTTTTTTTAAATGGCGGAACTCCGTTTTAATGAACAAGATGAAAATAAAGGACTAAAAGCCTATGTTATCTGTAGAAGCACTTTGCAACGTTTTGTCAGCATTGTCCTTTATGCCTTTATAAAAGGCAATCCAAATATTAAAGGTTTATATACAGTAATTGCTTAGTCTTTGAAAAAGAGAGGAAAATTCCAAGCACAGAAATCAATTTTGACTCCAAAACGTATTGTGCCAGGAATAATCAATGTTTAATTGAAGGTGTCATTAAAAAAAAACATCATATACATTAATAAACAGGTCTTCTCTTCCAGTAGGATTCCTTTTATAGCCCAAAAGTTTGTTGTACGATATGCATAATAAATATCACATTGGTTGCACAATCAACATTTTTTCTTTGAAATAGTTACTGAGCTATTGGAAGCCTCTTTATCTTGCAACCCATTATTTTATGGCTGGAATAATTAATTTATTCTTTTAAAAATTGCTGTGTTCCCCGAAAATAAGACCTACCCCGAAAATAAGACCTAGCGTCACTTTCCAGGAGGGCTGCAATATAAGCCCTACCCCGAAAATAAGCCCTAGTTTAAAATGCTGGAATCCACTCTATTACAGTAGTATGTAATGTACAATGTGTGTGTTTCTGTAATATAATTGCGGGGAAAAGAGCTCTGGCGGGTCACAGAAGCGCAGAGCGGCGCTATAACAAAGGTATTTAGCACAATTATATTACAAAAACACACACATTGTACATTATATACTACTGCAATAGAGTGGATTATAGGATTTTACAAGCATTTTTACTCAGTTCACACTGAGGATTCCTGACAGGCAGGGAGGAAGAGGGGGGATCAAGACAGACCATTACATGGTAAGACCTACACTGAAAATAAGCCCTGCTGTGTCTTTTGTTGGCAAAATAATATAAGACCCGGGCTTATTTTCGGGGAAACATGGTACCATAATCTTAGTGTTTAGTGAATTGATCTCCTTGTCTGCTTTATAGTGATACTAAATTCAGTTTTTTTTTTGCATTGTTTTTTTATCTTTTCAAGTATGTATTCTTAACTCCAAAAAGTGAGGAGAAAAGCAGAAAGTCGGTAACCAGCTTCTGTTACAGGGACATCGGTCCCTGCCTCAGTGCCCACCAGTGCAGCTAAACAGTACCCACCAGTGCTGCCAATCAGTGCCAACCAGTGTCACCTATTAGTGTCCATCAGTGCTGCCAATCAGTGCCTCACCATCAGTGCCACCTATCATTGCCACCTCTCAGTGCCCATCGGTGCCACCTCTCAGAGCCACCTATCAGCGTAGCCTCGTCAGTGCCTCCTCATCAGTGCTGCCTCATCAGTGCCCATCAGTGCCACCTATCAGTGTTGCCTCATTAGTGCCTATCAGTGCCCATATGTGCAGCCTCATCAGCGCACATCAGTGAAAGAGAAAAATTACCTGTTCGCTAAGTTTTATACCAACTACAGAAATGTTTTCTTCCTTTGTTTTCGATTTCTTTGTTTCTTTAGCAAAAAAATAAAAAAAATAGTAGTGAATAAATATCACCAAAAGAAATCTCTAATTGTGTAAAAAAAATGATAACAATTTAGTTTAGGTATAGCATTGCATGACTGTGCAATTGTCGTTCAAAGCACGACAGTGCTGAAAGCTAAAAATTGGCCTTGGCAGTAAGGGGGTAGAAGTACCCAGCAGGCAAGTGGTTAATACTGTACATGAAGTTTTTACATTACAAAAAAAACTAAAGAGAGGAAATGCAGAAAAGCAGGAAAATATGCATAGAGTAATCATACATCTGGCAGAAATTCTAAACCAAATAAAATGTAGAAACATTTTTGTTTCTACATTATATCATGGTATATGATCTATTATGACTATACCTGAGCAGTACATTTTAAGTTTACCTAATTTCTCATGATAATTACTTTTTAAGCTTTAAATAGTAAAGGTACATAACAAATCATATTTATTTTGTATGTCTGGTAATAGTCAGTGTTACTGACTAACCTAGTTATTTATTACATTTTGTTAGACAAATTGCACCATAAATAACATTAAATCACACTGGGGTCAATTCACAAAGAGAAACGTTATTGGTTTTCTTCAGTTGTTAAATTAGCACTCCTTATTTAACGCTAGCAAATGGTATTCACGAAAGCTATAATCGTTATTTAACATAGTCGTTATGGTTTTCAACTGACTCTTTATCCAATCGTTATGCTAACTACTCAAGAGTTATTTTAACATCCCAAATCATAATAATAACGTCTAAGATCGTTAAATAATGCTGGAGAGATGCATTCTGGGAGCAGAAGGGGAGGAGAACAGCTGCATGTGGAAAATAGCAGATACAGAGAGAGAGAGAGAGAGAGAGAGAGAGAGAAACAAGCAATACACACGTGGAGATTGAGCATGTGATGTGCAAAACTTCTAGTGTGTGTTTTTCTAAAGCCATGTGTATTTCCTCATACAGAGAATAAATCATGGGAGATGATAATCGGAATTTAGCTATCACCTGGGTTTCAGAAAAGTCATCCAAAATAGTATGTGAACGGAATACACGTTTATAAATCTGAACAACATTCTAACGTGTTCTTCTTCGACTCTGGATAATTTTAAGTTCAAATAGAGCACGGTTCCATCTTGCCCAACACTACTAAAAACTTCACTACACTACAAAAATCACCAAAAGCTTCCTCTAACAACAAAATATCGCCTGGGAAATGTAATAACGACACCCTGAGGGAGGTGTTAAATTAACGATCGATAACTGTCAAAAAAATCTTTGTGAATTGCACTTCTGTACATATTTAACGATTTGACTCTTTAAAATAATGATTTGACTCTTTAAAATAACGATCGAATCTTTAAATAAGGATCCACACCTTAAAATATCGGTTCTGTGTAGTGAAACGTTATTTGATGATTTTTCAAAGCGTTAAATCGTTTAGTGAATTGAACTAACTTCAATAACGTGCAAAATCGTTAAAATAACACCCGCAATCTGAAAATAAAGCTTTGTGAATTGACCCCACTGTCTAGAATCAATTTCTGTTAAACACACTGATGGCTCTAAAACTACAAATAATGGGACAATAAGGTGAAATTGGGCTCTTTAGAAAATAAAAAATGTAATGAATTTATAGTATACAGACAAATATACCATACACATACCATTTTTTTTTTAATTCAGATGTTTTGGAATTAATGAACATTTAATTATGCATTACAAAGAATGTACACATTTTCCACAACTGACAAGAAGTTTAAAAATATTGCATGGATGATAGTAGAAATAAATATACTGTATTTCCTGTTCACTATCTCAACAGGCATGAGAAACTTGTAGGAGGAATAAAGGCAGCAGGTGTTCATAGAGACGAGCACTGAGCACCTGCTGTGATATGGGAGCAAGTCCATCAAAGGGGTACTAAAAGACACATATGGCTAACAAAGCACCTGCAGGAGAAGCACTGCTGTAATTCATCACCTGTGAAGAGAGTGTGTGTGTGTGGGGGGGGGGGGGGATAAATACTCCATGGAAATAAAAAATAAACAAGGCATATTTGCTGTGTGGTAGATGTTGCAGATTTTTATCAAAAGTTAGCCAATTCAATTTCTTGAATGTGTTTTTTAATTCCTTTTCAAGAAAGAATTACATGACATATGTCTGCTTATATATAGTGTACAGTCACACAGTAATAATTCCTTCAGTTTTGCTAACAGATGTAACCATGTAGTAAATAATGACTCAGAAATGAAATGTGTTTTTTTTATAGAATCTGCTTACCTCATGCAAAGCATGTTAAATATTATTTGAGGGCATTTTCTATCATAACGTGAATGTCTGCAGAAGAGCTTTTGAGTATAATGTTAGTAATATAAACCTTTACTTAAAGTGGATGTAAACTCTTACATATACCTAGTGAAGTGAACAGCCTCAGATGATACACAGAGATAAGACAAATCTCCCTATATAAGTTTTACTTTTACTTTTATCTTCTGCCTTCAGCTTTCTACAATGTTTAGAAAGTGAACAATTTGTTAGAATTGTTTTTCCTGTTCCACCACTGGGTGTAGAGTCTTGGCATACACTGTGTGACAGCTGATTGGAGGAAAGAGACACACCCCCTCGCCACATTAGCATAGGAATGAAGAACCCTGACACAAATTAACATCTGCTTTTATCTCCTGTGTCGGAGAACTTGTCAGAAGTTATAATGCTGATAACAGAGACATGGAGCGGCAGAAAGACACAGGACTTGGAGAGAGATAAGTAAACACTGCAGATATACTGTATGTGCCTAGATCATATTTCATGAATGGGGGTGTACATCCACTTTAATAAAATAAAATAATCATGAATTAGGTTTTTAACTGCTTGCCAACCAGCCGCCGCAGTTATACAGCGGCAGGTCAGCTCTGCTGGGCAAGATCACGTAGATCTACGTCATCTCGCTGAGCAGCCAATAGGGGGGCACGCACATGCGCCTCCCGCGTGCATGCCCAGCGGGCGCGATTGACCATTACAGAGACCGTTGGGCACCCGCGATCGATCGTTACAGAGCGAGGACCGGGAGCTGTGTGTGTGTAAACACACAGCTCCCGGTTCTGTCAGGGGAGAAATGCCTGATCTTCTGTTCATACAATGTATGAACAGTGATCAGTCATTTCCCCTAGACAGTCCACCCCCCCCTCAGTTAGAACACACCCAGAATACATACTTAACCCCTTCCTCGCCCCTAGTGTTAACCCCTTCCCTGCCAGTGACATTTTTATAGTAATCAATGGGTACAAGTTGCCTACAAGTTGCCTAGAAGTCAGATTGAAGTAGTACAGGAACCTTTTCTGAAGTCGGAGCGACTTCACTAGTGTGTATTAAGATGGCTCCATTCACTTCGATTGATTTTTCTCAACCACGCGACTTGGGACGACTTGGGGCAAGTTGCCCCAAGTCGGATCCCAGGTCGCCCATGTGTGAACAGGCTCTAACTAGTTGATGACTGCACACTGTAATTTTACTGCTAAAGTGCAGGCTGGCTGCGCAGTGATAATGCTCTTCGGTGTAGTGGGCGATCATGCCACCGGTGATTATTCACTGCACAAGCTGATTAGAGGGTTTCAGCCAAAAGAAAGATAGAACAGAGCTCTGTCTATGTAAATATTACAGAGCTCTGTACTGCCAGCAGGGACCAGCACCTCCCTTAGTGAAAGCACCTCATATTACACACATAAACATGGGTAAAACACACTTTTAACCCTTTGATCAACCTAGTTGTTTAACCCCTTCCCAGATAGTGTCATTAGTACAGTGACAGTGTATATTTTTAGCACTGATCATTGTATTAGTGTCAGATAGGGTCAGACTGCCCACCATACTCCTACAGTCCCACTATAATAAGCTAATTGCCACCATTACTAGTATAAAATAAATAAACATTCCAGTATATATCCCATAGTTTGTAGACACTACCGATCAATCCATGCTTATTGGGACTTTTTTTTACCAAAAAGTATGTAGTATACCACATATTGGCCTACATTTATGATGATTTTTTTAAAATGTTTTATTATTATTATATGTTTTATATCAGAAAGTAAAAAATATTGTATTTTTCAAAATTGTAAATCTTTTTTTGTTTATAGCACAGAAAAAAAAAACTCAGTGGAGATATACCACCAAAAGAAAGCTCTTTTTGTGGGGAAAATTTTTAAATTGTATACAGGGTTGCATGACCGCGTAATCGTCAGTTAAAATAACTCAGATGCGCAAAATAGCAAAAAACGGCCTGGTCATGAAAGGGAGTCTGACCAGGCCGGACAACGGTCTGATAGACGGTTTTCATCTGTCAAAACTGATCGTGTGTGGGCCCCATAGGTTATTTAACCATCGGTTAAAAAAAAGCCAACTAATCACTTCAGCCCAGGACCATATTGCAGCCCAACGACCAGAGCACTTTTTGCGATTCGGCACTGCGTTGCTTTAACTGACAATTGCGCGGTCATGCGACGTGACTTCCAAACAAAATTGGCGTACTTTTTTCCCCACATTGAGCTTTCTTTTGATGGTATTTGATCATCTCTGTGGTTTTTATTTTTTGTGCTATAAACAAAAATAGAGCGACTATTTTGAAAAAAATTCAATATTTTTTACTTTTTTCTGTAATAAATATCCCCCAAAAATATATAAAAAAAACGTTTTTTTCCTCAGTTTAGGCCGATACGTATTCTTCTACATATGTTTCATAAAAAAATTGCAATTAGCGTTTATTGATTGGTCTGCGCAAAAGTTATAGCGTTTACAAAATAGGGGGTCGTTTTATGGCTTTTTTTTTCAGTACTGCGACCTTTTGACACATTTTTTGGACCGTAATGATATAAAAAATATATTGCGCTAATCCAAAATAAAAGTAAAAAATGTGACGTACAATAATATTTGTGATATTATGTGGAAAACTGAAAACAAGGGTGAAGGCAGCCAACACAACAATGGAAAATATTGTATGTGAATATGTGAAAAAAAGGTGTAGCGCCAAATAAACCAGGAATCCCTCAATGGGAATGCCCAACAAAATTAAATAATTATCCTAACTAGGATATACAAATCCGGTATGTGAGAGTGTCAATCCCCACCAGAAAGAAATATTCAAAAAAGTAACAGTGCTGTAGATAGTACAAACATGGTGCAATCCATTAATGGTGAAATGAACTATTAATATGTGGCAATCATAAAAATCTTCTAAGCAGTCCAAATACAATGATGAATGAATGCAAATAGTAAAGTCCTCTGTCAGATAGCTTTCCAGCTTCTAGGGATTATATGTAACCTGTTCCAATTGGAACCAGAAGGGGGCTCTTAGTACTGATCAGTATCATGCAATTTTCATAAAACTCCACTTTCTTGTCAAACTCCACATTGATGTATAGTAGGCGTAAAGTACAGATGGAATTACTACGCTTACCGACAGGTGTAGACCCGCAGCTCACCATACGGTGGGGGGTCCCTTGAGCTTGAATGGGCTGGATACCCGGTCACTGTCACAGTGCAGATCTATTTATAGATGTTCCAGGAACCCTCACAAGAGAACAGCCAAGGTTTTTCAAATGGAGTTGAATCCTCATGCAAGGTTGATCCAGGCAGGAAGTGGGAGATATGAAAAAAAGGGAGAAAATCGTCTCCTCATAGTGTAAAAAAATGTATTTAAAAATGGAAACACATTTAAAAATAAAACAGGAAAGCAGTCCAAACAAACTCCCTTATAAAGGGGAAAAATTGGGTAAGGTGTATAAAAATCCAAGTATAAATGTCCTAACACACCACAGCAAAATTCACATCAAGGAACAAAAAAAATGTAATAAATCCAAGAAGCGCAAAGAAATTCAGGTGAGTTCCAGTAATGACCCGACCGGTTTCGTCTAACAAGACATCAACTGGGGTGTAGGACTGGATGACATGAGTATCTTTGCGCTATAAATAGTAATCCCCATCAATTCCATGAGACCATAATTGCCATCTGGTGTAAGGACGGCGTGCGTTCCATAACCTAATCACACGCGTTCCAGGCGCCAGGAAGTGACACATAAGGCGCACGGAACTGACCGCACAGATCAGGGTGAAATAATCCAATAGGACGGCCCCCTGGTGGAAGGACGGCTCCCATTCAATAACCTTCCATTTCCTGATCCTATGCGTTCCAGGCGCCCGGAAGTGACACGTATCAGCGCATCAAGGCGCCCGGAAGTAACCGCTCGTGATGCGGTGTTGTAATTCCTCATATCCCTATTTAGTTACTGGTCCCATTATTATCGAGGGGAGGGATCTAAGATCAACCTCCATGGGAAACCTATTTTACGTCTAGGGGGAGGAGACAGGTGACGCCGCGCAGCGCCGTGCCAATCACACCGTCAATAGGGTGGAAGGATGGGGAAGCGCCTCCCCAGGTACTCTGCCCATCCCCAACCTAACAACCAAGCGGATGTCACTATGTTGCCATAGTATGCACCGACCTCTCTGTGTATCGCGGCACGACGAGGCGTCTCTTGGTGTCTGCACTCCATCTTTGCTACTCAACATAATCAAAAGTCAAAAATAAAGATCTATAAGGTTGAAAAGGTATATGAAACCTTGCAACCTAAAGTTGAGCTAGCATAAATGCCAACCCCTTTATATATGTTCTCGGAATAACCGTGAACAAAACAAGAAGGGGAAGCTTGAAGAAACGGTCTCTTTGGAAGTAATGGGAAATGCACATATAATCTTTAAAGAATGAATAAAGTAAAAATATAAAAATATAAATATATATAAACCCATTTAGTCATCAAAACAGACCTGGAAGTATCTGGAACCATTTAGATCAGGATTGATTAATAAAGGCATTTAAATCCCAATCAACATTAAGGCCCAGAGGCACATGGCTTTTCAATTGATAGATCCAGAAAACTTCTAATCTGGAGACACCTCTAATACAAGGTTCCCCTCTCCAATGGGGGACAAAGTGATCTATAATCTGGAAAGCTGTTCCTTCCAACTTTTTATTGTGTTTTTCCAGGAAATGTCTTGGTACTGTATGTTTAGTGCACCCTTTCTTAATTTTAGCAATGTGCTCCCCTACCCTTGTGGAAAAACTACGCTTGTTACGACCCACGTACTGTTTCCCACAAGGGCAGGTAATGAGGTAGACCACATACTTGGTTGCACAAGTGGAAAAATGCTTGATAGGGAATTCCACTCCTGTAACAGAGGATCGAAAATTCGTCAATTTCTTACGATGGATATTGTGCAAGCATACCTTGCACCTTCTGCAGGGGTAGTACCCTTTGGACAAAGGGAAAAAAGACGGCTTAACCGGGGGGTCGGGGACATTTGGTGCGATTTGGTTCTTCAGAGACATCGCTCCTCTGTAAATCACCCCTGCTTGTATTGGGAGGACTGGGCCCAGGATGGGGTCATTTTTCAAAATGTTCCAATGTTTTCGAATGATATTTTTGATTTGCTTATGTTGGGTGGAGAAGGTCGTGAAAAATGAGTTCTTAAATTTGGAGTCTTGGGCTGTCTTGGGTTTTTCTAAGGTTAAAGTAGATCTATCCAGAGTTGAGATCTTCACAATCTCATCATCTATGGTCACACTGCAGTAACCCTTATCCACAAATCTAGTTTTTAGGGTTTTGGCCTGGATCTGGAAATCTTCCAGATTAGAACAATTACGTCTGATCCTCAATAGTTGGCTCCGAGGTACCGATCTCAACCATGAGGGATGATGGCAGCTATCGATCGGAATGAAACCATTCCGATCGGTGCTTTTGAAAAAAGTCTTTGTTTGCAACTGTTTGTTGTGTACAAAGATTTCCAGATCCAGGAAATGAATATTGGAAAAACTGGCTTCATATGTAAGATCTATACCCACCTCGTTCTGATTGAGGTCGGCCATAAATAAGTCCAGTGACTGTCTATCTCCCTTCCATAGGAGGAGGATGTCATCTATGTACCGAGCCCAGAGAGCTATCTCTGGGCGTTCAGGGACACGGACGACATCCTCCTCCCATTTGGCCATGAAAATGTTGGCCAAACTGGGGGCAAATTTGGCCCCCATGGCGACTCCTTTTTGTTGGAGATAAAATTCCCCTTCATGCCAGAAATAATTATGTGATGTCGCAAATCTCAATAGATCCATAATGAACATTTTCTGTGCCATAGGGAGTTCTATTACTCTATCCAAAAACATTCTACAGCCTGAAAGCCCAAATGATGGGCTATACTGGTGTAGAGGGACGTGACATCTGCTGTCACCAGCAGGAGGTCTTCAGTGTATTCTACTTCTTGTAGCCTAGCAATAGTGTGTCTCGTGTCCTTCAAATATGAAGGGATGCTTCTAACTATTGGCTGAAGGTGAAAGTCAATATATTTCCCCAATCTTGAAGTAAACGAATTAATTCCACTAATGATGGGACGTCCTGGAGGACATACACTATTCTTGTGGATTTTCGGCAAGTAGTACATCACGGGAATGCGTGGTACTGTGGGAATCAGTATTCCTCTTTTCACTCCTGTTTCCACCAACTTTTTAAGAGAGGCCTTAAATTTTAAAGTTGGATTGGACGGTAACTTAACATATGTAGCCCTGTCTCCCAAAATTCTGGACATTTCTTTGCTATAGGCTCTCTTGTCCAAAACCACAATACCTCCCCCCTTATCCGCTGGGCGGATCACAAGGTCCTTCCTCTCACACAAAGATTTCAGACCAATCCTAATATTGGGATCTGAGTGAGACCTTTTCAAAGGAAGCTCCTCTAGGTCCCTGAGGACCAGATCTCTAAAAACCTTTATGTTAGATGCCATTGGGCACGAGGGGTTAAAAAGGGATGGGTTTGAAAGACCTGTATGTATCACCTGAGTGGTTACTTCTGGGAGTTTGGGTCTACAGGGGTTCGAGATGAAATATCTCTGGATGTTCATTTTTCTAACGAATTTCTGAACGTCCACAAATGTATTGAACTTATTCAGTCCTTTAGATGGAACATATTTTAATCCTTTATCAAGGACCGTCTTCTCTGCCTCAGAAAATTCTACTGTACTGAGGTTAAAGATTCCCCCGGCCTGTATACTCTTCTCCTTTTTCTTCCTGGCCCGTCTCCCCCCTCTCGAGCCCCGTTTGGTTCTCCCCCCTGGGATAGTTTCCCTGTCCCCTGTGAAAATCCCCCCCCTGGACAGGTCCAGGATGACTTTGGTTATAAGTGTAAGGGGGTCTATCAAAATGATCCTCTTCCTTATCCATGTATCCATAAGAAGGTCCATATGATCTGGGAGGGTAATCACTTCTTGGTGTATATGAACCTCCCCCCCTCCCTGGAGTACCATATGATCTGGATGCATGATCACTGTATCCATCCCTTCTATAGGGGGACTGTTCATAGGTATATCTATCTCGTGAAGGGTCCCTATGGTTATGTGCTCTTCCTCTGTGACCTTTACCCCTCCCCCTATTTTGGGGCGGTGGATGCCCTTGTTGGACCATTGGCATTTTTTTAGCGATCAATGCTATAAAAATGCATTGGATTACTATAAAAATGCCATTGGAAGTGAAGGGGTTAACAATAGGGGGCAGGGAAGGGATTAAGTGTGTTCCTGGGTGTGTTCTAACTGTATGGGGGGGTGGACTCACTAGGGGAAATCACTGATCTTCTGTTCATACATTGTACGCACCCCCTAGTGGCCGTCGAAAGTGCCGACGTAGAGCTACGGGCTCTCGCCCAGGAGAGCCGACCTGCCGCTGTATAACTGCGGCAACTGGTCGGCAAGCGGTTAAATTTAACCAATGGATTCCTAACTGATCAAAATTGGTCAAAACTGATCGTTAGTTAAAAATCCACGCATGCTCAGAATCAAGTCGACGCATGCTTAGAAGCATTGAACTTTTTTCAGCACGTCATTGTGTTTTACGTCAAAGGCTTAAATCTTTCGGAGGTCAAGTGGTTGAAGAAGTACATCCTACTGCTCTGTAACTTCTTGTAAAGTTTTAAGGCATTCCCAACACATGGTATTTGAGGATTTGTGTATTTTTTATGCTGCCCTTTAAGCTGTTCTAAAAGTCTCTCTTCCCACTAAACTGTATTTAAAAAAAAAATGTTTTTAACAATTTTGCAATAGTACATGTCATTTGTCCTATGCACTTATGCCCTTATGCCCTTTGTTTAACAAAAGCTTGCAAGTCAGCCTTGAAAAAGGCCAGACAATAACAAATTCAGCTCCCATAGTCTTCAGTGTTATTTTCAGTGTTTGCAAACTTCATCAACCATCCAGCGAACCTAACCTCCACTTATCACTTCACTACCAAGAATTTTCTGTTCTCCCCATACCCCTTATCTGCTTACCCCAGAGGAAGCTTAAGGCAAGCCAGGCCATACATTATGCAATTGTATTTCCTTCAACCAAGGGTGGAACCCCTTCTTGTAAAGCTATTGTATTCTGACAGCAAGGGGTTTCCCCACCACCAGAATACAATGATCACTGCTTGCAGCTATACTGCCACTGGCAGTAATGTAAACAAACAAAAAAACGTTAGGCTGGTTTTTCTGAAGTTGATTCACAGATCGACTTTAGTACAACCATCTTGCCCATACATGGATTGAAGTTTAGCCAGTTCCTGCTGAACTGGCAGAATTGAAATCTGTCTATGGCTGGCTTAACTCTGTGTTTCCACCTTGCCTTTTCCATCCTCCAGTGTGTAAATATATTAGGAATCCCATCTGATTAGAGACAGCTTTTATTGTTATGGCTGTGTTTGGTATATGGACCTGAAAGAGAAAATCAGTAAGCTAACTACCTTAGAGACACATACAGTAGTAGGAGGTGATTAGGTGATTTATGATGTATCTAAATCCAAGAAAAAAAAATACAACACAGCTTTCCATATTATTTTGCCCTTTTCCTGTATTTTCATCTGCTGATCTTGCCAGAGAGAACTCAGGTTGGGGTGATAAATGTAAATGCAATCCTAGTTTAGCACTGTAGCTCACTGCAAATTATTATGATATATGGGGATTTTCTTTTTTTTTTTTTTTTAACAATATTATTTATTGAATTTTTTTTTTTTTTCAAAAAGTTACAGAACAAGAGCAGAGTAAAAAAGAAATTACAGAAATGCATCAGAATACAGTACGCGTATGGGTAGGTTATTGTTACATGCATAAATGAGAATACCTCGTATAGTTTAAACTGTAGTTACCTTCTACAACGATAAAGTAACTCACCGCTCCCCCCTGAGTCCTACCTGTGTGCTCCAAGGATCACCCAGATAAGCCCTTCTAGTACTGCTTCTGCGGAGCCCAGACCCGAACAACCAGACCCCGATCCCTCTTAAATGGTCAGAGTGGTCGTCCGTCGCCAAGAGCTCCCAGATTACCTAAAAATAGTACGGAGGAGGGTGTATTACAGGCTTATCTCCAATTTGGAGTCCTGCATCAAACAGGGAATAGTAACAGATGAACCAAAACAGCAAAAGGAATTGCCCCAATGTGTACCCAAACAAAAAAAACAGAGGGAATATAAAAGAAACAAAATGTATACCCTTAATAAAAACTGAGTTTGAACTAAAGTAAACTTTTCATGCCTAGCCTTTATGGGTTGAATACCACTTGAACCAGGGGTTCCAGCAATTAATCATGGAGTCTGAAGAGCCAAGAGAATAAGAGTGCATAATCTCATATTTACCGTGTACATACATGGTGGAAAGCACCTCGGAAATTGAAGGCGCCTCTATGTTTTTCCAGTGTCTGAGCACTATTAGCCTTGTAGCTAGCAAAAGATTTGACGCCACAACTCTACATTTTGGTGGGATAAGATCCAAATCTAGGGATAGGATAGCTGTACCCGGAGATAGTGGCGGTCCTGTGGGCGAGATGGCTCCTATGATGCCCCAAACCTGAGCCCAAAGTTGGGTCAACTTCGGGCAGGACCACAACACATGTGTCAGTGTGCCCACTCCTCCGCACTGCCTCCAGCACAGAGGGGACGCCTCCTTGTATATTTTAGATAATCTGTATGGAGTTAAGTACCACCTCAACAAAATTTTCTGATGCATCTCCATCAATTTGGTGCCCTTAGTGGAGGAGTACACTAATTTTAAAGATTTCTCCCACTGCCGGACAGAGTACTCCACTCCAAGTTCGTTTTCCCACGCCTCCATATGCTGCATCTTAATTAATATGCATTTTTCTCGTAGGCCTGTGTAAAAGAGTGATATCCCCCCAGGTGTGACAGTAGGTTGGCAAAAGTACCGTGCCATCTTAACAGGGAGTGTGGTGTGAAAATCAGTGTGCTGACTCAACATATGTAAAACTTGTATATATTTATACCGCTCATTTTCGGATAGACCGAACTTGTCCCTCAAATCCCGGAACGGCAGCAGTGAAGTGCCCTCCATCACGTCCTCCACATGTAGGATCCCCTTGTGTACCCAGGTATCAAAGTTGGTATTAGGAATGACAGATTGAATGGCGGATATAGAGACCTTCAGCTGTGTCGTTGAACCCGACCATACCTGAGAGTCCCGGAGATGAGCCCATGCTCTCAGGGATGCTCTAATCGGTGGTGCAGCGTTGGCCTTCAGAGATCTGTTAACATGGGGAGTCATCAGAAAGTCACGCAGTGTGCCCTTTCCAATTTGAGATTGTTCTAGTTCAGCCCACAGATTCCGAGTCTGAGGCTGGAACCAGTATTGTAACTGAGCCAAAAGTGAGGCAAAATAATAGTCCTGCAAATGCACATGACCTACCCCTCCCGCTTTCCTATGTTTGGTCAACTTACTAAAGGCGCATCTTGCTTTCCTTCCACACCACAGGTATCTATTAAGCATAGCCTGTAAGGAAACAAAGTAAGAATTCGGGAGTGGGACAGGGAGGGTTCTAAAAGGGTACAACAACTGTGGAAGTACTTGCATTTTGAAGGCGGCCAGCCTCCCCAGCCAGGACAATTCGTGCCTAGCTAGAGCCCTAAGCCTAGAGCTAAAGGTGTTCAAAAATGGTATATAGTTAGCCTGTACAAGCCCACTGGCTGTGGGTGTCAAGGTGATACCCAGGTAGTTAATTCCTTCATCTTGCCAGACAAACGGGAATTTTTTAATTATCCGCTTTTTAATACCGTCAGGAACTCCTAAACCTAATATGTGCGATTTGGACTCATTTACTTTATAATAGGAAATATTATTGAATTCTCCCAGCGCCGAGTAAATTGCTTCCAGGGATTTCTCTAGGTCAGTGACCATAAGAATTATGTCGTCAGCGAAAAGGCTAATTACATGCTCCCTCCCGCCTCCCTGAACACCTGATATGTGGGGATGTGATCGCAGATAGGTCGCCAGAGGCTCCATCAGTAGATTGAAGATCAGAGGCGAGAGGGGACATCCCTGTCTCGTCCCGTTCATAATACTGAACGGGGCGGACAAGGCCCCAGCGACGTACACCTGGGCTGAAGGATGGGTGTAAAGGGCCATGACAGCAGAGTAAATATAACCCTCAAATCCAAACTTTTTGAGAACTCTCTCCCGAAACTTCCAATGTATCTGGTCGAATGCCTTCTCCGCATCCAACGCTAGGAGCAGAGAAGGCATCCGGCGTTGTTCCACTATGTGTAAAATGTTTATCAACCTCCTAGTAACGTCCGCAGTCTGCCTCCCCTTAGTGAAGCCACTCTGATCTATATCAATAATACCAGGCAGGATATCCACTAGTCTGGCAGCTAAGAGCTTGGCATAGATTTTTACATCATTGTTCAACAATGAGATAGGCCTAAAGTTCTGAGGGGTAGTCGGTTCCTTCCCTGGCTTAGGGAGAGCCACAATCATGGCGCCGAGCATCTCTTGTGGGAATGAGGAGGAGACAGCAGCAGACCCAAACACCTCTACTAAATATGGACTCAATATGTCCAGAAACGTTTTAAAGTATTCCCCCGTAAGTCCATCTGGACCTGGAGACTTGTTGGGTGGGAGGGACTGAATGGTCCTCTGTACCTCAGCTTCAGTGAAGGGGGAATTTAATGTTAAGAGCTGCTCGGGGGACACTGTAGACAACTTGATTTTGTCTAGGAAAGCTGCGATGGCTCCCTCCGATGGTTGTGCAATCTCAGGATCGTCCTTTAAATTATATAATGTGCTGTAATAGTGACTAAAGGCGTCCGCGATTGCCTGCAGGTGGTGGTGCTTGACCATAGTCACAGGATGGAGCATGAAGGGTATCCGGGACTTGAGTCTATGTCCTTTAAGTTTATTAGCAAGGAGCTTGCCTGCTCTATTGCCACTAGTGTAATACACCATGTTGAGTCTCCTGGACACCCTTTCATACTCGTCCAGGAATTGTAGTCTAAGCTCTGTGCGCAATTGCGATAGTTGGGTAATCAGGGGCGGGGACGGATTAAGTTTGTTCTGACTATCTAGACTTTCAATACGGGCCAATAAGGATAGTGTCCGCTGCCGCCTCTCCCTCTTGATCCTGGCCCCCTGCTGTATCATAATACCCCTAATAAATGCCTTGTGGGCATTCCATAAGGTGAAGGAGCTTTCCACTGAGCCTCTGTTGTTTTCAAAAAATTCCTTCAGTTTGTTCTCGATATGAGACCTGGTTGGGCCAGTTCTGAAGAGTGTGGGGTCGGAACGCCATATAAAAGTAGACGGGCAGCAAGAGGGATCCCCCACCAAAAGACTCACCGAGGCGTGGTCCGACCAAGTAATACCGTTTATATTATCATGTTTACATTTAAACAACAATTTTTCATCCACCAAAAAGAGATCTATTCTGCTGTAAGACTTATGACAGTTAGTAAAAAAGGTAAAATCTCTATTGTTCGCATTCAAACACCTCCATGCATCAAAGAGTTCGTGTGACCTCAAAAAGGAGGCCAGGGATGGGGGGGTGCGTTTTGCTGAGGATGTGGAGTCCAGCACTGGATCCGGTGTGATGTTAAAGTCTCCACATAACAGCAGGAAACCATTCCGTACCTCTTTGGCTTTCTTGAGCAGCCTATTTAAAAATCTGGTTTGATTCCTGTTGGGAGCATACACCGACACCAATGTGTAAGTCACTAGGTTAATGTCACATACTAAAATAACATATCTCCCCAGCGGATCTACTATGGCCTCACGAAGGGAAAAGTTAACTGTTTCTCTCACAGCCACCATTACCCCTTTAGTTTTGGAGTCAGCATTGGCAAAGAAGGTAAATGGGAACTTGGGGTGTGAACATTTTGGAGGAGCTGCACTACTAAAGTGGGTTTCTTGAACACACAAGATGTCACATTTCTGGTTCAGTGCTTCCTTCCACAGGGATCTCCGTTTGGCCGGGTGGTTTAGACCCTTGGCATTTATAGTCAATATATTTATCACCATATCGGAAGTCTGTGGTGTCGGGGGGTGCTGTGTAGTATCAGTAGGTTACTCACTGTGGTTAGTCCTTCTTTCAAGATCCACCGGGGGATAGACTGCAGCAACCCGTCCACCATTCCGAGAGTCCTAGAAGCTTCCCAGAAGGATGGATAATTTCCAGCTAGAGGAACACAGATCATCAGGGTATGAAGAAAGAACAAAAAAAATGAACATTAAAAAAAAAACTAGAAAATACAGTCAACATAGAACGAAACTCCGGCCAACAGCCGAATGTGTAAGTAACAAGAGTGTGCGACTGTTCCATAGTCGCTCAAAGGGTGTGAGGGGGTAGTACCTCAGGATTGAGTTTTTTTGCAAATCGAAGAGAAAAAAAAAAAGAAAAAAAAACCTCTCCAGCGGCCTTAGTTGTCTCGGTTAAGGTCTCCGAGAGCCTAAGAGTGAGACTTGGAATTTTTGCGGTCCACTATCTGCCATCCTGGATCCACATGTCTGTCTCCACCATTTTGGTTTGGAGTGTGTGGCTGCTCCGGAAGGATCCCCCAGTCTTTCAGGAGAGACAGGCCCCTCTCGACCGAATCCACCACAAAATCACGTTTATCCTTGGTCACAATCAATTTGGTAGGAAAGCCCCATTTGTATACCAGGTTATGATTCCTTAAGGCCTTCGTGATTGTGGTCAGATTCCTACGTTTTTGTAAGGCATACTGCGATAAGTCTGCATAAAATTGGAGGCGAGCATAAGACGGATGGAACTGATCCTTTTGCCTGGAAGCCGCCATCAATTTTTCTTTAGCGTGATAAAAGTGTAATCTCATAATTACGTCACTGGGGACATCATCCGCCAAGTATGTTGGTTTGGGGAGCCGATGGATCCTGTCCACGGTACAGTCCAGAGCAGACAAATCAGGCAGAATGGAGGAGAATAGTTGGGAGACATACATGCGCAGATCTGACGGTTTAACAGACTCAGGTATCCCTCTAATTTTAACATTGTTTCTCCTAGATCTGTCTTTGATTTCTACCATTTTTGCCTTAATGCCTTCTATGTCATCCTCTTTACTGTCATTCACATCTACAAGTGCATTAATGGTGGTGGCATACTCTCCCATCTTGTCCTCTATATGGGACACTCTTTCAGCTACTCCCCTGATCTCTGCACTGAACTTATGTACACAAGACACCATGTCGGCATGCAGAGAGATCCGCAGGGATACAAGCATCTTCTTCAGGACTGTGTCCATGACAGGCTGGTTACTAGTGGGAAACACCTCTATGGAGTCCGGCAGGTCCCTAGTATCCTCCCCCGAATCCACCAGAGAGCTCACCTCGTGTGCAGCAGCAGAGTCATCCAGCCTGAATCTGGCCTTTTCAGGACTTCCAGAGGATGGTGTGGCTGGCGATGGGTGTGTGGATCTAGGAGGACTGCTTCTCTTCTGAGGTTTCCCCGCTGAGACCTGTGGCTTGTGAGGCCCTGCGATCGGCGTGGATGAGGAGCCGCCGCCATCTTGCCTGGGCTCCATGTGGAAGAACTCCGTCAGCTTGGCTGGATGATTGCCGGCGTTTTTGCACCTTGTCATTGCGGTACTGGAGTCCCCGGGTTCTGCAGCAGTAGACCGCCGCAGCAGCGCTTGTGTCAGGGCTTCAGGAGACCCGATGTGTGCCGTTCATTCGCCGCTGGATCCGGAGCTCTGCTAGAACGCGGCCATCACGCTCGCCGGCTAGCTCCACCCCCTCTTCTTTTTTTTTTAAATCAAACAGCTGTAACAAAACATTTTTAATGGTATATGTATTATGCCGTGTACACACAAACGTTTTTAATGTCATGGGAAAAAAAAAATTCTCGACGTGATTCTTGTCAAGCCTGCCTTGCAAACACATGATCGTGGAAAGAAAATGCTCGAGCAAAGTGCGGTGACATACTTGTACGACAGGACTATAAAGGGGAAGTTCCATTCGAATTGTGCCACCCTTTGGGCTGATTATGCAAATTTCCCTTCTCATAACTTGCCTCTGAGCATGCACGTTTTTTTTCTCGTCGTTAAAACCTACACACAACCGTTTTTCACGACGACGTGAAAAACAACGAGAAAAATAGAGCAGGTTCTAAATTTTTCATGCCCATTTTTCTCATCGAGAAAAATGCTCTGGAGCCTACACACGATCGTTTTTATTGACCAATTTAAAAAAATTGCATTTTTCTCTTCATGTAAAACGGTCGTGTGTAGGCGGGATAAGACTAAATGCCAGCAAGAGAAGTTCAATTAACATTTTAACTCTCTTTTATCTAGTAAACACTTTAATATCAGTTTGGGTAAGTTGGTTGGACTAACCTTTTACATCTGAGGGTGGAAGGCCAGAGGCCAAATCGTGATTTGCTCTGAGGTCCTATTTATGTGCATAAATAACTGCTGCGTTAATATTTCTATGAATAAATATAGATTGTGTTCCTATATGTCTTAGGCCCTGTACACACGATCAGTCCAAACTGATGAAAACGGACTGAAGTTCAGTTTCATCGGTCCAAACCGACCGTGTGTACGCCCCATCAGTCTGTTGTCCTTCAGTCCAAAAATGTTGAACTTGCTTTAAAATCGGACCGATGGACGCCTACCGATCAGTAAAAACCAATGGTTAGTACGCAAAAGCATCAGTTCAAAACCCGCGCATGCTCAGAATTAAGTTGACACATGCTTGGAAGCATTGAACTTCATTTTTTTCTGCACGTTGTTGTGTTTTACGTCACTGCGTTCTGACACGATCGGTTTTTGAACTGATGGTGTGTACGCACATCAGACCATCAGACTAAACTGAACTTCAGTTTGTTTTCATCAACCTCTTAGGCCGCGTACACACGCTCAAACTTATCCGACGGACCGTTTTCATCGGATATGTCTGCTGGGCTGTTTTGGTCTGATGGTTGTACACACCATCAAACCAAAATCCCAGCGGACAGACAGTGCGGTGACGTTGACGCCGCCACATCACCACTCCAGGAAGTCAAATACTTCCACGCATGCGTCGAATCCATTCGGCGCATGCGGGAGATTTTTGTCCGCTGGTTAGGCGTACTAACCAGCGGACATGTCGGACGGACAGGTTTCCAGCAGACTTTAAAACTTGTCTGCTGGAAAAACCTGTCTGCTCGCCCGTACACATGATCGGATTTGTCTGCTGAAACGGTCCGTCGGACCGGTTTCAGCAGATAAATTTGATTGTGTGTACGCGGCCTTAGGTTATCTTCATGTTCCATTATTCTTACAATAAATAAAATAATTGCAAATAGTAAAAAAAGTCTTACTATTTATTTTACTTATTATTATTTTTTTATCTAATGATAGATCTGTGTTTATCTCTGGATAACATTATTAAAAGATGACCTGCACATAAAATACAGTCATAAATCATACACATGCAATCAAGTGATTGTTTGAAATTAAGTCATTTAAGAAAAATACATAAGAATACAAAAATGCAAACACTACTTGCATGAGAATATGTATTTAATTAAGTTTATAAACTTGACAGACTTATGCTGAAGGCACCCACAAAAGAGCACATAAGTCATATAGCAGCTGCAGAGGGCAAAGCTTCACAGTAGAAGATAAAATCAGATCTTGCTATTCAGCAATTTTATCTTCTATTAGTTTGGATATTGTACATTGAGTAGTACAAATCAGCAATTTCTTAAACTTAATGAGGCATAGCAAATAGCATTGCAGCATACAGTGATGGTTTAAACTTTCATTACTCTAGCTAGACAGATCATTACTTTTTGATATGGTCTGATGAGCATATTGCTTATCCAATATGCTTCCTTCTTTGAACCCCAGGAAAATCAAAGGACAAGCATCAAAACAAGCTTGCAGTAAAGAAGCTTAGACATTTCTGCATTGCACTGGTTAACTAGACTTTTCCACGACATCTGAACAGTGTTAACTGTAGGGAAAAAAAATCTCTGCATGACTGCTGTGACTAGAAAGGATCAAAGTTAGTTAGCCTCTTTTAACAATTGAACCATTCAAATTAATACTAATAAAATGCAGACATAATTTTAATGGTTACTGTTTAACTAAAATAAAACATAATGGTAAGCATAGTTTAATCAACTGTAAGATTAATGTCAAAGCCACCTATTATTTTCTATTATGATGATAATGATGATGGGGTTTTTATTAGTAGTTGTAGTAGTAGTAGTAGTAGTAGTAGTAGTAGTAGTATAATTACAATTATTACAGAGTCTAATCTTCACAAAATCTTCCCTACTGCTCACAAGTCTCTTCTCTCTCCTTCCCATAACCCCCTTCAACATAACTGTACTATTTGCCATTTTCCATTTTTTAAATCCTTCTATGCACATTTAAAGCACATCTCTTAAATGAGCAGTGTGGGAATCTAAAACATGAAATACTCATACTTACCTACCTGCTGCAAAATCGGTTGGCTTTAAGCCTGAGAATTGAGCAATCATTTGACTGCTGATTGCTCATTCTTGAGAGCAGTGACTGTCATGCCCTGTACACACGATCGGTGAAACCGATGAGGACGGTCTGATGGATTTTTACATCGGTTAACGGATGAAGCTGACGGATGGTCAGTCGTGCCTACACACCATTGGTTAAAAAACCGATCGTGTCAGAACGCGGTGACGTAAAACACAACGATGTGCTGAAAAAAATGAAGTTCAATGCTTCCAAGCATGCGTTGACTTGATTCTGAGCATGCGTGGATTTTTAACCGATGGACGTGCCTACAAACAATCGTTTTTTTATCCTATCGGTTAGGTATCCATCGGTTAAATTTAAAACAAGTTTGCTTTTTTTTTAACCGATGGATAAATAACCGATGGCGCCCACACACGATCGGTTTGGTCTGATGAAAACGTTTCAACGATCATGTGTACGCGGCCTTAGTCTCAATGCTCATTGGAGCACCAGGCTATGGGCAGATGAGAGCAGCTGGCTCAGGATCTCAGCAGTACGCTGAAACAGCTGCTCGTCAGGCATCTGGGTTTATCCTAACATTATTGTCAGAATCCTTTTTTAAAGTGGCATCAGCCAACCTTGCACTCCTGTGACCCACATGAGAAGAACGGCCAAAAGAGCTTTGGCCATTTTTCTCTTTTAAGACACATATCTCATCCAACATAATACATTTTCTTCAATTACTGAGCCAATACGGTTTGCATTACCTGGTATTTGATAAAGCACACATTTTGCCTTATATAAATTTAGTTATAACCTTATTTTTTCTTTCTACTCTTTTAGATTGTCACATGAGATTAGGGGATGGGAATCTCTACATTCTGTGATGTCATTGACATAAAAAGGAAGTAATATATTTCCTTCTTTCTTTCCTAAAAGGATATGATAAATCTTCTCTATTAGGACAATGGTATCACACAGGGGATATCCTGTGTGTGTGACTTATGATAGATATGTATCTTACAGTGACAATCTTAAGCTGTCCTGTCACTAACTTTACAAGTCTGCCTGAATAAATCCAACATAAGTTACAATATATAACATTATTTTTAAGAATAACCTTTTATCACTTAGGGCAGTGGTGGTCATCAACCCTGTCCTCAGGGCCCACTAAGGCCGTGTACACACGATCGGTTTGGACCGATGAAACTGCCCTTAAGGCCAGTTTCATTGGTCCAAACCGATCGTGTGTATGGCCCATCGGACCGTCGTCCGTCGGACCAAAGTTTTAAAACTTGCTTTAAAATCGGACCGATGGACGCCTGACCATCGGGCCAAACTGATGGTTAGTACGCAAAAGCATCGGTCCAAAAACCTGCACATGCTCAGAATCAAGTTGACGCATGCTTGGAAGCATTGAACTTCGTTTTTTCAGCACGCCGTTGTGTTCTACGTCACCGCGTTCTGACCCAATCGGATTTTGGACTGATGGTGTGTACGCACATCAGACCATCAGGCCACTTCAGCAGGTGAACCGATGAAAACGATCCGTCGGACCATTTTTATCGGATTGGACCGATCGTGTGTACGCGGCCTTACAGGCCAGTTTTATGTCTTACCTTGGGGAGATGCAGACTAGAATACTGCAATCACTGAGCAGCAAATGATATCACCTGTGATGTATTTCAGTTATCCTGCAAACCTGGATTGTTAGTAGGCCCTGAGGACAGGGTTGATAGCCACTGACTTAATGCCCATTTATATCTATGTGTGCTTATGTAGAGCAACATACACTATATTACCAAAAGTATTGGGATGCCTGCCTTTAAATGCACATGAACTTTTATGGCATCCCAGTCTTAGTACGCAGAGTTCAATATTGAGTTGGCACACCCATTGTAGATATAACAGCTTCAACTTTTCTGGGAAGGCTGTCCACAAGGTTTAGTTGGGTGTCTATGGGAGTGTTTAACCATTCTTCCAGAAGTGCATTTGTGAGGTCAGGCACTGATATGAACAAGAATGCCTTCCTTGCAGTCTCAGCTCTAATTCATCCTAAAGGTATTCTATTGGGTTGGGGTCAGGACTCTGTGCAGGCCAGTCAAATTCCTCCACCCCAAACTTGCTCATCCATGTCTTTATGGAAATTGTCCAAAATGTATTGGTATGCTAACACCTTGAGAGTTCCTTTTACTGGAACTGAATAACAACCCCACACCATTATTCTTGATCACCAAGTGATTTAGTGGGGTGGCCCAATAAATGTGCCAATATAGTGTGGATGAGCAAGCTTGGGGTGGAGGAACTGGCCTGCACAGAGTCCTGACCTCAACGTCAATAGAACACCTTTGGGATGAATTAGAGCAAAGACTACAAGCCAGGCATTCTCGTCCACCATCAGATCCTAACCTCACAAATGTGCTTCTGAAAGAATGGTTAAATACTCCCATAGACATACTCCTAAACATTGTGGATAGCCTTCCTATAATATAGGGTGCTGTTATAGCTGCAAAGGGTGGTCCAACACAATATTGAAGCCTACAGACTAAGACTGGGATGCCATTAAAATTCATGTGCATGTAATGGCAGGTGTCTCAATACTTTTGGTAATATACGGTATGTTACATGTATTGCTGTTAGGGTGCCATTTACTTTGTACTAAGGCAATGCACATGCATTGCAGCATGCCACGGCACACAGCAACACACCATAATTCATTTAAAAAAGTGAGGCACATTTTTAGGATACTTTGGTGCATTGGCAGCCTATATATTTCAATGGGATGTTTTACCATGGTGCAAAATAACGTGTTGGGCGTTCGTTTATCCTTCACATGGTATATAACTGAAGTACCACTTCCATCATAGTGGGGACGGAACAATCTCCAGGGTGCCACACAGTGGCCAACACTGTAAATATCTCATACCCCAAGCGGGGAAGGAATATCTGGTGTGTGCAGCAATAAAAAGAGCACAGATAAGTCATGAATGCTTTGATCACTTATTGGAATTACCGTAGATTAATGATTTTTTCACCAGCACGCAGCACAGTTCTGATTACCAAGCACTAGAGTCAAAGACAAAGACTTTTACACATTTGTGGTCAGAGTCTTCGAGTATGGAATGTGATCACCCTAGCAACCAAGGCCTGAGGTGTGCCTTGGCCTAGCTGGTTGGTATGCCTAGAAGAGGGCATACCCTGAATATGAGAATAAGAAAAAGAACAAAGAGAAATGGAGTGTGTGAAGCTGGGGGAACGGGTGGGTGGGAAACCAGAAATGGCGCCAACACCGGACCTGACGTGGGAGGAGCCTTAAGTACTCGCCAGACTCCTCCCACAAATACAGGCTAACCATACGGCAAGCCTTAATACTTGTGGTCAGAGTCTTCGAGTATGGAATGTGATCACCCTAGCAACCAAGGCCTGAGGTGTGCCTTGGCCTAGCTGGTCGGTATGCCTAGAAGAGGGCAAAAGACACATGTGTAGGTGAAGAAGGGTAGAGAACACACCGTCCAGTGGAGTAGCGTACGCCTGGAAGGCAAGCATGCAAGAAACCGTTACGACAGGAGAACCCACCGACCCATGACTTGAGACACAAGGAAACCTCTATGGAATCTGTGAACCACTTAGAACTTATTGACCCATGAAAGATGGAACGAGCCTGATGCCCAAGACAACCCCACCCTAAGGAATG
This sequence comes from Rana kukunoris, assembly GCA_029574335.1. Lineage (NCBI taxonomy): Eukaryota > Metazoa > Chordata > Amphibia > Anura > Ranidae > Rana > Rana kukunoris. The sequence continues at coordinate 139,976,363 of CM056051.1, read as the reverse complement.
AACTACTTGTGACCAGAGGATGCATGGGGGAAATGGAGCAAGGGCCAAGCGGATTGAAACCTTCAACCGGGCAATACCCGCGCTGATGTAGGGAAGCGAGAGGGTAAGTTGCAAAAAGGACCACAGGCAGGAGACTGAGTGTCAGCTACCTGAAAAAGCGGATAAGGCCGATGCACTGGTAATAGCATCGTGGCACATGGGAACCAAGCCAGACTCGGATTGGGAACATAAACTAGCAAACAAGACAACAGATCACCAGACATGCAACGATCACAACCCCTTCGGCACCTACCTAAGAAGGAGAACATGAGCAGGAACATCGAGACCACTGCGCGTGAATGAACCAAGACTGCCCACCCCTATGTGAAAGTTACATGCGCCCGAGTAACCTGCAGCGCAGACACAGGTGACAACTGAACACTCAAGGCTGGTGAACCCACGGAGCGTGGTGGGTAGTCGTATAGGTGTAAGAATGAACGTGTATCGTATGACGTATGGTATACGGGCGAGAAGATTGTGGGCGACAATCATTAAAAACGAAACCTCAGCCCGTATGGATCTGTAGACGAGACAGATCCTGAGATTTGAATGCTAGCTAACTAACCCAGTTGCAACATGACAAAGAACAATGAGACACGATAACAAACAACAACCACGCCATGACAGACAATACGACCGACATGCTGGGGCAGAAATGACAAACGTGCGACTGGGGCAGAAATGACAGAAACGTGCGACTGGGGCAGAAATTACAGATAACCGATCACCAGACAAGCAACAACCCCCCCCTCCCCCCGGCACCTTACCTAAGTTCGGGAACATGAGCGAGAACATCGAGACCACTGCGCGAGAATGAACTAAAAGATGGCACCCACCCCTATGTGATTGGTAAATGAGCCTGAGTAACCTGCAGCGCAGACATAGGCGATAACCGAACACTCAGGACTGGTGAACCCACGGAGCGTGGTGGGTAGTCGTACAGGTGTGAGAATGAAAGTGCATCGTATGACGTATGGTATACGGGCGAGAAGATTGTGGGCGACAATCATTAAAAACGAAACCTCAGCCCGTATGGATCTGTAGACGTGACAGATCCCGAGATTCGAATGCTAGCTAACTAACCCAGTTGCAACATGACAAAGAACAATGAGACATGAAGACCAACAAACAACAACTACGCCGTGACAGACAGACGTCATGACCGACATGCTGGGGCAAAATGACAGAAACGTGCGACTGGAGGGCTGGGCCAGAAACGCAGAGACTGGAGGGCTGGGCCAGAAACGCAGAGACTGGAGGGCTGGGCCAGAAACGCAGAGACTGGAGGGCTGGGCCAGAAACGCAGAGACTGGAGGCCTGGGCCAGAAACGCAGAGACTGGAGGCCTGGGCCCGAAACGCAGAGACTGGAGGCCTGGGCCCGAAACGCAGAGACTGGAGGCCTGGGCCCGAAACGCAGAGACTGGAGGCCTGGGCCCGAAACGCAGAGGCTGGAAACGCTATGAGGGTAAGCCCCTGGGGACAGGAACACCCCAAAACCGCTGTGACTGAAATCGCGGGCCAGAAACGCTGTGACTGAAAACGCGGGCCAGAAACGCTGTGACTGAAAACGCGGGCCAGAAACGCTGTGACTGAAAACGCGGGCCAGAAAACGCTGTGACTGAAAACGCGGGCCAGAAAACGCTGTGACTGAAAACGCGGGCCAGAAAACGCTGTGACTGAAAACGCGGGCCAGAAAACGCTGTGACTGAAAACGCGGGCCAGAAAACGCTGTGACTGAAAACGCGGGCCTGAAAAAGCGGGCCAGCACTCGCGGGCCAGAAATGCTATGACTGAAAACGTGGGCCAGAAACGCTATGACTGAAAACGTGGGCCAGAAACGCTGTGACTGAAAACGTGGGCCAGAAACGCTGTGACTGAAAACGTGGGCCAGAAACGCTGTGACTGAAATCGTGGGCCAGAAACGCTGTGACTGAAAACGTGGGCCAGAAACGCTGTGACTGAAAACGTGGGCCAGAAACGCTGTGACTGAAAACGTGGGCCAGAAACGCTGTGACTGAAAACGTGGGCCAGAAACGCTGTGACTGAAAACGTGGGCCAGAAACGCTGTGACTGAAATCGTGGGCCAGAAACGCTGTGACTGAAAACGTGGGCCAGAAACGCTGTGACTGAAAACGTGGGCCAGAAACGCTGTGACTGAAAACGTGGGCCAGAAACGCTGTGACTGAAATCGTGGGCCAGAAACGCTGTGACTGAAATCGTGGGCCAGAAACGCTGTGACTGAAAACGTGGGCCAGAAACGCTGTGACTGAAAACGTGGGCCAGAAACGCTGTGACTGAAAACGTGGGCCAGAAACGCTGTGACTGAAAACGTGGGCCAGTACTCGTGGGCCAGTACTCGTGGGCCAGTACTCGTGGGCCAGTACTCGTGGGCCAGTACTCGTGGGCCAGAAATGCTATGACTGAAATCGTGGGCCAGAAAACGATATGACTGAAATCGTGGGCCAGAAACGCTATGACTAAAATCGTGGGCCAGAAACGCTATGACTAAAATCGTGGGCCAGAAACGCTATGACTGAAATCGTGGGCCAGAAACGCTATGACTGAAATCGTGGGCCAGAAACGCTATGACTAAAATCGCAAGCCAGAAACGCTATGACTAAAATCGTGGGCCAGAATTTATCTGAGAGAAATGCTGAGCCTGACACATAGGGGCCGAACTGCCATGACAGGAAACCTGGGCAGAAAAAGGTATGAGACAAATGGTGAGTCTAAAAGCGGAGCCTGTGCTGCTGAAGCGTAAATGCGATAACAGAACCCTGGGGCCGAACGATGAGGGAAAATGCTGCGCCTGAAACGCCGAGGCAGAAATACAAAGACAGAATCCTGCCAGAAGGAAATGCCGAGACTGAACCGCTGAGGCAGAAAAAGCACTGACAGTAACGCTGAGACTGCAACGCAATGACAGAATCCTGGGGCAGTCCACGCTGAGACTGGACCATGAGGCAGAAATGCACAGACAGCAAACCTGGGGCAGAAACGCTATGACAGAATGCAGCTACTGAAAACGAATGACAGAAATGCCAATGAGAAAAGCTGAGACTGAAACTGAAAAGACAGAAAACGTGGGGCAGAAACGGTATGACAGAATGCTGAGATGGAAACCAGAACCCCCCCCCCCCCCAGACCCAAGGACTGAAAACACCCCCCCCTGCACCCACCGGGAGCTATGACGGAACACCCCCCCCCCTCCCCGGGGCAGGACGCCACGACGGAATCCCCCCCCCCCCGGGGCAGGAAGCTGTGAAGGAAAAAACCCTGGGGCAGGGCGCTGTGACCGCAACCCCCCGGGGGCAGGAATGCTATGACAGAAACCCCCCCCCCCCCTTACATGAGTGTGCTACACATGCCCCAAACGTACTGAAGCTGTAATGCAAAGCATGGAAATACTGGGCCCGAGAGCCTGACAGAAACTCTTGGGGCAGAAACGCATGACAGAAACTCTTGGGGCAGAAACGCATGACAGAAACTCTTGGGGCAGAAACGCATGACAGAAACTCTTGGGGCAGAAACGCATGACAGAAACTCTTGGGGCAGAAACGCATGACAGAAACTCTTGGGGCAGAAACGCATGACAGAAACTCCTGGAGCAGAAACGCATGACAGAAACTCCTGGAGCAGAAACGCATGACAGAAACTCCTGGAGCAGAAACGCATGACAGAAACTCCTGGGGCAGAAACGCATGACAGAAACCCCTGGGGCAGAAACGCATGACAGAAACCCCTGGGGCAGAAACGCATGACAGAGCAGGAACGCGGGGCAAAAACGCATGACAGAGCAGAAACGCATGACAAACTATGGGCAAACGCACTGACAGAAAAGACTAGAACGTAGAGCGACTGAAACGCAGAGACAAATTGCAGAAATGCAAGGAAGACTGGCAGCGTAACAACGCAACGACAGAAACGCCGGGGCAGAAATGCTAAGACAGAAACGCCGGGGCAGAACGCCATGACAGAAACCCAGGGACAGAACGCTAAGAAAATGCATTGGCTGGAAACCTGGTGTGACAGAACGCTAAGACAATTGCAGCAACGAGCAGACTGCCTGCGCAACCCGTGGGAAAAGGTGCTGGCATGACCCCAGGAATGAAGGGTGGACAGTCTCCTTTCCCCCCCTCCATGTTGCCAACGTGACCCCCCCCCCCCAAAGACACTGTGTGCCTGGAATGCATGGCTCAGCGAGCTTGTGAACTGACAGGGAAGAGTGGGTGGATGCCCCGAGCAGCAGCGTGCCCCCCTCCCCCCCCCCCCGCATGGACAAGCGGATGGCCGTGCAAGTAGCAGGAGTGCTCACCAAGCAAGTGGGTGGAAGGACGCCCCCCCTCAGCGTGAGCCTGGAAGCCGACAGGGACAAGGAGCGGGCGTCCCGCAGCTTGCCTGGAGTGGGGTGGTGTACGGCCCCCCCCCCTCCCCCTCGTGCAGTGGCGCGCACCCTGAGAAGTGCTCCTCCGCTCTGAGTCCTCCGCTCTGAGTGAGGAAGGGAGACAGGGGAGGAAGGCGGCCCGGTGAATGCATGGGGAGAAACTGGCGGCGCAGCGTGCACCCGGACAGCTCACCCCCCGAGATCCCGGAAGGCAAATAAAAGACGAGCGAGGGGGCAGGTCTGCAGCGCAGTGGGTTGGTGGGTGGCGGGCTCCCGCTCCATGATGTCCAGCGTTCGAACCGGGACAAGCTAACCACGCAGCAGCCCCTCCCGGGTTTGGTAAGGGAGAAACACGTGGACGCCCCCCTCACTGCCAGCATCCGTGTATAGCCAGAAAAGCGGGCACCCCCTTCCTCCATCAAGCCGGCATGCCCTCGGGGAAAGGACAGGTAGATAGACAAGATAGATGGCTGGGCAGGCTGCCTCACATCAATGAAACCCGGGAGAGACACCGCCACGAGGCTGCTGCTACTCTGCACCTCCCCCTTCAACCAGAAATGGCGCCAACACCGGACCTGACGTGGGAGGAGCCTTAAGTACTCGCCAGACTCCTCCCACAAATACAGGCTAACCATACGGCAAGCCTTAATACATGTTTTCGGATGCACTCTATTACTTATTTTGGAGATTTTTGAAATTAAGCACTTGACTACACGTAAAAATACTTTATTTATTCATAAATATCCATTTGATGTATTTCATTTGCACATTTATTTCTTATCTTTAACACAGCACTTTATATTTAGCTTATAGGTACCCAGCATGGTATATACATCTATTGCACACCATTACTTCCCACTAACGCCGTGTACACACGATCAGTCCATCCGATGAGAATGGTCCGAAGGACCATTTTCATCGGTTAATCGATGAATTTAACTGATGGTCTTATGTGCCTACACACCATCTGTTAAAAAAAAACGTTTGTGTTAGAACGCGGTGATGTTTAACACAATGACGTGCTGAAAAAAAAGAATTTCAATGATTCCAAGCATGCGTCGACTTGATTCTGAGCATGTGCGGCCTTTTAACCGATGATTTTGCATACTAACGATCGGTTTTGACCCATCGGTCAGGCGTCCATCGTTCAAATTTTAAAGCAAGTTCTGCTTTAACTGACCGATAGGGCCCACACACAATCGGTTAGGACCGATGAAACGGTCCTTCAGTCCGTTTTCATCGGTTTTGACCGATCGTTAGTGTTGAGCAGAATATGCCATATTCGATTTCGCGATATATCACGAATATATAGTCGAATATTCGAGATATATTCGCTAAATACGAATATTCGTGATATATTTTGGAAATGAAATCATTGCGAATTTTCGCTATCGCGAATGCGAATGCGAATTGCGAATTGCGAATTGCGAATGCGAATATTCGAGAAATGCGGAATGGAGCACTCTGATTGGCTCAGAATATTCGTGATATATTACAATACACAATAGTTGCGAATATTCGAGAAATGCGGAATGGAGCACTCTGATTGGCTCAGAATATTCGTGATATATTACAATACACAATAATTGCGAATATTCGGCAAATGCGGAAGGAGCACTCTGATTGGCTCAGAATATTCGTGATATATTACAATACACAATAATTGCGAATATTCGAGAAATGCAGAATGGAGCACTCTGATTGGCTCAGAATATTCGTGATATATTACAATACACAATAATTGCGAATATTCGGCAAATGCGGAAGGAGCACTCTGATTGGCTCAGAATATTCGTGATATATTACAATACACAATAATTGCGAATATTCGAGAAATGCGGAATGGAGCACTCTGATTGGCTCAGAATATTCGTGATATATTACAATACACAATAATTGCGAATATTCGGCAAATGCGGAAGGAGCACTCTGATTGGCTCAGAATATTCGTGATATATTACAATACACAATAATTGCGAATATTCGAGAAATGCGGAAGGAGCACTCTGATTGGCTCAGAATATTCGTGATATATTACAATATAAAATAATTGCGAAAAATGTCGAGAAATGCGGAATGGAGCACTCTGATTGGCTCAGAATATTCGTGATATATTACAATACAAAATAATCGCGCGATATCGCTATTGCCGAATAATCGCATTGCGATTTTTCGGGAATATAAAATGAGCGCTGCAGCTACTCGGCCCAAGGTCTCTAATCATACCAGCAATGCTTTTAGACGTCGATGGGGATCTCTAGGATGTGATCTGTTCTAAAAAAAAATTGAAAAAATACGAAATAGCGAATATTCGCCGCGATATTCGCGTTATTCACGAATACTCGAATATGCAATATTCGTAGCGAATATTCGCAATGCGAATATTCGTGAGCAACACTACCGATCGTGTGTACGCAGCCTAACTCAGCACTTTATATAGCTTATAGGTACCTAAGTTGGTACATACACATCTTATTCCTATATTTTTAGAGAAAATCAATAGAACAGCGCTACATCTACCTCACCTACTCTCTGCATATTAACGTGTGACATAAGGCACATTGATGCACCATAAAAATGTAAATAGACCCCAACACATCCTCAAGCTCCAGGCAAATGACTAGGATTATGTTAAAAGAATGTTGCAGACAGGCTGAAATATTTGCCCAGTCTCCCGTTCCCCAGTGATGGGACTGAAACAATTTTAGATATGTGTAAACACAACCACATAGGCACCGGGATATGGGTGATTGTGTCATCTCTATTGCCGCGTATAGACGATTGGACATTCCAACAACAAAACCGTGGATTTTTTCCCACCTATGTTGGCTCAAACTCGTCTTGCATACACACGGTCGCACAAATGTTTTTGGAAATTCTGAACGTGGTCACATACAACAGGTACGACGGCACTATTAAAAGGGAAGTTCAATACCAGTCGTGTTAGTAGAAGTTTGGTGAGAGACAATTTGCGCTTTTCAGCCTTGTGCTTTTCAGTCCGTTACAGTGTGACGAATGTGCTATCTCCATTACGAACGCTAGTTTTACCAGACCGAGCACTTCCGTCTTGTACTTGATTTAGAGCATGCGTGGAATTTTGTGCATCGGAATCGGCTACACATGATTGGAATTTACAAGAACAGATTTTGTTGTCGTGAAATTTGAGAACCAGCTCTCAAATTTTTGTTGCCGTAAATTTCGACAGCAAATGTCCAATGGAGCCTACACACAGTCAGAATTTCTGACAACAAGCTCCCATCAAACATTTGTTGTCGAAAATTCTGACCTTGTGTATGTGACATAAGTCAGAAGCCCTAGAGAAGCCATAAGCCCCAGAAGCCCTAGCCCTATTAACCCTAGATAGTACCGGAACAAATTATGATTTTTCCTTTTATAAAGAAAAGACGACAAAAGGTATTGCCAGAAGTAATCTTGTGTTCTCTGGCAGATGTAACCCTTACACATTACCTAGCATGAATTCAGATAGTATTTGAAAATACAGTATATCTGATGCAAGGATCTATTTAAGTTGAGATGTTACAGAGCTATAAAGTCTATCATTGAACAAAAATTTGATCAAAGTAAAATGAGAAGATGAATGTCACAGACTGAAGGCTGGTAAAGGTTCATTTATCCACAGGGGTATTACAACATTAAATAAGTGCACTTTCTAACATATGGTTAGAGTATGTTAATGGTATCTGTATGTGGTTAATTTGTTTGATATGTTGGTCAGGTGACACATATAACCAGAAAATGCACCCCGGAAAATCACAGCAAACAACATTGTGCTTGAATTATTATCTTGCGATTTCTTCAAATCACGACGCATATTGTGGCAAATAAAAGTCTGCCGTGCTTTTGTTTTATTTAAGTGGTTTCACTAACCTTCTGCTAATTGAATTCAGATGCAAATGAATCATCCTGGTCTCTGAGGCAATAGGCAAGTAGAGCATATGTTATAACGTGTGGACAGCTGAGTAATTTAATTTATTTTCCTTTTATAGATACACATGTGACATCTAATTTAATCCAGTGTCATGTTCCTTTTTATTCAGTCTCCCTTGTTTTATTATCACTTCATAAATACTCCCATAGATGTAAAAGCCGAAAATATCAATGCAAAATCAAGCATTGCATGGTCTTCATATGCACATTAACACCAGCTAAAGACTAATAAAAGGGAAATTTCCAGCTGTTAAATGCACACCACATGCATTGAAAAGCTAATTGAACTTCATTTGTTCTGTTTTATCCTCCATATTTAATTGGAAGAAATAAAGTTCAGTGAGCTACAAAAAGCTTTAACAGAAATGTATGCTTTAATGTTTAAGGGATAACATTCGAAAAACCTTGTTCAGAAATCAAAACTGTGAAGTTATTTCATATTTGCAGCAAAAAAGGACTATATCATGCTATCAAATCCTAGGGTTGAGGTGTAATGGAAATGTTTTTTTTTACTGATTTTTTTTTTATTGAAAATTAACAAATTTTTTACTTCTTAACCTTTTCTAGAAAAAAAGACAGCTGCCAAGGAAATGAAACGCAATTCCTATAATTTGATATAATGGCACTACAACTCCACTAGCTGTAAAATATGCAGCAAATCAAATTTTAATAATGTATTTGTATTGTGCCAACATAAATAGTGTTGTCTTAGGCCTTGTACACACGATGTAATTTATCCGGTCGGAAACATCCGACGGATATTTCCCAGCGGACAAGGCAAATTTGTCCGTTGGTCTGATGAGCGTACACACCATCGGACAGAAATCCCAGCGGACCAGAACGCGGGCACGTAAACCACGTACAACGTCACTATAAAGGGGAATGCCAAAGCCTACAGCGCCGCCCTCTGTTCCACTTTTGCTAGTTCCGTGTTAGTGAAGGTTTGGTTAGAGCTGATTCGTGCTTTTCAGTCTCTGCGCTTAACAGGTCGTATTTTCCGGTTCAGTGTGTGCTTGTGGGCTCGTATTTGTCCTTCAGTGTCGCCGTGCGCGGCGTTTCTGCTTTGCAGTGCCGTCCTGTACGGTCGTATCTGTTTGATGTGTGATCTTTGCAGGTATTGCTGGATTGGGGGGTGCTTTCTGTTTGAGTGTGTTCTTGACTGACCAGCCGGCCGGTTTAAAGCCATGATGGAGCAGCAGCGCAACTTTTCACGAGTTCGTGCTGTTTATGGGTTTTTGTTCTGGAGTCTGTGTGCATTCCAGTGATTTGGACAGGAACAGTAGGAGGAGGAGTTCCTGGGCCAAGAATTGGTTGCGCCAGCGTAACCGATTCTCTCATATGTCTCTGCTTAGGGAGATCCGGGAGAATAATCCTGATGACTTCAGGAACTTTCTCCGTATGACGGACCCCGTTTTCCACCCTCTGCTGGATCTCCTGTCCCCCTATATCACGAGGCAGGACACTGTGATGCGCCAAGCCATTCCGGCTGAGCAGAGGCTTATTGCCACGTTGCGGTACCTGGCGACTGGGAGGAGCCTGCAGGACCTCAAGTTCTCAACAGGAATCTCTCCCCAGGCGCTTGGGGTCATCATACCGGAAACGTGTTCTGCCATCATACAAGTGATGCAGGAGGAGTTTATTACGGTAAGTTTCCTCCTTTAACATCACAAGCTGTGTCTTTAATAATGTATGCCAATTTTAGAAACTTTTTTTGTTGGTTTTCCTAATTGCCATGATTGTAATATGCTGTGTGCAGAATGTTCCCTTTTCTCCCCATGCATGTTGTTAAGCTTTCCAGGTTAATTTTGTTTGGCCTACCTGCATATTTTTACCTTCATCACTACTAACCTATCCAGCATCATCCCCTAGGGACAAACACACCTTTTTATTTTTCATGTCTTTTTTTTTGTCCTGCTCCATTGTAGTTCAACTCCCCCCCCCCTAAAAAAGTTTATTGCCCCAACAGCGGGATGTGTAGTCTGATAATAATTGGCTCTGGATTTGTTGCCCTAAATACTCACTACACACTAATATTTAGAAATGTTAATACTGTGATGTTGCAGAATGATGTTTTTTACTAGTGTTTGCAATGTTTTTTATGTGCCAAAGTACTAATTTTGAATTTTTGTTTTGTCCCCACAGTTTCCCTCCACGCCACAGGAATGGCAGACTGTGGCTGCCCACTTTGCCCAGCGGTGTGATTTTCCAAACTGCGGAGGGGCAATTGATGGGAAGCACGTCCGCATAGTGCCGCCACCTCTTTCGGGGTCGTACTATTATAACTACAAAGGTTTTCATAGTATCGTGTTGATGGCGGTGGTGTCGGCAGACTACGAATTTTTGTATGTGGACGTGGGGAAGAATGGCCGGCTGTCTGATGGGGGAGTGTTCGCGCGGACCGAATTTTACAGGTGTCTACAAACTGGTGGTCTTGAACTGCCACCGGATGAAGACAATGTGGAAGGACTTCCGTTTTGTTTTTTTTAGCGGACGAGGCTTTCGGGCTTGGACCTCACCTCATGCGGTCTTTTCCCCAGAGGACCCTCACCCCGGAGAGGAGGGTCTTCAATTTCCGGCTGGCCAGGGCCCGGAGGGTAGTCAAGAATGCCTTTGGGATACTCGCCAGCCGGTTCCGCCTGTTCCAGACAGCGATACATCTGGCGGAATATAAATTTAACTCTGTTATTTTGGCCTGCTGCATATTGCATAATTTTTTACGCAGGCATTCCCAGACGTACCTACCCAACATCGGTGCTGAGGCAGGACTACCCTCGGATACCCTTCCTGGGCTGGACACTGGTCGCGCTGGCTCGGTCACCGACTCTGCTCGTGAGGTACGCGACAAATATGTTGAGTACTTCATGGGTCGGGGGGCCATAGCTATGCCAGATTAATATTTCTTTCTAATTCGGCCCCCAAAAGAAAGAAATATTACAAAGAACTAATACATAATTTGACCATTGGACTTTATTCAGTTGTTTGTCATTATTGCTTTTTCTCTTTTGATCTGTCTTCCAGGTTCTGAAACTAGTGCACTTCTTGTGCACAATTTACTTAGCAGGTTTTAGTAAATACACACAATTGCACATTCTAGTCACTCTTCTACAAACTGGGTATTGAGCCTACAAATAAGAAGCCACTGCTTTTTGTGTTTTTTTTGTTGCAAAAATTATTTTTTTATTTGGTGTTTTTCCAAAAATCTTTAGGCTTTTCGTAAAAAAATGTGTTTAGAAAGGATTTTTGTCTTCAACTTTTTGGGTTTTGACAAACATATGTAACAATGGAACTTACAAAGTTCAACCTTTTATTTAGCATACCAAACACAGACGACATGGTCTAATGTCACCCCGGAATCCGCCAAAATTTTAGGATGCACACATGCTGTGTGTGTGATGTGCCAAATGGTGTATTCTCGCCTGAGATCCCATGCCAAATGTTCACATGTGCTATCTGCTATCATGGGTGATCAATGTATGTGGTTTGTGGGTGCAACCCCTTTCTCTCACCTACTTGATAAGCGAGGAAGGGGTTGCACCCACAAAGCACAGACAAGCGATGTACTGTGATGGCAGATATCACATATGAACACACACTGGGGTTTATTTACTAAACAGTGCAAACGCAGGCTTATTTCTGCATATAAGCCAATCAGCTTCTAAATTGAGCTTATTCAATTCAGCTTTTGCATCTAAACATGGAAGCTGATTGGTTTATATGCCAAGTGAGGCTGCTTTTGCACGTTATAGCTTTAATAAATAAACCCAAGTGTGTGTGTGTGCATCCTCCAATTTTGGCGTATTTTAATGTAAAAATATACAACATCTTTGAAAGTGGGGTGGTTGGGGGTGAGGGCAGGGGGGAGGGCCAGGGGGGGGGGCAGATGGGGGGGATAGTCTTCTATATACGTCCCAAAATATCTAGCATGTTTTTGAAGTTTTGGTCCATCACCACCATCCTTTCCCTCATATTGGCCAGATCCGTGCTGCACTCCATTATCTGCTGTATTAGGATTTGTGCACTTGCACGAGAAAAAATAGGAGCAACAGATGTGCTAATCCCATCTTCATCCCCTAAAAATTTCAAAAAGAAAAAAAAACATTGTAAGTAAGTAAGGTGCAGGCCTATCTACATTTTTTTCCCTGCAAAGCTGGGGTGTCACTGACCTGTTGTACTGAGAAGTTCAACATCTTCTACAACTTCTCCTTCTTCTTCAACGTCTCCTTCCTCCACCAATCCGCCTAATTCCACCAATCCGCCTAATTCCACCAATCCGCCTTCCTACACCAATCCGCCTTCCTCCACCAATCCGCCTTCCTCCACCAATCCGCCTTCCTCCTCTCTCCCTTCCTCCTCTCCTTCTTCCTCCTCTCCTTCTTCATCATCCTCCTCCTCCACATTTTTTTTTTGGCCGTTTTGGAGACAGTGTGGGCCTCCCTGACTCCTCATAGCGCTGTCCTCTTCTTTCCCCTAAAAACCAACAAAAAAAAGGAAACTCATCAGCAACCAGATATTTTTGGAGGGCCTAATTTGCAAACATTGCTTAGAAGTGGCGTTACAATTGTAGTTTTGGGCTTATTCCAGCAAAAAGCATATTTTTTTGGTGGTAGATGACTTGTCCCAAGCTGTGATATAATGAGCCTTTTTGGTGAAGTGACACACATGGCTGGCCTCCAGAATAACTATTTTTTGGAGTCCCTTCACCAAAAGTACAAATTAGTATTTTATGGGGGGAGACACAGGTTCTCAAAATGACAGATGTGAAAACAGCTGCTTATTAGGATATCTCATCAATGTGTGAATGAATGAATCCTGTTTGCCTTTTAAAATCAACTTCGTTTGCACAAACAAATCATATTTTCCTCATTGTTTCTCTAAACTATGTTTTTCGCCAAATAGCCACGTCCAGGTGTGATGTTCCCGGACCCGCGGATTTTGGAGAAACTAGGTGATGGAACGATGTTGGCTACGATCGTGGCAAGTCATCGGATTTATTAGCCAAACTTTACTAAGTTTACAATGCAGGGGTTGAAAAATACAAGCAGGCCAACGAGGCACATGGCGAAATAGACATGGCAAAACATTTGAAAAAACAATAGGCACTCCAAAGACATTTTAAAGTACTTACTTTTTTCTATGATTTTCAGGATTTTGCGATACTGCTTTGCCTAGCGCAGTTTTAAGTCAGACCAGCGTTTCCGGAGCTGCTCTTTTGACCTGGTGACCCCAAAAATCTCAAAAAGTTTCGTCGCCGCATTATCCATAATTTTGGACTTCCTCCGGTTAGGGGTGCTGTATGGCCCATGCTCACCATCATAGTCCTTCCGTCGCAGTATGGACACCATCTCCACCATCTCTTGTAGAGACATGTTTGTGGCCTTGTATCGTTTTGGCCTGGATCTGAACGTTCCGGCCTCTGTCCCTTCCAGATCCCGATCAGAGGCTAATGTGCGCTCGTGTGACATCGCCATATTTTCCAATCTACATTGCATATGGGCGTGGAAAACAGGAATTGGTACGTCATGGGCGGAGACGAGGGCGGCGCTTCTTGATTGCGTGGGGATATAATGGAAACGACGTGATTACGTAGGTTACGCGGAGATTACTCGAGCGGAAACGAGGAGAGAGAGAGACAAAGGTAAATGAAAACATCGGATCAGAGGCCTAGAATTTGAACAGCCATGGGGGGATGGGGCTTTTCAATGTTGTTTGCACCCTTTTAGTACTACTGGTATTTAGGCATTTTGGGGCACACCATAACATTTAGAGAGCCAAGTGCTTGTACACATCACTTCATCAAGATATATGTAGAGAATGCTCTATCCTCTTTATTTGGATTTTAGAGTATGCAGTCAGATCATGCAAGTATTGTTGTGTGTTGGTTGCACAGAGATAAGTAGTTAGTGTTTTCTGCCATCAATGCTGAGGGGCATGATAGCTACCCACAGGGCCGCCATCAGGGGGGGTACAGGCATTACACCTGTATAAGGGGCCCGGGGGTCCCCAGGGGCCAGGATGGGAACCACCCAAAAAAAAATTTTATTACAAAATATTGTATTTTTTAGTAATTTTTTTAGAGGTCCGGAGGTCCCCAGGGCCCCGGATTGCTACCCCCCTTTTTACATATATTTTCCTTTATTGCTTATTTTTGTAAAGGCCCCCCCCGCTTCTCTATTTCATCATTCCGCAGCACCCCCCCCCCCCCCCCCCCAGTTCACTGCTCCAGGGGGCCCATGCCTGAAGCTGTGTAAGGGGCCCCAAAATTCATGATGGCGGCCCTGGCTAAACATGAACTAGTGCCTTGATGAGTACTAGCATTAATATTCATGGTGGATGTGTTTCTTATCTACATGCTACATGCTACAACTTCAACAAATGGCTCTGCATGACACCTTTTTTGGGGGCTACAACAATGCGGCAGAGCTGGCCAGCTATGTAGCAGCAGAAGACACTGTGTTTGTATACTGTAGTTGCTCTAAAATGAATGAATGTGCACATATTTTGAGAATCTCAAAGCTGAGCCTTTTTTAAATTGTGCTTTGTGTTTGTTTGTCTTTTTCGATTATAGATATTACTATTGAACTAATTTTTAGGAGGTGAAAGCTGGTCAAGATGGATTTGCTGAAAGGGAAGGAGGCAACAATGCAGCCAAAAACACGCTATCGGGATATGCCCCTTCTTTGGGACACCAAGCACCCAGAATATTTAGATACCCAGAAGAGAGCGGCAGCACTTGATGAGATTGCTACATACCTGCACACTTGGGTGCCAAATTGCACCGGCGACATGGTGAAGGATAAATTTAGTAACCTCAGGAGAAGCTACAGAAATGTGTATAAAAAACGAAAATATCCGAAATCAGGATCAGCAGCAGATAAGAAAAAGGAACCCAAGCTCTGGTACTACAAAGAGCTCAGTTTTTTTTTTTTTAATTAATTTATTTTTATTGATTTTAACATGTTTATACAGAGCCCAACAGTCATAAGCAGAGTCAGTTTACATGAAAAATACATAGGTACAAGCATACTAGTTCGAGTCCCTGCTCCCATACAGGGTAGTTGACACCTATGGTAAAAGGCTCTAGATCCCTAGATGCTGTTGATTGTGTTATGGACTGTGTGTAACCCACCCCCCTACTCCCCCCACCCTTACCCTTCCCTTGAGAGCATACAATCGGGGTAGGAGATGAAACAGATTGTGCCATCTTGCCGCAGGGTCCCGTTGTTTTGTTTAACCCTCAGAGAGACAAAGAGGAAAAAAAAAAAGAAAGAAAGCACAGAGGAAGAGGGACCATTTCGTGAGTTAAGATTTGTTGTACGAGGACTCGGTAGTTTCCAATTGTTAGCGTCACGGACAGCTAGCTAAGGATTACAGCTGCCTGCTGCCATGGCCCCCATATTTTAACAAATTTGCCATAGTTCCCCTGGGTGGTGTAGTACATTTGAAATTGTTTGTTTCATTGCTGTCAGCCAATTGTCTATAGTCGGGGGGGCCTGTGCTTGCCATCTTTGGGCAATTATCTTACGCGCCTGGAATAGGCATCTCACGATAGCTTCAAGGGTGCCATGTGGTACCCTAGTCTCGTCCATACAACCCAAGAGGCAGGTCCTAGCTATTGGGTCGAGTGCAGACCCGAATATCCCGTTAATCCGTTCTACAATTCCCTCCCAGAAACTGTAGAGTTTTGGGCACTTCCAAACCATATGGATAAGATCTCCTTTATCGTTACATCTTGGGCATTCATTGTTTTGCCTCCACCCTAGTTTGAACATTTTATGGGGGGTGTGATAGACCCGATGTAGTAGGAATAGGTGAGACAGCCTTTGGGCCGGAGCGATAGACACCCAAGCACCCTGATGAAGAATCCTATCCCACTGCTCTAAGGATATTGTGCCCAAATCACTCTCCCACGCCATTTTGCTCTTCCGCGGACCTTCTTTGCTTAGTGCCCTAGCACCCAGGTCGTTATACATACCGGATATTAAGCCCTTGGATATAGTTGCCTCGATTACAATGGTCAAGGCGGGCATTTGTGTCCACGTAACCGTCTGTGAGCCAAATTGCGCCTGTATGGCGTGTCTGACTTGTAAATATTTAAAAAAGGTTTTATTTGAAATTTTAAACTCGCTAGCTAGTTCTTGAAAAGACTTCAAAATTTAGCCCTTGAACAGGTGCTTTAGGCGAAATATGCCTTTACTCACCCAGTCTCTTGATACCTCAATGTCGAGTACCTCTTGTAAATTAATGTTGTTCCAGAGGGGGGAAAATTCTGTTGGCCCATCGTACCCCAGGATTGTTTTTATTGTATGCCATGTTTTAATGGCTAGTTTAGTGATCGCATGTTTATGGCAGAAAAAATCTGCTTCTAGGGCTTCGACTAGTGATTTATGTGGGTTATCTGTTAGCAGGAGTCGATTGTTAACACTACCTCCTTCGGCGGTTCCACATCCCACCAAATGTTGCAGTTGTGCTGCTAAAAAGTATAGCCTTGGGTGTGGAACCGCCATACCCCCCTCTTTTACTGGAAGTTGTAGGGTTTGTAAGCTTATCCTGGGTTGGCCTCCCTTCCATATAAGTTCCCTGAACAATGAGTCTATTTTTTTAAACCATTTATATCCTATCCATAATGGAGAATTATGTAGCAAATATAATAACTGCGGCTGCCAGATCATTTTTATTAAGTTGCACCGCCCTGCAACAGATAAGGGCAATCTTTTCCAGATATCGCACTTGTTTTTCCACTTCAATAAGAGTGGAGCAAGATTTAAATCGATGTACTGGGTAGGATCTTTAGTGATCCAGATCCCTAAATACTTAATTTTGGTGCTTACTGTTATTTGGGAAAGGCCTGGCGACATCAGAAGATCCACCGGGTCCAGCAGCAGCAAAGCTGACTTTGTCCAATTGACAGTAAGGCCTGAAAATTGGCCAAATTCCTCCATCAATTGCATCACTTTATCCAGTGCGTCCCCAGTATCCCCCAGGAAAAACAAGACGTCGTCTGCAAAAAGTGCGATCTTGTCTTCTCCATGATGTCTTCTGAACCCCGTTATGTCCGACCTCGCCCTGGCCATGATTGCTAATGGTTCCATTGCAAGGGCGAACAGAAGGGGGGACAGCGGACACCCCTGCCTCGTCCCCCGCTCCAGCCGAAAGGTCTCAGACGTCTCGTTGTTAACTCTAATCTTAGCTCTTGGTTCAGTATACAACAGTTTGACCCAATTAATATAACAAGGGCCAAAGCCGAAACTATCAAGTACTTTCCAGAGGTATGCCCACTCAAGGCTATCAAAAGCTTTGGCAGCATCGAGTGACAACACTGCCCTGGGTCCTTTACTATCTGTTGGTGTATGTATATTTAAAAAGGTTCGCCTGATATTGATACTCGTTGCTCTCCCTGGTATAAAACCAGACTGGTCTGGATGGATAAGATTAGAAATGAATATATTTAGGCGAGTTGCAAGAATTTTGGCGAGGATCTTTATATCAGAGGATAGTAAGGAGATTGGGCGGTAAGATGAGGGTTCCAGAGGGTCTTTCCCTTCCTTGAGGATTACAATAATAGTTGCTTCCGACATTGAGGGGGGGAGTGCCCCCCCGCTCACCGCCCCCTCAAAAGTCCTCAATAGTTCTGGAAGCAATATCTCCCCAAGCTTCTTATATATTTCAATAAGGAGCCCATCTGGACCCGGGGATTTCTGATTGGGCATATCACTTACTGCTTGTTGGATTTCTTTTAGGGTAATTGGTGCGTCTAGCTCTTGTTTATCTCTATAAGGCAGCGTAGGGACTGCTATTTTCTGAAAGAAAATTTCCATGGCACCACTCGCCGCCCCCCTCCTGGACTTGTAGAGTTCTTTATAATATTCGCAAAATGTTTTTAAAATCACATGGCCTTCAGTTGAACGATGAACTGGATGGCAGGCCTTCAGATTCAACACTACCTTCCAGCCTTCCTCCCAGCGGAACTTCCCCGGATCCCAGGAGCCCTGTAGAATCTGAAGCGGGGCTGGCTGGCATGGAGCCAGATCTGGCCATCTTCGATGAGGTATAGTAGTTTCCAACATATTTTGGTGCTGCTATTTATTTTGAATTAGTGAGTTGATCTGGTAAACAAAAAAAAAACCTTGGGAAGAGAAACCAAAGTTGTGGGCCTACAAATAGGTGTCAGGGATGCCAAATGCAGGGGTCAGAAGGACAGTCTGTTTAATTCAAATTAATACTAACTAAAACAGTCTAGAGAAAGAAAATGTGTGTGATTGATTGTGCAAAATAAAAATTACAACATGTCCCTTTTTTATACACAGGAAGAAGAGACCAGCCAGGAGGTGGCAGCTCCTGAGGCCCATGTCAGCCAGGCAGAAGGGGGGGAGTGGCAGCCAGGAGGAGGCGGGGCCAAGTGAGGTGCAGCAGGTCCCCAGGCCCAGGCTGAGCACCATCAGCCAAGTTCCTCCCCTCCAGATGAGGCCACCAGCTGCAAGGAGGCGCAGGAGTGTGGTGCACGACGAAAGCCTGGAGGTTATACGGGAGGCTGCAGAAATCATGAGGGCCCCCCTCAACCCAACAGAATGCTATAGCGCATTTGTGGCCAATGAGCTCAACCAAGGGGGGGAGGAGCAAAAAAGCCTGGCCAAGGACCTGATTAATCAGGTCCTGGCCAAGATGAAAAGGGACAAGCTGAGCAGGGACACTGTGCTGTGTGACCCGGCCTGGCCTGCTCCCCATCATCATCATCCTCCTCCTGCTGCCACATCACCCCCACCTGCAAGGGTCCGTGGACAGACCCGTGGAAGTTTCGCTGGAAGGAAGTCTGGAAAGAAGTCGAGAAGATGATTCCCTGCCATCCAGTTGATTGTCCAAAAAACTGAGCTTGTTGGAGTAGCACAGCTTGGGTTCCTTTGTTCATGTGCTGCTGATTCTGATTTTTGATATTGACTCCTGAGGTTACTAAATGTATCCTTCATCATGTTGTAATTCCCAAGTATGCATGTATGTTGCAATCTCATCAAGTGCTGCCGTTCTGGTGATTTATAATTTCTTTTTTGGCCGGAAATAAATGGCTTTTGTAGTTACTTTCAAACCTTGTCTATTGTGTTTTATACTGTGGTGAGTAAGCATCAGACATGTGTAAAATAAAATGTGGCATTTGCAAAGGACACAAACTCCTTGGGGGGGACCTTTTGTGGTCGAACTTGGTAAACCCAAAAGAAGCCTAAAACATTTTCAAACCCCCCCCCCCCCCCAAAAAAAAGGAAAAAAATTAAGGATGAAACAACAAAATTACATAAGTTGGGGAAAAAAAAGAAATTTAAACAAAAAAAAAAAAACATGAGGAAACAACAAAAATAACATAATTTGGAAAGATTCCTAAACCGTAAAATACAACTCAAAAAAATAACTCAACACAAAAATAAATATGATACCCTCAACATTAAGTCAAAATAGACATAATAAAAATGTGGAGAACCAAAACAAATGTGGGGAAATCTGGCTAGCACACAGTGAGAAATAGAATAAACACTAACGAAAATGCAAACTTTCAGTATGTGACATTGTGACAAAATTGCATCAGCAAGAGAACGGCTTGCTTCTAGCAAGAGAACAAAGAACAAAAATACGCTCGAAACGGGACACTATATAGAGAGTTTAGGTGACGAATGTGCCAGGTCCCAAACAAACGCGAGTTTTACCTGAACGAGTGCTCCCGTCCCATCGTTTTGACTGAGAATGCGCAGGTTTTTGGTCCGATGCTTTTGTGTACTCACGAGCGGACATATCCGACGGACATGTGTCCGGTGGAACTATTTCAAAGCATGCTTTGGAATTTGTCCGCAGGAGAAATCCGGCCAAAACAGTCCGTTTGCCCATACAGACGAGTGGATTTTTCGGCTGAAATGGTCCGTCGGACCAGTTTCAGCGGATTTATTCCCTCGTGTGTACAAGGCCTTAGGGTTTGTTTACACATGCTTTACCCTCTGATGAGCTATCTGCAGTGGATTGCTTTTCAAAGGGAGTTTGACAGGCAGTGAGGTTTGTGTCCTGTTTTAACCTTCAAAAGTCCACACCTCTGTGCCATTAATACATGCATTTTGTAGTGGTTGGAGCATGGCCCCGTGCACTTGAATGGGTCATGTTTAGCAGGCGGTACTTCCCACCAAACACAATGAGGGGTATTTTTTGCTGCACTGCAATGCAAAGCCTCATGACTGAAGCTGTGGTACACCTCCCTCTGCAACCTTTGCAAGCTTGCTTTAACAAGCTTTTCCACTAGGAAACACATCATCCCTGAAAATAAACTATCAAAAAGTTTTAAAAGTTGTTATATGCAGCATCACTTTGTTTTTGAAGTAATATTCTGAAGGACTAAACAAACATATAAGCCAGATTATTTAAAATCGAATGCTTATTCCACTTTTCTAACCATATTTATAAAAAGATGCAACAGTTTGTCATTGGGACTTTTAATGATGTGCAACACGCCCAATGATGAGATATTATATTTTAGGTGGAAAATACCTTGCGCCCATTCGTGGCTTGCTGCACCCGTTGGGCCATGTATTTACTGCATTTTTATACTTTGATACCTTGGTGTCTCTGTCCCAGGAGCTGTGATGTTTCTTCATCCTTCGTGGTCCCCACCCACTCAGGATGGTCCTGCAAGAGTTTCGGCATCATGTTGGGAACCCAGTGAAAGGCACTGTCGCCACAGCCATGATGTCATCACTTCAATTATCAAATCATGTAAACAGGAATTTTCTTTAAACATAATTGTATAATTGTGAAACGTAATGGTGCCTGCGCTGTGCTGGGGGTAGGTGCCTCAAAATTGAGTGCACAAACTAAAAAGTGAACAAGTGTAAACCACATATGTAAGGAGGATAATAAAACACACAAGTGGGAGTAATACCAAAGGATGTGGTGACATCTGAATATCAACTTATCACAAAGTAAATGGTACCAATGCGAAAGGAAAAAAAGAAAAAACAAAAACACTAAGGTGAAACTCCAAAAAAATGTCTATGAGTGAAAGTCCCAGGGCAGAAAGAAACTTCGAAGGCAGATGTAATACTGATGCAGACTTCGGGGGAGACACCCCTAGTGCTCTCTAACCGCTCACCTTGCGGCTATGTATAAATAGCCAGAAATGCACTCCAGCAGGGACAACAGGCAGCAGAGATGAATGGCGACTAGGGATCTCAATGGCAGATGGACATGCAAATAAATCAGAGAGACAACATAGCATAATCCTGTGAGGGCACTAAAGAAGTGATAAATCACACAGACATGCACTCACTTTTGAGATCATGAAAGGTGGGCCTATCTCCCAAGAACTCTGAGTTCGTAAAGGTCTGGTGTTGATGCTCAGGGTCCCCCTAGGAGCTCGTCTCCCAGTCGTCAAACGTGCGCGCTCTAGTGCTCCTGACACGTATCGTCATGTGACTTCTTCAGAGGATGCAATTGTATAATTGTAGTGACTCTTCACACATTTTATTGTGTGAACATTCTCAAATCCTTTAGTAAATAAGCCTTTGTGAGGCTAGTTCACTCAGACACTGAAGCTTGCTGCTCAATCAACATAGTAAACAACCTACAGAATATGCTGGAATTTAATATTTTACCTTTGAGTTACATTTATATGTCAAAGTAAAATGTAGTTGATATTTTCTGCCAACAGCAAAATAACAAATATATACTATATGTAAAGAAGCTCCTTATCGGTTCCACTCAATTTGCCTGCTTGGATTGTTTGGCCACCACAGGTCCTAATATGGGAAGTGTGTCACTATTCACTATATAGGAAAGTTGATAGGATGTATTTCTGTCTAAAAAAAGGTGCGTGTTTAGTTATATATAGTAGTTTGATTCACTAATTAGTGATAAGTATTATTGCACAAACCTTAAATTGGTATTAAAGCTTGTTTTTTTTTGTTTTTTAGATGACAAACATCTTAATTTAAAGTGTTAATGAACCCGGTGATATAAAAATAGTTCATCTGTACCCCTCCCCCCCCAACAGTGCCCACAGCTTATAAATCTTCTTTTTACATAAAAATATTGCCACTATATACCTTTTTGGATGATCTGTATTCCAAGGTCAGTAATAAACTGGACAGTTTCTTCAGTGCTGAGAGTTCAGGAAGGAGCAGATTTCCACTTCAGCCTGTATACACACCCACACGTGTGATGCGAATATCATGTGACCTGGCTAGCTCTGAGAACAAATAAATAGTCTCTCCAGCAAAAAACACAACTGAGCATGGTCAGATGGCTACCCTTCCTTTGTTAGCTGCCCTTCCCCAGATAGACAGTGCAAGAGGGGGAGGATCTGTGCATACAGGATAAAACAGCCTTTTTACACAATGCAGAGGATTAACCCATTAAGTTTCACAGTGAGTATAACAAGCATTCTAAGCTGCATAACAGACATATTTTACTGTTGTGGGTTTAGTAACACTTTAACTGTTCTGTGCAGTGGTTTTGTACAAAGCAGTTCCAATCCTCCTCTTTTCAATTCCCCACCAGTTCTCCTGGCTCCTCCACCTTGAGCAGTGCCCTGCTATCCTCTTTGGCTCAATGGCTGTGATTGACACTAGTGAAAGCCAGTGGGCTCCCACTGCTGTCTCAGTCATGTGACATTAACATTGCTGAATCAGAAGGGGCTCAAATAAGGATTGGGGGCTGGGGTGACTGCTGCACACAGAATTTTTTTTTTATCTTTATGCTTGGAACGCATAAAGGTAAATATCTTCTGACCTGCACAATCCAGCATTTAGAACCACTTTAAAGCTAAACTTTGTGATAAAAAAATATAAGTCTATAAATCTAAATCTAAATATAAGAGGCAAGCATTCTTCTAGATATGTGCAATAATCCTGTGTGAAACTTTACCTCTGTGCTGGAATTTCTTGTAATAAAGACCAGTCACTGCTGCTCTCTCCCCTTATGAAGGTTGACTGGCTTTGTCTCCACCCCCTGTAGTTTGCTGCAGACAGCCTATAGTGGATAGGTCTGTTGGCCTCTCCCACACCTCTGCTCTCTGCACAGGTTATCTACAGCATAGTCATGATGTCCCTGTTGCTTTAATATCTGGGTTTAAAGAGGCATTTGGTGTTCAAAAAGTAAATTTATACTGTATATTCTTTGTGGCTAATGAGGAATATATTTGAATTAACATTTTTTGGCCTGGAGTTCAGCTTTAACAAACTAAACCCTGGGCAGTAACTTTTGACTAGGATTTAATACTGATCAAATAAAAAAGCATTTTCCTATTTATGCAACCACATCCTTTGTGAGTATGTACAGTCCCTACTGATGATGTGGGGCCACAATCCTAAATGTGCAAGTGTCAGCACAACAGCCTGTAGTGCAAATCAGGGGTGTACCTACTTTTTCCCCATGACAAATATGACATTGGTAATTAAGGCTGGGTTCACATATGAACATGCAGCGGCTCACAGCAGGAGTCCGTGTGTCCTCATTCACCGTTTTAGGTTCGATTTCAGCCCCAATATTTGGCTGAATTTGGACCTAAAATGGACCAAAAGATGCACAGGACTCCTGTGCAAATTGCACCAGAGCCCGCAGCTGAGATATGTGAACCAGCTCAATAGAGAGCTGGTCACAATCTCCTGCTGTGCAAATTGGATGCAGTGAAACTGGCATCCAATTCACACTAGTGTGAACCCAGCCTACGACATATGCCCATATACTGAGCTGTAGTAAAAACCATGCTAAATTGACAGACTTAAATTTGTTTTGTTTTATTTTGACCAGTCTACTGTATTTTTTCTAAACTGGTTTTGTTATGCCTTTCATTTACATTTAGTCATTATGAATACTTTTTAATTATACATTGCATAAAGAAATAAAATATACAGCTGATCAATTGTGTTTGAAGACTCTTTAAGACTTTGACTACCATTGTCAAATAAATCTAATCAAAGCAGTATATCTGTTTGTTAGATAAATTAGACTTTGTATATTGTAGTCAGATGGCTTGTCTGTCTTATCAAAACATTCATTTACAATTGCAATGTTGTTTTTCCAGTATAAATAAATGGATATTACTGGCTATTGTTATTATTACCAAATTCTGGACCAGACTAATTAATCATTTTCTGAGTAAAATTATATTTCATGTTGAATATTGCATTAACTAAAACCTGCACGTTTTTCCTGGTTAATCCCGCATCTTTCTGTAAATGGATAACCTTTATTTTGGTAGTAACTGTAAATATCTTTATTATATTTCTCTCAAAGTTGACTAAGAAAAATTGCCAGGGGAACAATAGAATTAACAGTGAAACAATTAGTACTAATGGAAAGTAGAGATAAACAAAAAAATATTCTTAATTGACATACAAGCAGAATATAAATTTGTAATTAGTATTTATCTTGTTGAAACTTGTTAATAACTTTGTAATTTCTTAATTCTTATGTTCTAGTATCTTTATTTATTAACCATTTAATAAGCATCTCCCTCCTGTGTTGGGCTTAACATATACTAAGCACTGTGAGTAAGTTGTAACAGAAGCTCTTCTTATATATATATCATGATATAGTGTATATGATCATTAGAGTTAATCCAGAAATTTGGATACATTTGGACCAAATTTTATGAATCCTGATTATGCAAGCAGATCTAAATTTCAGAATTAATTTTGTCAGTTTGGATTCCCAGAAGGAAATAAAACAGTAAGGCCGCGTACACAAGACCAAATAAATCCGATCAAATCGGTCTGTCAGACCGATTTGATCGGATTTGTCTGCTGGGATATATTGGTTTGATCGTGTACACACGATCAAACTAAAATCCCTGCCGGCAGACAGCGCGGTGATGTGGCGGTGACGTTGACGCCGCCACGTCACCGTCACCAGGAAGAATCCATTCGACGCATGTGCGGGCAAATATGTCTGCTGGTTAGCGTATTAACCAGCAGACATGTCGGACGGACGGGTTCCCAGCAGACAGATTTTAAAGCATGCTTTAAAATCTGTCTGCTGGAAAAATCTGTCTGTCCGCCCGTACACACGATCGAATTTGTCTGCTGAAACGGTCCGTCGGACCGTTTTCAGCAGATAGATTTGATCGTGTGTACGTGGCCTTACAATTGTTTCAAAGTTTGTTTCTGCCAAATAATTGTTTCTGCTTTTGCTGGATATCTATAATTTGATTTGGAATACAACAAAAGTGTTATCAGGAAAAGGAACAGGCAAAAGGTCAGGGTGGATGACAAACAAGAAGTCAATTAGCATAGAAACAGGAATTCTGAAACTAGCATGGAATGTAGGCATTGGTTAGGAAATTAACCTAATGCTCAGGCTACAGGTGTTGTGTCTGTGCACAGCTAAATTGTAAGCTTGATTAATAGGTTGAGTCATCCTCTAGGTCAGTGATGGCGAACCTTGGCACCCAGATGTTTTGGAACTACATTTCCCATGATTCTCAACTCCACTGCAGAAAGCATGAGCATCATGGGTAATGTAGTTCCAAAAAATATGGGGTGCCAAGGTTCGCCATCACTGCTCTAGATGCTAGGAAGGAGAGACCACATGCTAGGCAGCTGATCTTCGAAACAGATTACACCGTATTTAAAAGCATGAGATGCCAACAATCTATCAAACAAAATAAAAAAGGTAGAAAACCCAACACTAAAAATTAATAAAGAAAACCCGATGGTCACGGACATTCCTGGGATCGTGCCCCAGGGGGCATGCAGAAGCACAATTCTAGGAGGA
The DNA here is from genome assembly GCA_029574335.1 of Rana kukunoris. Classification (NCBI taxonomy): domain Eukaryota; kingdom Metazoa; phylum Chordata; class Amphibia; order Anura; family Ranidae; genus Rana; species Rana kukunoris. Next base: position 139,950,255 of record CM056051.1, on the reverse strand, counting down.
TGCCATTGTACACTCTCCCAGAGTTATCCAACTGCGCTGTAGCCATCATTTGGCTATGGTCTTGCTGATAAGTAATTAAGGACATATACCCTGTGAAAACAAACATGCAGGTGCTAGGCACTGAAATGCATGTGGACTTCTGGACAGGCTGTAAAAAAAAAATTGTAGCCAGCAATTTTAAAAACACACATTCAGCCTGTTATATTATGTAGGCAGGGCATGTGAAGAAGCTGTAAGGAGGATGTAGAACACACACAAACAGCATTAAGGTGTAAAAAAACTTTGCTCCTTCCACTTCAAAATTCCCAAAGATACACAACATTTTGCTACAAAAATGACATTCACTGAAGGCTTTACATCTACTTTAAGAGACCTAAATTTATCTTTCCCTATGCACTTTATCAGCAACACTTCCTAAGCTTTCCCTATCAGAGCTGAGAGCATTGCTATTATTGCTCCTGGGAACCCTGGCTCATAACAAAGCCCCATGATCTACGTTCAGAAGTCAGGAAGTGCATTATTGGCAGTGAATGCTTCCGCAAACTTTGAACGGGTTGGGTTTGCCTCAAACCCAACCTCCACCTAAACCTGAAGCCCAATACTATTCATAAGTGAGGCTTGTAGGGTAGGGGGAGAGGACAAAGAGATATGCTTAGGGCCTCAATCAGATTTCATTCTGATGTGTATGACCTCAACAAGAGCCTCTGTGTGGCAGGTAAAAGACAATTAAAATACAGCGTAGTTCATCAGGTATCTACTTATAAAATTCCTAGTTTTCAAGAAAAACATAATAATCAAGTCCTGATCAGATAATGCAAAGAAGAGCAGAGCAACTTTGGATGATTTGTGGGAGTTTTATTGTTGATTAGACAGCTTGGTGGCTTACATGACATATAGGAGTTGATTTACTAAAACTGAAGAGTGCAAAATCTGGTGCAGCTGTGCATGGTAGCCAATCAGCTTCTAACGTCAATTTGCTCAATCAAGCTTTGACAAAAAACCTGGCAGCTGATTTATTTCTATGCAGAGCTGCACCAAATGTTGTACTCTACAGTTTTAGTAAATCAACCCTATAGAGTCTGTTAAAAAGGGTTTAAGGATTTTGGATTCTTTTAAGTCATACTTTTATTGATTTATTTTTGCTATCAAAGTTATGCTTTGAAACTACAAGGTCAAGACAATTTTAAATATCCTAATTTATATGGTAGTTGCTCTTAGAAGCATAAAATCTTTTTTTTTTCAGTGTTGCCTGTGACATGTACAAAAAGATACAAGCTGATTGCTGATTGTTTGTTTGAAAGAAGTTTAAAAATAAATACCATGGAACACATTTTTTGTAGTATAGATTACAAAATGAAATTTAATATGTAATTACCGACCAGGAAAAACCTCTCTGCATTATTTTTTGCTGATATCAATCAGCCCTGATCTCTGCAGAACCTATTTATTTTCACATGAATACGTCCTATTTATTTAATGTCAGCATCCATAAAACAACTTATGTCAAATATTTTCAAGCCATAAATGGCTTATGCATTTGCAGTAAATTAGTGAGTAATATGTGCAGATAAAAGTTAGAAGTCATCTTACAAATTCAGCACATAAATAGTGGAAGTAATTAAGCAATGCTATTCTGCATCTCTGATTAATTGTGCACTGTTGCAAAGAATTTTGCGAACACAAGATACAGTTCTACTTGAAAATATGATAAACCAAAAATAAATCTGTAATATGCAATAAAAAAAGTACACAAATCTTCAGTTGCACTAGACAGTAAGGCATACACTTAATCAACTTTTCTAAATGGATATTTAATTTATCATATAAGCGTATTTGAAAAATGATTTTGTCATACCAATAATGTTGATCTTTGGTTATATATTTGACATCATAATCCATCTTCTATCATTACATATTTGAAGTCAAGTGGAATTTTTCATCCTAAATGACCAGATTTTTTATAGTAGTATCTGAAAGAAACAGCATAAACCTCTATAAATATTAATATTACTGAAAAAATGTGTTTCGCTATCACTATAAAGTGCATAAATTCATAACAATTAATCAGTCAAGTACAACATTCATTTATATCAAAAACTGTAAGAATGTGTTAAAAAATTTCATAAATAATCCAGTAAAATCCACCAGAAAAAAAGAAGAGAAGTACTCTTGTGCAAAAAGTTAATTTCTACTTTTGTATCAATAAAAATCCATATTTCAATAGGGATAGCAAAATCTTCACCCCCAAAAGTGGACCCCCAAATGTTAAGCCACTTACCAGCTAATCTGTCCCCAAGATGGGGGTCTGGCTGCACCCTATCCCAGTATCCCCATGAGATGGATGGATGGATATAAGGAGACAAGATTCCAGGATGGTTACCATACAACCAGGATGTTTAACAGTGGGGTCAGAAAAGGAGAGAGACAAAGGAGGAACTCATAGTGTAGTAATTAAAATCCCATTTGTTTTAATGAAGGTTAAAACTACTTACAATAAGGCAGGAGTAAAATTGCATATAAAATAATCAATCAAGGTCACTGTAGTTCCTACTGACTAGTTGTATTCAAAAGAACATTATCAAGGGATAAACCTCTATACAGCAGATTAAAACATAATAATATTCAAAAAGATATGAAACTATTAAAAACTCTGATCACACTGGTTTTATTTCTTAAAAATCTGTGCATCTATAGTAAACCCTTATTCTGGATGAGGGCCTGGTAGAGATGTTAATGGGGGACCCCTACACAGAAAACTGTGCATACCAGACCCTTATCAAAGCATGCAGCCTGGTTGGCCAGGAAAGAAGGGAAAAACGTGAATTGGTGTGAGGAGGGAGAGAACCGGATATGATACCGGTTTATTGACAGTGATTGTTCTGTCCAATTGGACAGAGCGTTCACGTGGTAAAGCACCAATGGGATTGGCCCTTTACCCTGATCCGTGACGTGCCGGGTCCCGAGAATCGAGTGGTCATGGACATTCCCAGGTGCACTCCCCAGGGGGTGCACAGGAGTGGGATTCTGGGAGAACACCATTGTATGCCCTCCTAAAGTTATACGGCCGTGCTGTAGCCGTCATTCAGCTATGGCCCAGTTGGCAAGTGGTTAAGGGGGCGTCCTGTGCTGAGAATCTCTGTCCTTGTGTCCTCTACTATTTCTGCAAACCAGACTCAGTAAGGGCCCTTTCACATGGGGCGGATCGTAATGATCCGCCTCTGTGTGTGTCCGTCTGCTCAGCGGGGATCCCCCGTAAATTCCCCGCTGAGCTGTCAGCTGACAGGGCCTATGGTCCACGCACACTGTGGACCTATGGGGGATCGGATGAACACGGACCGTATGTCCGTATTCATCCGAACCGATCCGCCAGACGGAAGAAAAATAGGATTTTCTTCCGTCCGAAAAACCGGATCTTTTCGGAGGCGGACAATTATGGTTGTCAGCGGATGTTCATCTGCTGACACACGTAATCACATAGGGACCCATGTATGTCCCGTTTTCATCCGCAAACGGATGGATAAAAATGCGGAAATACGGTCCGCACACGTGAAAGGGCCTTAGTCTCTCTTTTAGGCCCCTTTCACATGTGCGGACCGTATGTCCGCATTTTCATCCATCTGTTTGCGGATTAAAATGGGACATACATTGATCTTTATGTGATTACGGGTGTCGGCGGATAAACATCCGCCAACACCCGTAATTGTCCGCATCCGCAATGATCCGATTTTTCGGACGGAAGAATGTCCTATTTTTCTTCCGTCTGGCAGGTCGGATCGGATGAATACAGACATACGGCCCGTGTTCATCCGATCCCCCTATAGGGGAGAGCGGAGGAAAGACAGGGCGGTCTCTGCACAGCTCAGCGGGGATTTTACGGAGGATCCCCGCTGAGCTTACAGACACACACGGAGCGGATCAATACTGATCTGCCCCATGTGAAAGGTCCCTTACATACCGTTAGAGATTTTATATATAGGTGGCTAAAGGTGTATATATTATGGACCCATAAATTTATATTACTATCAATTTAGTTTGCCTCAATTTAGTTTGCCTCCTGTAGTTGCCTTCAGTCCTTGATTGACTTCTTATCATTCTATGATTCCTTGATCCACCACCGATTGTAGTTCTATGAAATATCTTATTATTCTTGGGGTGAGTAGTGGGGACAGTCACCAGTATAAACACACACACAGTAATGTTACTGTTATGTTTGTTTTGTTTTTTGATATTTGTAGTACATATATGTTTTTCATATTTTTCTTATTAGAAGGCTCTAATTTCAAGCGAACAGCATCCTTTCAGGGCGAAACATGTTGGGAACTACACTAATGTCGTTGTACTAATAAGGACTATATGAGTCTATTCTACTGTATCACATTGTTTTTATGCGGACATAATACCCTTTAAACTAATATCTGAAATGAATATAAATTCATTTTAACAAGCTTTCCTGAATCTTTCCTAAAATGCTTATAAAATGTACCTAAACAATCCGAAAAACCTGCAACTGTATACATTATTGAGGGATGCTGTGCTATAATAACCTTGGTGTCCAGAATAAACTGTGTCCTAATAGAGGAACACTGTCCACCATGGATAATTCCCCAAGAAATTATAAAATAAAATACAATTTTCTTTAGTTTAAACTTTGTACAATAGGTGGACAGGAGTAATGGAAGGAGATGGTTGACAGGTCATTGCCATATATATATGTTCATGTATAAGGGTAGAATTTGTACAATAGTTAAAACAAATATGAGTTTGGTTAATTAAGTAAATAACTGGCTACTTTGTCTGTGAAGTCTTAAGTGCTCTATTCACACACTTGTAAGCAGTCGTAAAGGTTAAGTTCACCTTCATGAAAAAAAAAAATGCACATATCTTTGTGGGAAAAAAATGACACATATTACTTTTTTCACTGGAGCCCATGGGGCATTGCACCTGTGATCAGTGGATCACTGGTGCAAAATCAGGATCCTTCAGAAATTCAGTTACCTCTGTACAACCTTTTTATTAGAAAGCTGGAGGGCATGTTAGTGGACTACAAGGATGCTCATCAGAGCCCTTGCAGTCCAATAGGAACTACAAGCTTTCTGCTGCGATGGCAGACGGGACTTGTAGTTTTCTCAATCACAGATCCCTGTGAAGGATTGACACGGCTGTGCATGACCTTTTTAAATGTCAGCAATGCAGGGAGAGGAGCCCCCACCTGCTGTCACAAGATGGGGGAAACTAGGGGTGCGGAAAGAGGTTTACGAGAACGTTATAGCGTCTATAAAATATATACAGTATGCTGGAATTTCTATTTATTTATTTTTAAAGTAGTAATGACAGCGATTAGTGACTTCTAGTGGGACTATGATAGTATGGTGGGCAGTCTTACACTAACTAAAACTTTGTGGAAACCGGTGACACTAAAACAGTGATCGGTGCTAAAAATATGCACTGTCACTGTTCTAATGACACTTGCTGGGAAGGGGTTAAACATCTAGGGAGATTAAAGTGTTAACTGTGTGCCTAACCTGTGTTTTTGTGTTTACTTTCAGGTGCTTTTGCTAAGGGATGTGCTGGATTGTATTCCCTACTTTGCAGGAAAACAAAAGCCAGCACATCCTCACTGACAGGATGGAGCTCTGCCTTGTCCAATGTGTCTCCACGCTGATCAGCGGGTGCCAGTGGTCATCCATTGGATCTTTGTTCTTTGTCTAATCCCAGCACGGGGGCGTGGCTTGGTGCATGGAGCTGTAGGATGTGTTGCTCTGCAGCTCCCTCTCCTCTAAGCTCTCACAGGCTCTATTCTCACTGCACCTACCTCCAAACCACACAGATGAGCAAAACCAACATAAGGACCCCAAGAAGTCTGGAGGGGGTCACACAGGAGTTGATCTTGGACACTTTGTACCTGCTCATCTGCCACAATGAAGCACCAGACAACATGTAAAATTGTGCTGACATCTTCTTCCTGCCCATTCTGAGTCCGCAGGCACCTTACAGGTGAGTACACAAGGCTGTTCCTCATCTCCCGATGGCACTGACCGGCACACTTGTCACTCATAAAGCCTCTCACAAGCTTCCTTATGTTTTGGAGATGGATGGGACATGGAAACCCAAATGCGATCCCTCCACACATACATGCAATCACTGCCTACCAAAGTAGACTTTGAACATTATGTCAGACAGGACAGGAGATTAGGGAGCTTAAAAAGGATCTTGGAGTCTGCATGGATGACATTAAAAATACCCCAGATGCAGTCCCCCAATGCTTTTGAATGGCAGTCCAACAAAGGCTTCATATGGATAGCAGACCTTTGTAACCAAATAGGAAAACACCAATTACCAGAATCTGAACTCTTTAGATATATGCAAATACACCATTATCTACAAACCTTAGCATGCAAACGTGACCTCCCAACTATGTCACCTATGGAAAACATGTGTCGTCAATATGACAAAATTTGAGGTCAAATAGTCGCAATATATACTATTTTAAAGTATGTCTCAGTAAAACTGAATGATATGGCCAAATGGGAACAGGACATCCAGGAGACCTATAAACTTGAGGAATGACACTCAATAGCATTAGCAGCATCTAGATCACTTATCAACACTTCAATTGTAGAAGCAAATTATAAGGTTTTATTGAGGTGGTATTTGGTACCAGCTAGACTGGCCACTTTTGTTCCTGGGGCTTCTTCTAAGTGCTTTCAGGGCTGTGGTCAGGAAGGGGTGGCATATCATATATGGTGGCAATGCTCCAAGGTACGGAGATTTTGGATCAGGGTCTATAACTTTATTTATACTCTCACCCAAATCAACTGCTGGGTTGTAAAGAGAGGAAGCCTCGAAAAACTCAGATACGGCTCCTTACATTCAAATTTGTATCGGCTAAAATCACAATAGCTAAGAAGTGGAAGTCAGCAGCTATACCATTAGACAAACTTAAACATAAGAATGAAAAGGCAAGCAGAAGCATTCCAGATCTTCATCTCATACAGAATATTTTTTCCCCTACAAGTCTTTTTTAGGTTAACAATGCATCCTGCCTAAACATCGGGCTAATGCTCTACACCTTTTAGGGTCTGACCTACAGGTTCTCAATGTTGACTTTTCCCACTACTAGACATGTGCGTTTCATTTTGTTCTGAATTGAAATTTGGACACATTTTTGTTATTTGTTGGAAAGAATCAAATCGCTCTAAAAACTTGTGAAAAAAGTATAAACCAATAAAGGCATATGCTGAAATGAACTTCAAAATTAACACTCCTCATGTGCAAATTCTGAGTACATATTTAGAAAAACATTGATTGCATTGAACAAAAAAAGTCCATAAATAAAGTGAATAAATGAATAAGTGTTGCATCAATGAACAAAACTTAGGAAAATAATATTTCTCCACCAGTGTGAAAAAGTCTTTAGTTGGTATATTCAAATTATATCACAGATGAAAGTGACAACCCATCCACTGAAATCCTCCACCAACAGAGCACACAGATCTCCTTACAAGATCCCGGTGGTCTCTTGATTATGGGGGACCCCAGGTAGCATGTAGATGTAAAAAATTGCTGGGCTATAATTGATTCAGACAGCTGATAGGGATCATCTCATCATTTCAATACTCCAAGGCGGTGGATACCAAGTTGCATGAGTCTGTCTCCATGTGTTTTGTTATTTGTAAATTTGGTTATATCCGAATTTCCGAATTAGAATTGTACCGAATTTAAATGAATCTGAAATAACAAAATTCAAATTTGGATAAAATTTGAATAGTTTTTGAATTTGAATAGTTTTCAAATAGTTTTAGAATCCAAATAGTTTTCCAATTTTCCAAGAGAGTAAAATAGAATAGAAAATAAAGTAATGGAATAGAAAAAAAAAATTCTGTTCTATTCCTTTATTTTCTATTCTATTTTATTATTTTTGGAAATTGGAAAACTATTTGGCCTGTTTCATTTTCATTCTTTTACAGTGCACATTTGCTTGTACACTGCAAAAATGTACACAGCTGCCTTAGGTGGGTGGAAGGTTGGCTGAGATTTGAACCTCGTAAAGTTTTTTGTCACAGCACCAAAGCACAGCACCAAGCCATTGTGCTAAATGCACTGAGACCTGCATAATAGTGTAGTATGATTAACCACTTATGACCTCCTGCCATTGTTATACGTGGCCACTTTGAAGAGGAATATCATTGTAGGTGCCATAACCCCGGTATCTTCTTCTTCAGTGGGTGGTCCGCTTTCAGATAAAAGTGGTATCTGTGGTGGATTCACTGTGAGATCACTTTTATCTGCGGTGGGACAGGAGGGAAAGATGGCCCCCACTCGACTCCATACCATTGCAGGGCAGAAGCGACGTCAAAACGTCACTTTCGCCCATTTTTTTTTTATTATTGTTTTTTTTTTTACAATTTCTTTATTTTTCAAATAATTTTCCAACATCTATATAAAACATGGGAGATAACATTCATGTTAGCTAAAAAACAAAAGCAAAATACATTCAGTTATCTTAGTACAATGCAATCTCTCTTTACTATTTATCCCATCCACAAAAAAATAAAGAAAAGAGAAAAAATAAAAAAGGAAAAGGAACCAAGCAACAACATTCCCACTATTGGGACCCATTGTCCCCCCCACCCTCCGCTCCCACCCTACCGAGCCGAGAGCTTGGGCCATTGGGTCCCCATTTCGGTTCATGGCGAGAGAAAGGAGCTCCCTGGAAACGACCTCTTATCTCGCTCCAAAAAAAAAAGAAAAGGGCAAAAACTTCCAGTTTCTTAGTGTCTGGTCATGGGGGGACGCTCTCCCATGTCCTTCCAGAATATCTTAACCCACTCCCCGTTCATCCTTCCACCTTAGTACTAATAGTTCCTTATCCACATGTTCCTTCCCATGTTCAGTCCTAACCGTTATCCAAAATCAAATTAAAGCAACCCCACCAACAAAAAAAATACATTTCCCTCCCCTCTCTCCACTCTTCCTCTCCCCCCCATCCCCTACTCCCCCTGCAATAGTCCCTCATTCTCCTTAGACTGGATCAAATTATTCCATGGTGTCCAAATTTTACAGTATATTTCTCTTTTTTTCCTACTTGTCCAAATCAAGTCCTCCATTCTGTTCACTTCTTCCACCTTCCTAATCCACATGCTCAAAGTAGGGGGTTGTGTTTGTTTCCATTTAAGCGGTATACATGCTTTAGCAGCATTCAGCAGATGATGCATTAGTGAGTTCCCGTTTTTTCCCCAGGCAGTATCTGACAGATGCAGGAGGAAGAGAGCTGGGTCTTCCGGTATAACCTTTTTGCAAATTTTTTGAATAGTCCTCCGGACGTTCCCCCAGTACCCCCTAATTCTGGAGCAGGTCCAGAAGATGTGTACCATTGTTCCCTTCTCTGCCTTGCATCTCCAACATTCATTTTTTATATTCGGAAAATATCTATGTAACTTATCTGGAGTTCTGTACCATTGTGCAATTATTTTATAATTACTTTCCTGCATTTTGGTGCAAGTTGCTGTCTTAAATATTGCTTGTATCATTTTAGTTTTTTGTTTTTCCTTGAAAGACCTCCCCAAGTCTGTTTCCCATTTCTGAATAAAGGGCAACTGGAAATTTTCTACTCAGTATTGCATACATTTTAGATATTGTGTGTGTGCTTGGTTCTTTTTTCATGCACTGTTTCTCAAATGGTGTCATTCCCCGTTCTCGGTACAATGGCATCACCTGAGTATTTAAAAAGTCTATTAAATGGGCTGCTTGCCAGAACTCTAACTGATAAGGTCCATTTTTATCCATCAAGCCCTTTATTGTTGGCCAATTACCCTGACTTCTGAAATGGGAAATCTGATATATCCCTCTCTCAATCAATGCCATAAAGGGTCCTTTCTGTATGCCAGGTACAAATCGCAGATTGGCTAGTATGGGTGTCAAGGGTGAATTATGCGTAGATATTAATTCCTTAGAGAATAGGTTGTGACAGATCCGTAGAGTGGTTCCTATTATTGGGTGTTTTTTAATATCAGTTGTAACTTCTTTATAACACCAGGGGGCTCTGCTTAGTAGTTCCTTACACTGTGCTTGCTCTAGGTTTGGCCAAATCTTTATATTCGTGTGTCTACACCAATCGAGTACTCGACCCAAATGAACTGCTTGGTAATATTTAAAAGTATCTGGTACAGCCAAGCCTCCATATCGTTTTGGCAAGGACATCAGTGACCTCTTTATTCTTGATTGCTTACCAGCCCATATAAACCTTGTAAATGCTGTTTGTAAACTATTAAAAAAAGTCATTGGTAATGTAATTGGAATTGCCTGAAGGAGATACAATATTTTAGGCAATATATTCATCTTAATTATGTTACTCCTTCCGAACCAAGAAAACATTCCTTTATTCCATCTTTCCAATAATTCACATATTTTACTCAATAACGGTACAAAGTTCAGTTCGTACATTTTCTTTGAGGTCACTGCGATCCTTTTCCCCAGATATTTCAAACTTTGAGCTGCCCATTTAAACTTATAACTAAGACCTATTCCTTTTGATATTTCCTTTGGTATTGCTATCATCAAGGCTTCTGATTTACTACAGTTTATTTTGAAATATGAAAGCCTGCCATATATTTCCATTTCTTTAATCAGAATCGGTAATGACACTGTCAAATTTGTTATTGAGAATAGCATATCGACAGCATATGCTGCTATTTTATGTTGTGTTCCCCCTATTTCAATTCCTTTGATATCTTTGTTAAGGTGTATTTTACATAAAAAAGGTTCAAGTGTCAGGGCAAATATTAGGGGCGATAGTGGACAACCTTGTCTTGTCCCATTTGTTATCTTAAATAGAGATTAGGTTATTCCATTTACTTTTACTTGCGCCATGGGACTCTTATACATGCTTGCAATCCTTCCAACCATCTTCTCTCCTAATTTTATATATCGTAAAACTGAAAACATGAACTCCCACCCCACCCGATCAAAGGCCTTTTCCGCATCAGTCCCAAGGAACACACTAGGGGTTTTAGACGAATCTGCTATATGCATCAAGTTTATAGCTCTAATAGTGTCATCTCTTGCCTCTCTTGTTGGGATAAAGCCTACCTTTTCTTGGTGAATCAGAGAGGGAAGATGATGTTGCAGTCTAAGGGCCAATATCTTGCTGAATATTTTAAGGTCCACATTCAGCAAAGATATCGGCCTATAACTTCCACATTGTTTCAAATCTTTACCCTCCTTTGGAATCACTGCTATTGTGGCTTTAGTTGTTTCTGTATTGAAGAGTGATTTATCCCCCATTTCGTTAAACATTTTGACCATAAAAGATATCAATTCTGGGCAGAGTGATTTATAATACTGGGCTGTAAAGCCATCCGGTCCTGGTGCTTTCCCATTTTCCAATAAGTGTATTGCTCTTCTCACTTCTTCTACTGTTATTGGTGATTCCAACTCCTCACTGACCGCTATAGGCAGACATGGCATTCCACTTAGTGTTAGGTATTCCTCCATTTCTGCTTGGTCTGGTACCTCCAAATCTAGATTATAGAGTGAGGAGTAAAAATCACCAAAAGTTTCCGCAATCTGTCCTGGTGTTTGAACCTCTGATCCATCCTTTTTCTTAACTGAGGGTATGTATGTCTTTGCCTGAATTTCTCGTAATGCTCTAGCTAATTGTCTTCCGCATTTATTCCCTGATTCGTAACTGCATTTACAGCCAATCTGTAGTGCCATTTTTGCTTTATATTGTAATAGGCCTGTTACCTGAGTCCTTAACTTAAATAGTTCATGTTCTACTGCAGTTGTCTGAGCATGTTTATGTTTTGCCTCTAACATACGTATCTTTTCTAATAATTAAATTAATTTAGCCTCCCTAATTTTCTTAATCCTTGAACCATGCTTGATCAGAATTCCTCGTACTACGGCTTTGTGTGTTTCCCAAATTGTCCCTGTAGAACTTTCTATATTATCATTTGTTTGAAAAAAAAAATACGAGTTCTTTCTGAACATCCTCCAGGACTGTAGGGTCCTGAAGGAGACTTTCGTTGAGTTTCCAGGTTATTGATGTTGAATATTTCCCTTCTGCTGGTTTATATTTAAAAAAAAATGGTGCATGATCAGACCAGGTGATTATGCCAATTGAGGTTTCTTTAACAAAATGTAATTGTATATGTGGAATTAAAAAAATATCAATTCGTGAGTAAGACCTGTGGAGATTAGAAAAATAGAAAAAATCTTTTTCCTTCGGGTGTAATATTCTACATATATCTACTACCTTTGCCTCTATCATTGCCTTTGAAATCCCCTTTCTTACTTTGGGTGAAACTGATGATGTTCCACCTGAGGTGTCTTCACTCTGTATTAATGGGATATTCGCATCTCCCTCCAGAATTAACTGCCCCTCTGAAAACTCCATAAGTATACCCAGCATTTTTTTAAAGAATATATCTTGTTGAACATTTGGGGCATAATAAGTTGCAAGTGTCATTGCAACCCCGTTAATTTTTCCTTTAGTGAACAGATATCTGCCTGCTGCATCCGTCAGAACCTCCCCATGTTCCCACGCTACTTTATTAGATATCATAATAGATACTCCTTTGATCTTTGCCTCAGGATTGGTTGCATGGTACACTATTGAATAGTCTCCACTCCTAAGTAGTGACAAGTTTTTTTCTTTAAAGTGAGTTTCTTGAATAAAGGCTATATCAACCTGATGTCTTTTAAGATCCTATACTAATATTCGGCGCTTTTCAGGGATGTTTAGTCCCCTAACATTAAAGGACATAATCTGCAAAGTTTCCATTATTTCTTTCCTACCTTACCCCGTTTGAAGCTGGTCAAAGTCAGAATGGAAGATCGATAGGACTACACAATCTGAGGAGGAAGGATAAGAAATAACACTATTCTTCAATAAGATTGGAGGGCAAGAGAGGAGATGGAAGAGAGAGGGAGAGAGAAGAAAAAAAAAACAACAACCCCGAAAAAAAAAAAAAAAAAAATAAATAAAAAAAACCTTCCCCACCTTCCCAACCAACCCCCCCTCCCTTCTCCTAATCTAATGACTCTTCGACCAACCCCTGCTTGGCCGTACAAGCCTGTAAAGCTTCTTGCTTTATACACTCAATTCCCAATCAATAATCGAGTGTTGGCCTATTGAGGGGTCGTGGATAAATGTAGCTGAGCCAGGCCAGACGTTCCATCCATAACCCACCTATTTATATATAGATAATTTAATAGCATTAATTTATTTGTCCCTGAGAGAAAAAAAAAAAGGGGGCCCCACTATCCCCATGACAAAAAAAATAAAAAAAAATAAAGACCCCTTCCCTTCCCCTCTCTCTGATTTTCCCTATATCTTTCCTCTCTTATCCTCTCCCTCTTTCCGCTCTTCCATCCCCCTTCCCCTCCCCCTCTCCATCCACCTCTCATATTGCTTAATCACCCTCCGGGTACTACCTCCGATGGCCCCATTACTCTTTATAATCATTTTCCCATATGAAGGTCTGCCTTACTATTTGCTAGATGTGGGGGGGGGGTCCCTATTAACCCCCTACAGCCTATTTGTGTCCAGTGTCTATTATCAGTGTACAGTGATACCATATACCCCCTACCCTCCCATTTCCCTTCCATCTCCCATATACTATATCACCCCTTACCCCCCCCTACACTCCCCCTCCCTCCCAATCTGAGGGAGGTCTCCCCATAGGGTTAGACTCCCATTCCCTTCCCCCCTCCCTTCCCCCTTTACTCCCTTCCCGTCCCCTTTTGAACCTAGTGATTCCTTAATGTGCCCATGATCTATCCCATAGTGCTCTTCATTATTATTGTTATTATTTTTATTATTGCATTTTAGTGTAAATATGAGATCTGAGGTTTTTTTTCTATTACAAGAGATGTTTACATTCCTTGTAATAGGAATAAAAGTGTCCCAATTTTTTTTTTTTAAAGAACAGTGTAAACATTAAAAATAAAACGTAAAATAAATAGGAAAAAAATAAAAAAATTTAACGTGCCCCATCCCACCGAGCTAGCGTGCAGAAATGAACACATATGTGAGAAGCTCCCGCATGTGAAAACAGTATTCAAACCACACATGTGGGGCATCACTGTGATCTTTAGAGTGAGAGCAATAATTCTAGTGCTCTTCTGTAACTCAAAACATGCCACCTGTAGAATTTTTTAAACATGACCTATGGAGATTTTTAAGGGTAAAACTATGTCGCCATCCCACAAGCGGGCACAATTTTGAACTGTGACCTGTTGGGTATCAATTTACTCAGCGTAACATCATATTTCATGTGTCATTTTTGTTATGTACATGCTATGTGTTGGAAATATCTTATAAATTGACAACTTTGTGTAAAAAAATGTGTTTTAATTATTTCCCCACATTTTTCAAAAACTCCATGTGGACGTTTCCATTGTCCTGGTGCTCCAGGGCCTTTTAAAAGTGTAAGGCCTCGTACACACGAGCGGACAGATTTGTTCAAATCTGTCCGTCCGACAGATTTGAACAAATCTGTCTGCTGGGATTTTGGTTTGCTCGCGTGTACACACGAGCAAACCAAAATCCCCGCCAGCAGACGGCACGCTGACATGTCGGTGACGTGGCGGTGACGTTGACGCCGCCACGTCACCGCACCAGAAAGTAAAACACTTCCGCGTATGCGCCGAATCCATTCGGCGGCGGTGCGGCGGCGGTGCGGGACGACATGTCTGCTGGTAAGTGTACTAACCAGCAGACATGTCGGGCGGACAGATTCCCACCCGATAGATTTCAAAGCATGCTTTGAAATCTGTCGGGTGGACAAATCTGTCTGCTCGGCCGTACACACGATCGAATCTGTCTGCTGAAACGGTCCAGCGGACCGTTCCCAGCGGACAGATTTGATTGTGTGTACGAGGCCTAATAGGTGATTGAGAGATTAGGGGCCAGATTCTCATATATTTTCGGCAGCGTAGCGTAAGCCATTTACACTACGCCGCCGCTGCGTACTAGAGCAAGTGCTTTATTCTCAAAGCACTTGCTCCGTAGTTTTCGCCGGCGTCTCGTAAATCGCCAAGCGTAAACCCGCGCAATTCAAATGGGGCGGCTTGTATTTAAATTAAGCGCGCCCCCGCGTCGAACGAACTGCGCATGCGCCGGCCAGGGAAAAAGCCCAGTGCGCATGCTCCAGCTCACGTCGGGAAGCGTCGTTGAAACCGACGTCAAAACGACGTGAGCGTCATTTATGCAAGTCCCTATTCGCGAACGAGTTAGTAAAACGACGTAAGCGATGGAAAAAGCCGACGCTGACCCGACGCCATACTTAACATGGCGTCCGACGGCACCCGACGGCATCCGACGGAACTTCGTAAGGTTACTCCACATAGAAGCTGGGGTAACCTTACGAGTCCGTAAACGACGTACGCGACGACGGGGCGGCGTAAAAGCGATCGGGAATCGCCGTACTAGCCTCATTTGCATATGCAAATGAAAAAACAACGTGAAGGCCACCTAGTGGCCGGAGTTGTCATTACACCTACGATCCGAAAGTGTAATGCTTTTACACTTGTCGGATGTAGAAGCGTATCTATGCAAAAGTGATGCTAAGCATCACTCACATAGATACGAGGACAAAAAAAAAAGGCGATACGACGGGGTATCTGAGATACTCCGTCGTAACGCCTCTGAGAATCTGGCCCTAGATGTGTAATTTATGCTCCTAGAATGCCTGAAGGTGCTACTTCAATGTTGTGCCTCTGTATGTGGCCAGGCTGTGTAAAAGTCTCACACATGTGGTATCACAATATTCAGGAGGAGTATTTTTTCTATGTGTTGTAAATATCTTATAAATGGACAACTTTGTGTAAAAAAAAAAAAAGCGTTTTTATTTTTTTTCACCATTTTCCAAAAACATCTGGAAAAAAAATTAGCCATTCAAAAGACTCATTATGCCTCATAGATTATACTTTGGGTGTTTGCTTTCCAAAATGGGGTCACTTTGTGGGCGTTTCCATTACTATGGTGCTCTAGGGCCTTCAAAATTGTAATAGGTGGTTAAGAGATTAGATGTTATGCTCCTAGAACACCTGAAGGTGCTACTTCAATGTTGGGCCTCTGTATGTGGCCAGGCTGTATAAAAGTCTCACACATGTGGTATCGCAATACTCAGGAGTAGCAGAATATATTTTGGGGTGTCATTTGTGGTATATGCCATGTGAGAGAAATAACCCGTTATAATGACAATTTGGTGTGAAAAAAATAAAAAATAAAAAAAATCTTAATTTCCAAAGAATTGGGGGAAAAAATAACAACTTAAAAAATCTAACTATGACTCTTAGGCCGCGTACACACGATCGAATTTGTCCGCTGAAAACGGTCCGATGGACCGTTTCAGCAGACATCTCCGATCGTGTGTATGGGCTAGCGGACAGATTTGTCCATTGGACAAATTTCAAAGCATGCTTTGAAATTTGTCCGCTACAAACCTGTCCGTCGGATATGTCCGCTGGTTAGTACGGGAAACCAGCGGACATATCCTCCCGCACATGCGTCGTATCCTGTGAATGGATTCGACGCATGCGTGACGTAGCGGTGACGTGGCGGCGTCAACGTCACCGCCGCGTCACCGACACGTCAGCGCGCCGTCTGCTGGCGGGGATTTTGGTTTGCTCGTGTGTACACGCGAACAAACCAAAATCCCAGCAGACAGATTTGTTCAAATCTGTCGGACGGACAGATTTGAACAAATCTGTCCGCTCGTGTGTATGGGGCCTTACTATCTACCTTGGAATGACTACTTTCCAAAAAGGGGTAATTTGGGAGGGCATTTGTGCTTTCCTGGCTTGTTAGGGTCTCAAGAAATGAGATAGGCTGTCAGTACATCAGGTGTGATCAGATTGATCAATTTTCAGTGATTGGCACCATAGCTTGTAGACTCTATGGCCCAGATTCACAGAGCGATTACGCCTGCGCAACTGGTGTTGCGCGTGCGTAAGTCTAAATGTCGCGTGCGTTTAGATGCGCGCGATTCAGAAAACGATTAACGCCAGAAATCTACTTTTTTTGTCCGGCGTAATTTCGTTAGACAGACGCATCCGTCCGCGCAAAAATGCGCTAGACACACCATTGATTTGCTAGTCAAATATGCTAATGAGGGAGTTGCGGGGATCCACAAAAAAACGCAGTTGCTGCGCAGGCTACGCGATGTGCGCAACAGCAAAATGTCCTGTCTAAAGTTAGAGCACCTAAAAGCTGGTCTAAATTTTGAAAAAACGTCTACATCTCACAGAAAGCAACACCGTTACTGAGGAGCAGACCACACACACGTGTTGCACTACAATTTGACTGCCAACATGCCAGGGGCATCGTCGCTCATAGCTGCACTCGTGAATTTAGATGACCAAAGAAGGAGGAGGGCACGGAGGATGGCACGGGAGAGGGTATACCGCACACGCATAGACCTCTTTGGCATGAGTGATTCTGAGGTGTATCGCATCTTCAGATTCCCCCCTCATGCCATCCTGGAATTAACCACAACCCTGCAGGAGGACATCACCAGCCCAACACACCGCTCACATGCAGTGCAGCCACTGGTCAAGGTCCTGGCAACACTCCATGTCCTTGCCAGTGGCTCTTTTCAGCGTACAAGTGGAGTGGTGGCTGGGATGTCACAATCCTCCATGAGCAGATGTGTGCACCAGGTTGTCCCTGCAATCCTCACACGCTTGGCCAACCAAATCATCAAACCCACCACTGAGGACCTGCCGCTGAAGGCAATGACAGATTTCTACAGAATTGCCAGATTCCCACGCACCATCGGGCCATTGATTGCACACATGTGGCACTCCAGCCCCCCCATGAGACAGAGCACATGTACCGCAATCGGAAGAATTGGCACTCCATCAACGTACAGGTGATAGTTGATGCCCAAGGCCTCATATGGCACGTCCGTGCCAAACACCCCGGATCCACCCATGACAGCTACATCTACAATCAATGCCACATCCGAATGGAATTCGATCAGAACGTGTATGGGAACACCTGGCTGGTTGGTGAGTGACATGGGAGTCAGGCATGACTATCCCCTCCCGTGATGCACACCTCACAAGTGGCACATGCATGACTAACATTCTCCTGTCTTTTCCCTTCCAGGTGACTCTGCATATGCACTGGGACCCCATCTCATGACTCCTATCCGGAACCCCCAAACCCCAGGGGAGGAAAGATACAATCAAGCACACATCAAAACCCGAGCAGTGGTGGAGCGCACCTTTGGCCTCCTGAAGTCACGTTTCCGATGCCTGGATAAGTCTGGGGGTACACTGTTGTATTCCCCAAACTTCTTGTGCCATATCATCGTTGCATGTTGCATGCTGCACAATCTCGCAGTGAGGAAGGGCCTGCAGGTTGAGCTACGTGATGACCTGACCCCCCAACCAGACAATCAACCCCTAACCGAGGATACCCCATCTTCTGAGGGAAGAGCAGTCAGGAGGCAGCTCATATTGGGCATCTTTGCACGTTAAACACACACATTAATCATGGCACAATGAGAATGCATGCACACCACTATGGTCCCTAGCACACACACCCCACATCCTCATCAAATTGCATTGGCACCAGTCCACCATGCAGGACTGGTGAGCAGTAACCCCACGTCAAGGCTCCAATTATGTCACTGTACATTCATACACCATTCACACGGACCTGGGAATCACTTCTCCCTGGTCCTGGGGAACCCTTCTCCACCAAAATTGAGGATGACACCCCTTTTCCAGCAGGAATGTCACCTCCACATTCAAACAGCATGCACAACCCAAAAGTTAAAAAAAATGTCAGCAAAAAAAAAAAATGCAAAAAATGTCAGCCAAAAAAAAAAGCCAAAAATGTCAGCCAAAAAAAAAAAAGGGGGAAAAAAAATTAGTGCCCTCTGCGTGAGCCACACCTGGGGCGCCCCCGGCCACGGCCCCGGCCCCTCAGTGGAGACTCATGGGGGAGGGGCAAACCCGGGGAAGGAGGAGCAGCCCCTGATATCTGCCCACCTGGCGGCCTGCCCTCCAAGGCCACGGCAATTCTGTCCAGGGAAGCACCAAGTGTTGCCGTGTTGGCCTGGATAGCCTGGGTAAAGGCCCTCACATCCTGCCCAACGCCTGCTGCTGTAGTCTGCAGTTCATTTAGGCAGGTTGTGAAAGCCCGGGAGTGGGAGTCCAGGTTACCCAGCGTATCCTTCATGGAGGACAGGCTCTCCTCCACCCGCCCAAAAGTCTGGCAGCGCTGTCCCAGATGGCGGGTCTGGAGGGCCTGGTCCCTTCGCAGACTGGCGGGCAGGAGATTGGGCGCCCCCCTGGTGCTCTGGGATGACATCCTGCCTCCAGGTGATGGTTGTGGGTGGGGAGAAGGGGAGGCCCTTGTGAGGGGAGCCATGTTGGGGGAGGAGGGGGGGCTCCCCCTTAGGGAGGCCAGGCTTCTGCCAGCCAGAGGGGAAGAGTCCGCACAAACCACTCGTCCAGTGCCTGACTCCTCCTCCTCATGATCGTCCTCCTCCTGATCGTCCTCCTCCTCATAATCGTCCTCCTCCTCATGATCGTCCTCCTCCTCTCGAACCTCCTCCGCGGACTGTGGCCTTGTTGGGGGGCCTCATTAGGCTGCTGTCCTGGTGTTGGAGCGGTCAGGCCAGATGGCCCTGCACCCTCCTGCACATCTGTGGATGACACAAAACATTCACAGGTTGGAGGATCCACACACTTGCCACATATTCCCTTTCACCCCCTCCCCCACACATGCTACACACCTGATAGAAAAAAAAACCTTACCTGGCACTACGGGGTCCGGACTTGTGTCAAAGCCTGGCAGGCCCTCCACTTCATGCCGGTGAAAGGTCAGGGCCACCACATGCTCCGTCGCTGTAAGCCTAATACGGCATGGTGGGCCCCCTCCTGTGCCCCTGGCATGGGCATGCATTGCGGCCAGTTTTTTTTTCACCAGACGCCGGAGATCATTTATTTTTTTGTCGATCCCAGACCGGGTCCGTGTCTCCCCCTCCCCCGATGAATTCACCTGCTCCGTGATCCTATCCAATATCTCCCTCCTCCTGGCCGGGGTGGTGGTGGCACTCTGCGGGCCGTGGAGAAAACGCCCATGCTCGCTAATGGCCCGGGCAAGAATTCTTTTTTCCCCCACAGTAAAATTGAGCTTTCTTTTTCTCTCAGTCATACTTCCAAACAAACTCACTACCAGTCACCAAAAATCAGTCACAAATACAAGCACAACCAATCAGGCAAGAACACACACAAAGAGAAAACGCCCAAAAATCACACTAGCACTCAGCAAGAAACAGTCACAAAAATAAATAAATAAATAAATAAAGCAAGAAAACAAACGAACAAAAATATATCAATCAGAGGCGCATGCGCGGCAGCTCCTAAGATG
Organism: Rana kukunoris; assembly: GCA_029574335.1. Classification (NCBI taxonomy): domain Eukaryota; kingdom Metazoa; phylum Chordata; class Amphibia; order Anura; family Ranidae; genus Rana; species Rana kukunoris. Next base: position 139,929,860 of record CM056051.1, on the reverse strand, counting down.
GCCGCCGGCTTCTAGAGCTCCGCTCCACCACGGCCCTGTAATAGCCACCGGAGCTCTCAGGACGCCCCCCCAGCGCTCTCACCGGGTCCCACGAGTAGGGGAAGACCCCGGGAACAGGCGGATGTTATCGGCGCCGGTGAGGAGGAATCTATCGCGGCAGATGGCGGCTTCTCCCGGACCCCTCAGTTATGCCAAGATGGCGGCGGCGGCGCAGCAAGGCCTACATGCCGCGGGTGAAGCAGGGGACTCTATTGCTGACCAGGATCTGGTCCTACCGCCATCACCAGGTACTGACTTCCCCTCCCTGCATCAGGCTGCCTCCCCAGCCTCCACAGAATCCCTGTTGGGACGAATGAGCGCGGGGCCCCCCTCCACCCCCCTGCTGGATCCCCATACAGGCATGCTGCTGACTGTGAGTGAAACAGCAGAGTCCACTCGTATCCCCACTGACTTTCCTTCCATGGTGGAGGCCTTTGCACAGATGCTCTCCAAGAGCTTGGCCCTCAATGCAGCCCAAATCACTTCATCCATTCATGCAGACCTGCAGCAGATCGGATTGAGAATGGACACTATAGAGAAAAAGGCTGACCAGGCCGTAACACGCATTAACCAAAACACGGCCAGGCTACAAGATGTCCAGGATCAATTAGAGACTGCCTTTGCCAAGATCGATGACCTCGAGAATAGAACCAGACGCTATAATTTTAGGATAAGGGGGCTCCCCGAATCCGAAAAGGAGGTGCAGGCGGCTGTGAAATCCTTTATCAAAAGTCTCATTCCTGATATAGCGGAACACCGCCTGGAGCTGGACAGGGCACACAGGGCCCTGCAACCCCCTCGCGCTGACGGACTCCCCAGAGATATTATAGTGAAACCACACTTTTACTCGGTGAAGGAGGAGGTGATGAGGAAATCCAGGTACTCCGAAAATCTTACGCTAAACGGTCATAGAATCCAAATTTTTGCTGATCTCTCCCCCTACACAGTGCAGAGACGGCGATCGCTTAAACCACTGCTGCACCTATTGATGGAGAGGGAAATCACATACAGATGGTCTTTTCCCCTACGGCTGAACTTCTCCTTCAAGAACAAACACTATGGCTTCTCATCCTTGTCTGAAGGGGAGCGACTGTTGGCGCATCTAGGGATCCTGCTCCAAGACCCCCCTCCTATGCAGACCGGCAGGAGCAACCCGGCTTCTACAAAGAGACCCTCGCCTGCAAGCCCTTTGCAGCACACCTGGCTCAAGCAAGGCTACAAGCGGTCCAAGGACAATCAACAGACCTGAAGAATCTCCCCCTTCTGTCCCTCTTTGGGCTCGATGACTTCTCACTTCCCATGATGCCCGGATTTGGGGGTACTCCACCCGCCGCCCCTTGCTGGGGATACCTGTTGCTGAAGACTTCCAGCGGACAGCACTTATAATATTGTCTCCTTTAATGTTCTCCTTTTGTTGCAGGTTGCCCGGCAGGGCCTTACTTCCTGACTGGGACTGGGGCGGGTGGGCTCTACACGAACTGGGGCTGGGGAGCTTGAGGGGGTGGCGGACCGACTAGGGTGGCCTTTCCCCTTTTGTGTGCCGATCAGTTCCTGGTGCATTTTATGGTTAACAGCAATGTAGTTTTAAGTCTCAATGTACTTTTTTTTTTTCTCTCTCCCTTCCAGGATCCTGGGCCCCGCGGGGTGGGGGTCGGGGACCGGGGGGGTTCCTGGTTATCACAGTTTATTAGACAGTGACATACATGGGGGCGTTCTGCTTGTTCCTTTAGAATACGTTAGGCCCCAGTGTGGGCCTTTGGTACAACGGATGATATATTTTGGGTGGATGGGTTGTGGTGGACCCAGTGCACCTCATACTAGGACCGGGAGCGCTTATCGTGCTCTTCGGCTCTGTCTCGGAGTCCCTGTCCCTAGGGAACTCCGATCCTCTCAGGATTGAGGGTAGGGATGGATAGTCCATCTCGACCCAGGGGTGGGGTGGGGTTAGGGGACCTCAGGGTCCTTTGTTTATGTCCTATTGTTTTTTTATTATTGTTTCAGTCCTTTTGTTCAGTCTATCAATTTGTAACCGGTCTCTTTTTCTTCCCTTCTTCTTTCCCTCATGTCCTGCCTGCTCCTCATGCCACTTCCTATCTGAGTCTCTTCGGTGCCTTCGTCCGTGACGGACCTCGCCTCCCGGGACCCGAGCTCTCGCTGTGTATGCGCCTCAGGCTGTGTGGTGAGTACCGCTTTTTAGATCAAGGAGTGCACCGATACATCACACTAGTTCTAACCACTCTGATCCATGCCTAATACACATTCCCCACCTCCATCCCTCAAGATAGTTTCTCATAATGTCCAGGGCCTTAACTCGCCAATTAAGCGTAGGAAGCTGTATCAGCTATACCACTCTATGCATGCTGACGTGTTATTGTTACAGGAGACTCATTTCCCGGTCACTTATAAGCCTACTTTCCTTCACCAGCATTATCCTCAATTTTTTCTGGCATCCGCGGACAATAAAACTAAGGGAGTGGCCATTTGTTTCGCTAAACACATTAATCTATCCCAACCGGTTGTCAAAGCCGACCCGCAGGGACGCTACATCTTGGTCTCTGGTCAAATTGATGGAGAAACCTACACCTTTGTCTCCTATTACTCCCCAAATAAGGGTCAGAAACCCTTTTTTGACTCTCTACTGCACACTCTGAGCGAGCATCTCAAGGGAACGGTCTACATTTGTGGGGACTCTAACATCGCTTTCGATTTCTCGCTGGATAAGTCCAGGTCTGGGAAGCCGATACCAAAACGACCCTCCAAACAAAGTGTTAAAATTGCCGAATTATTACACTCGGCGGGGTTGATTGACGTCTGGAGAGAGGTTAACCCTCACACGAAGGACTATACGCACTTCTCTGCCCCACATAACTCATTTGCCAGGATAGACCACATTTTCACACGTTCCTCGTCGATCCCCTTAATTAGAGGCTCCAAGATTATTGAATCTTCCCTTTCGGACCACTCGATGGTCGTGTTGACCACGCTGAGACCTTCGGGAGTGCGAACGGCCCCTCGCTGGCGTCTGCAGGAGTCTTTATTGAGTGACCCCATACAGTGCACCCTTTTGGAAGCAGCGATTAAGGAATACTTCCTTCTCAATGCGACGGGCGAGGTCTCGGAGGCTACCGTTTGGGCAGCACACAAATCGGTGATCCGGGGGAAGATCATACAAATGATCTCGATACGTAGGGCAGAACACAGGGCAGACACGCTGAAGCTCACGGAGGAATTCCGTGCTCTAGCGAAAGCACACAAGCGACACCCTACGGCGGATTCCCTTAGACAGTTGGAAGGGGCTCGGGCCCTTCTCAATCTGAAACTGACCACTGACGCAGAAAGGCACCTTAGATGGACTGGGGCTAAATTCTATTCTCAGAAGGATAGGATTGGATCTAAGCTGGCAGTGAAGTTGAACCCTAAGCCACGCGCTCTAGCCTTCCCTAAAATTAAGACGACCTCAGGGGACCTGACGCAAAACCCAACAAAAATTATGGACACTTTTCTACAGTTCTATTCTGACTTATATAAACCTGTTGGCCCGGCTCAGGCCTCCCTAAGCGAGACATTCTTGGACGCTCTCCCCCTTCCCACCCTCTCCCCTGAGCATAGGACTCTCATGGAGGAACCGTTTACCTCTGCTGAGATTTTGGACACCATAAAATCCCTCAAACTTGGCTCATCGCCCGGTCCCGATGGATTTTCAAATAGCTACTACAAGAAATTTGGCCCTTGCCTGGCTCCACATATGGCTCGGTTATTTAACTCCCTACGGGAGGGAATCCTCCTGGGCGCAGACCTAAACTCTGCATACATTTCTGTGATTCCCAAGCCGGACAAGGACGCTAGTGAGGTTAGCAATTACCGCCCAATCTCGCTTATCAATAACGACATCAAAATTATGACCAAGATCATGGCCAATAGGGTGGCGAGTTTTATCGCCACATACATACATGGGGACCAGGTGGGGTTCATTCCTGGGAGACAGGGTCCGGATCAGGTTAGGAGGGCCATTGACATAATTTCGCTTCTTAGATCCCACTGGGATGGGGGAACCCCGCAGAAAGGCTTTATCCTTTCTATAGACCTTCACAAGGCCTTTGACTCGATTGACTGGAATTACCTAACCGACATATTGGGGAAGTGGGGTTTCGGCCCATACTTTTTGAACCTAATCCGAGCTCTTTATTCGAACCCCACGGCCCAAGTTCGCCTGTTGGGCAGATACTCGGAATCGTTTACCATTGGTCGGGGAACCAGACAAGGGTGCCCACTCTCCCCCCTCTTATTCGCGTTGGCCATAGAGACACTAGCAATTGCGCTTAGATCGAACCCGGACTTCAAGGGGGTGACGTGCGGACAGGGTGAGCACAAGTGCGCGCTGTATGCAGATGACCTGCTCCTTTTCATCACCTCCCCACTGACCTCTACCCCCGTGATACTTAAGACTCTACGGGCCTTTAGTGACGTTTCGGGACTGAAAGTTAATATGACCAAGTCAACAGCCTTGAACATTAATGTCCCCCCCGACATTCTCCACCAGCTCTCTAACAATTTCGCCTTTAAATGGGCATCCGGGTCGATTCCTTACTTAGGCATCAAACTTACACCAGACATAACAAGTCTCTTTGAAGCCAACTATCCCCCTATAATACGCAAGTGTAGAGAGGATTTGGATGCGTGGTCGAAGTGTGGTCTATCCTGGCTGGGTAGGATACATGCGGTGAAAATGACACTCCTCCCCCGTCTGCTATATCTATTCCGCTCTCTCCCGGTCCCGATTCCAAAACGTTTTCTCAGTTCTGTCCAATCCCGAATAGTCCGTTTTGTCTGGGGTAACAAGGGGTATAGATGCCCCTCGGGCATCCTCTATCGGTTGAAATCACAGGGTGGGCTGGGACTCCCGAATCTCTGGGGTTATTACCGGGCAGCCCAACTTGCACAAATCTCGATGGCTTTCCGCCAAGGACCTAAACCTGACTGGCTCTCCATGGAGAGACAAGCCACCCCCAAGAACACCATTGACTTCCTCCTTTGCTGTGAACCAAAGGTCAGACCCGCAATCCTATCTCCCACCCTCTCGCATTCGGTTTCCTTAAGCTCCAAACTACTTGGCGCGCACCCCCTGACGTCCCCCTTGAAACCGTTGGCACACCTGTTCCATAATGTGGAATTCCCCCCGGGAATGAGTATTGAGGCCTTCCGGTGGTGGACGGACAAAGGCCTCTACCGGATTGGCCACTTCCTCTCCCCGACGGGCCCTGTTTCCCTAGCCTTTTGCAGACAGAAACTGGACATGCCGGATTCGGAACTGTTCAGGTTCTCACAAATCTCCCATTTCATGCACTCAATCTGGACCAATAGAAAGGTACCCCCCACAATCTCGCCATATGAACACTGGTGCACTACCGCAGCGGATCAGAAGGGTGGCATCTCCTTGATCTATACAGCGCTTGTTTCTAGAGAGGTAAAGCCATCGTACGCTCGGGCCTGGGAGGAGGAACTGGACGGTTCGTGGGACACTGAGGTCTGGCACAGAGCGACTATTAGAGCGTATAAAGGTATTCTCAACGTCTCTCTCATAGAGGCTGGTCTAAAAGTCTTACTCAGGTGGTATTATGTTCCTTCCAGGCTGGCTAGGATGTTCCCAGGGGCATCACCGGTCTGTTACAGAGGTTGTGAGTTGGAAGGATCTATGCTCCACATTTGGTGGACCTGCCCCCGCATCAGATCATTCTGGCGGAAGGTGTTCCGGATCATTCGCTCCGTGACAGCATCAGTGGTGACCCCCCATCCAGGCATTGCTCTTTTGAACCAAAGCATTCCTGGTCTATCTAAACATTGCCAAACCTTATCCTTTTTCATACTATTGGGAGCCAAAATGTCTATAGCTAAAGCCTGGAAGAAACCTTCGGTATCCCTTCAGGGGTTCAGGAGAAAAGTCTCTTGGATCATGGCGCAGGAGCAGATCGTTGCTAGAATTAATGACAAATCTGAGAGATTTCTGGCCATCTGGGAACCCTGGGCCACCTACTGTAACATATCCCTCATACCGGGAGTTCTGCCTAGCGGGCCGACCGACCGTTCAATTCCCTAACAGAGCAGGCATCCCTCCCCTCGTCTCCTCTCCCTCTTTTTCGCTTCCCATTTCTCTCCTATGCATCTGTACCTCTTCTTTTTCTTCTACCCCCCCCCCCGGTTACCATTCTGTTACATGATTTTCCGGTTACTGGTATGTTTTATTAGGGTGGAGACTAGCTCCCCCAAGTGACGGCCTACAAGGCCGATTGTGCACCCTTCTGGTAAATGGCCTCATGGGTCTCCTACACGTTGATGGCCTCGGGACACGTGTGGGATGGAGCTCGGGGTCCCCTGTTCCCGAGGGGCAGTGTGATCCCTTCGGGGCCTATCGGGAGCTGGGGCTCTGGGCCCCTCCCCCACCGGAGAGTTGTCTCTTGGGGGACCTTGAGAAGTGAATAGCTCTTTGCTATACGAGCTGACTGCTACCAGGCCTACACAGGGCCGCTGTTTGATTGTTCCTCTCCTCCCTTCCGTTTTTTTTTTTTTTTTTTTTTTCTTCCCTTCTTGCACTAATGTTGTAACTTTTGTCCCAGGACACGGAAAACACTGTATAGAGATTGACTGACTGTAAGTTGACATGTTATTCTTTGTGATATTTGTTCTCTATTGAAAAATTCAATAAAAATTATTGAACGTAAAAATATATCAATCAAACAAACAGTCTCTCAAACACTTATCAAAAACACTTTCACAAATATACCAACAAGCACTTGATCACACAGAACACTAACCTGACAACTACAAGACACACTGCAACGAACAACAGGAACAAAAGCACTTGGTTAAATGGGAAGGGACACAAAGGGATGTACTTTTGCAATGCAAGTGCGTTTGTGTGTGTCTATTTATGCTGTCTGCGTAGTTCACAACGTTGCCCTAGTCCATTTCCAATTTCACTGATTGCGCCGCTCCCGAGTTGTGAGCATGCGCACAGCGGAGCTGACATGGTCTCGTTCAAGCGCGCATGCGCGAGCCGGCCGGCCCTTCATTTGCATGGGGTCACGGCTCATTTCAATGTAACACGCCCACGTCCCTCCCAATTTGTATTACTCCTCCTTACGCCTCTGGAAAAAACCTTACGCTTGCGCAATTTCCTGCGCAAAAGCTACGTGAATCGGGGGATTACGCGGCTAGATGGCGCAAGTCTAACGTAATGGCGGTGCGCTACGCCGGACCGATAATGCGCCGATGTACGTGAATCTGGGCCTATAACTTTCACACAGACTAAGTAATATCCACACATTTTGGTTATTTTGCCAAAGGTACAGTATGTAGCAGTATAAATTGTGGCCTCAAATTTATGAAGAAAAATTACTTATTTGCAAAATTTTAGAAACAAAAATCGAAGGTATGTAACGGTAAATGTTAAATACATGTTACTTTCCAGAATAGCAGACATTACTCTGTAATACTCATTCATAACTGCATTTGTTAGCAAAATAAAAAAAAATAAACTAGGAATTACTAATTGGAATATCCATAAATAGATGAACACAAGGTAGAGCACATCTCACATAAAAATGTTTTATTCACAAATATGTGATCATGGCTGCAGTGCAGTTCCATATAATAAACTTGGCACATACAACTCAGCGGAAACACCGAATAGCGCCGATTATGCATTTAGAAAAACAAATGTTCGTCACTAATAGAGTTCTTTTTTTTTAGAATAAACACATTGGGCCAGATTCAGATACACTTAATATTGCGCTGCGTAATCGAAATACTCTACGCTGACGTATTTCACCAGGCTCTACACCGAATCCTGGTAGATTTTTGCCCGTGCGCTACGGCGGCGTAGTCTATTTCTCGCCGCGTAATCGAAATACGTGATTGGGGGGCGTAAAGCATTTAAATTAAGCGCGTCCCCGCGGCGATCGAACTGCGCATGCTCCATTCAGAAATTTCCCGCCGTGCATTGCGCGAAATCACGACGTTACGTCATTCGTTGTTTGAGTAGCGTCGTTTACGAACATTCCTATTCCCGGACGACTTACGTTAAAAATAATAAAAGACGTCGGAAAACGTAGAAATTCGACGCAGGAACGATGGCCATACTTAACATGGGCTGTCTAATATTAGACCAGCAAAAAGCTGGTATAGTGTTACGCAAAACAAAAGATGACTAAAGGTGCCGTAAGAGATTGCGAATGAAGATCGTAATTTCTGGGATCGCCGGCAAAAGCTCATTAGCATACCCCGACGCGGAAAACGACGGGAAGTCCACCCAGTGGCCGCAATTTTATTGCAGCGTAGATCCGAAGAGGTACGAACACATAATCCAGCCGTCTATTCATGGTTTGAGGCTTCCGACTAGCTAGAAAACGCGCGTAATTTGAAATTACTCCAGTCTAACACCAGTTAGACAGGCGTAATGGCTCTGTGAATCTGGCCCATTGTTTTGCTGATGCTATTTAGGCAGAGTTCTCCCATATTGACTTATTTTATGTTTTGCTTGTGATCTCATTTTAATCTTATTTTTTTTTTTAAAAGCCAGATCTCCAAAATAATTTTTTGTACTCCACATATATATTTTTTTTTGGAGAACTTTCATTTTCATTCACAACAATGCCCCCCCCCCCCTAAGGAGGTTGTGTCTTTTGTTAATTACACATTGTATTTCGGAAATGTTTGATGACTATTCACCAGAAAAACACAATAGACAAGGAAGGAAGACTGGATAGTGATTCCCGTCCCTCGATCTGATCCTTCAAAAAACTGAGGTGCCTATAGTACCACAAAAATTATAGGTACAGCGCTAAATACATGATAAAAAATAGTGATAGTATCACTATTTTTTATCATGTATTTAGCGCTGTACCTATAATTTTTGTATTTCTGTAGGTTACTTTGGTTTAAGTAATTGGTACTGGCAGCTTTTTTTATTGAGATTTAATCACACATTTATTCATTTATATCACGTTAGTGCAGTGTTTTTTCCCCCCTAGGGGGGAGATATATATACGTTTCCTATAGTACCACAGCTTGGGCTCCTGTACTTCATCTGCTGCTGCTCCTGACCTCCGAGAATCACAGAGTTTTTTTTAAAGTGCTCATTGTACACATTCCTGATGTTATTGATTTTGGTGATGACCATGGTGGAAGTGACCTCTGGTATCCAGGTCTGCATATATGTGGCGAATTGGGCAATTGTTTCCCCTCGGATGTTTTTATTTGGATAAGTTGGGTTTCTGATGTCCCATAGGCCCTCGATATTTGTCAATGAACCTCATTAAGTTGTCAGGCTGGTTTAATTTTTCCATCTTTTATAAATATATTTCTAGAAGAGAAAACCAAAAACATATCAACACTAGGCTCAGCTTTTACATTGACAGAATGTTAGCACAATCTTTTGACCTCTAAACATAGTGTCTCCTGCTGCCACTAAAATGCTGCCCAGCTCTGCCCCATTGTTGTGTAATGATGAATTAACTGCAGACCCTATGTTTACATTGAAATAAATAAGTGCCATTAAAATATGCAAAAGTAATGAGAGCATTCATCAAGGCACTATTCGTGTGTTGATATCATGCCCCTCAGCATTGATGAGATGATACACTGCTTAATTACCTCTGTCCAACAATCACACTCATTGCCTGATCTGATACACAGTAAAATAAAAAATAAAGATGTTTTGCAGTCTCACATATATATATATATATATTGTAGATGTCTCCGAGCAGATGGAGAGCAAGATTAAATTGCTCAAGGGTCCAATCAACATATAAACCCCCCATCCCATGACTCAAGTCTATATAGGCCTCTGCTAGCCCCATTTTCAGTTGTACCTTTGTTTCTGACGGTCGTCACTTCGGCTCTTCCAGACTCCGCATAACCAACGTAGTCACGTCGTTCTCCTTATATACCCCGTGCATGCGTGAAACGCCGCCCTCTTCGCCCGGCCATGGCGGACCTTTTCCTGTATTCCATGCCCCTAATAATTGTGCAACGAAAATATGGCGGTGTCACAGGTGCGTGGTATTTCCCACCCCGACGAGGAAAGCCCAGAGGCGGGAAAGTCCCGATCCAGGCCCAGATGCTACAAAGCGACAAATATGTCACTTGAAGAGATGGTGGAGATACTGCAGAGGAAAGATTATGATGGCAATCATGGCCCATACCACACCCCGAATCGGAGGAAGGCCCAAATAATGGACAAAGTGGTGAGGAGACTTTATGAGAATTTTAGGGTCAAGAGGTCCAAGGAGCAGCTCCGTAAATGGTGGTCTGATTTAAAATTGCGGGAGCCAGAGCAATATAGGAAGATCAAGAAAATGATTGGCAAAAGTAGGTATTTTTCATGTGTTTGTTGCAATTATCTTTATTATTTCTTTTGCATGTTTTTCTCCATGTGCTTGTTTGGCCTGGTTGTACTTTTGAACATGGCTACTTTCAGGTTATAAGTTAAGAAAAGTGTAGTATTTTCCGTTCGTAGTAATCATCGTTCCTCCAAAATCCGATGTTTTCCGCTGATCTTGGAAAAACACACGTGGTCATGCCTATTTGGCGTAAAACAACGTTGTTGTCAAGATAATGTGTTTGTTCAAACTTACTAGAATGTAACAGACAAATCGGATTCATTCACACAGTGATAATAAGCAGCTGTTTACACATCTGGACTCATGAGCACCTGTGTGTCCCCCATAACTAACCTTTATATTAGGGTCTCCCACAAATTATACTTTTGGGGTGTCTCCATGTGTGTCACTTTGCCAAAAAGCGTCAGTATTATAGCTTGGGGTAACTCAGAAAAACAAAAGTGATATTTTTAGGAATGATCCCAAACAGACAATTGTACCCCACTTCCAAGCAAAGTTTACTTTTTCTGCCCTCCAATATCTGTGTGCTTTTGTTTCATTTTATTATGGGAAAGAAGAGGACACCATTTGGAGGAGACAAGGAGGAACAGACCAGAAAAACCCCACCAACCTCAGCATGTGGAGGAGGTGGATGTGGAAGAAAGAGAGGTGGAATAAAGAGAGGTGGAAGAACGAGAGGTGGAAGAAAGAGGGGTGGAAGAAAGAGAGGTAAAAGCAGGAGGTGTTTATAATGGGGAGGTGGAGATTATCAACACTACAGGTCAGTGTCTGTCACCACAGCTTCACAGGGAAGAAGAGATGTAGGTAGGCCTGCACATTTCTAATATTTCTAATAAACCCTTTTGTATTTTTTTAGGGGATGAACATGGTGGTATCACAGCATCTGCTAGGACACCTTTCTCCAGTGCTAGTGCCCAAATCGTGATCCAAAGAATAATGGAATGCAGTTCTGAAATGGACATTATGAGGAATAGGATGAATGTCATTGAACAAAAATGTAAGAACATCCTTGACATGATGGGCCGTATAGTAGATTAAACCCCCCACCCCCAAACTTTTTTAGATGTTATATTTTGCACACCAATTTGCATTAGATAATCCACGAGCCAAAATTTGAAAATGCACACAGTGTGCCATCATGTGCTATCTGCAATCACAGGATATCGATTGTCTGTGCTTTGTGGGTGCAACCCCTTCCTCGCTACTCAAGTAGGTGAGAGGAAGGGTTTGCACCCCCAAACCACATCCATTGATCACCCATGGAACAGGATAGAAATCCCCATTTTGACGCTCAAAATGTGTGCATTTTCTAATTTTGGCTTGTTCCGGGGTGACATCACACCATCACATGTGTTTTTACTAAGGTTGAACTTTGTAAGCTCCATTGTTTGTAGATATTTGCTTATTTAAAAAAAAGCCTGGTTTTCGTACAAAAAAAATAAACAATATGTTTTTACCTGAAAAATGTAAAAACGCACAAGTTGTGCACAAAAAAAATATATATATATACATATATATATATATATATATAAAATAATATATGAAAATTGTGAAAATATGTGAAAATTACAAAAAAGCTAAAGTTGTGCACAGAAGAAAAAAAAACTACCAAAAAAAAAAAAAACATTTGTGTGGCTTCTTCTTTCTCTGCTCAATACCAGTTTGGACATTTAAAAAAGTGAGTGAGTGATTACTGTAACAATTGTGGTTATTTACTAAAACAGAGAAATACATTTGGCACTAGAAGTGCATTAGTTGGAGAACCAGGGAGACAGATAAAAGAAACCAAAGCAAGAATGACAAACAACTGTATAAATTCCAATTGTCAAATTATTTATTATTTATTTATTTATTTTTTGGGCCGAAATAAAAAGAAATATGGTCTGGCATAGCAATGGCCCCCCTACCCACAAAGTACTTAACATATTTGTTGTGTGCCTCACAAGCAGATTGGGGGGCCAAGCCAGTTCACCCAGTGTCCAGGCCAACAAACGTATCTGAGGGTAGTCCTGACTCAGGCCCAATGTTGGTTAGGTATGTATGGGAGTGTCTGCGTAAAAAATTGTGCAAAATACAACAGGCAAAAACAATAGTGTTCAGTTTATATTCAGCCAGGTGTATGGCTGTCTGGAACAGGCGGAAACGGCTAGCCATGATCCCAAAGGCATTCTTGACTACCCTCAGGAATCTTGCCAGCCGAAAATTGAAAACCCTCCTCTCCTGGGTTAGGGGTCTCTGGGGAAACGGCCACATGAGGTGAGGTCCAAGCCCGAAAGCTTCATCCGTGAAAAAAACAAACGGAAGTCCCTCCAAATTGTCTTCATCTCGTGGCAGTGCAAGACCACCAGTCTGTAGATGCTTGGCAAACTCTGTCTGCGCAAACACTCCCCCATCAGACAGCCGGCTGTTCTTCCCCACATCCACATACAAAAATTTGTACTGTGCCGACGCCACCGCCATCTACACGACACTATTAAAACCTTTATAGTTGAAATACTGTAGTACGACCCAGAATGGGGTGGCGGCACTATGCGGACGTGTTTCCTGTCTATTGCCCCCCTGCAGTTCGGGAAGTCCCACCGCTGGGCAAATTGGGAAGCCACAGTCTGCCATTCCTGTGGCATGGAGGGAAACTGTGGAGTCAAACAAAAACAATTTGTACTTTGGCACATAAACATTGCAATCACAATACAAAAAACATCCTTGTCCAACATCAGTATATCATTTATTATTGTAATGAGTATTTCATGGCAAAAATAAAAGGCCCACTTATGAGACTCCTTACCCCTCTGATGGGCCTTTTTTTTTGGGGGGGGGGGGGTTCTAGCTGAGTTTATGCCCAGAAAAAAAAAATGTAGCACAAAAAATACATTGGAACACATTTTAAGGGGGGAGGGACAGAAGTACAATAGAGCAGATAATAATCAGGTTGGAAACAGACTAGGCTAGGTGTGTTTGGGCCTAGGATAGCATACTGGACAGGTTAGTGAAGGGAAAGATGCATGTAGGCCAAAAAAGGACACATGCATGGGGACAAAAGGGACATTCACAGCATATTACAATCATGGTAATTAGGGAATAATGCAAGAAATAAAATACATTAGCATACGTTAAAGACATAGATTGTGATGTTAAGGAGGAAACTTACCTTAATATCCTCCTGCATCACTTGTATGATGGCAGAAGGGCCTGGGGAGAGATGCCTGTTGATAACTTGAGGTCCTGCAGGCTCCTCACAGTCGTCAGGTACTGCAACGTGGCAATAAGCCTCTGCTAGGCCAAGATGGCTTGGCACATCACAGTGTCCTGCCTCGTTATAAAGGGGGACAGAAGATCCAATAGATGGTGGAAAACGGGGTTCCGTCATATGGAGAAAGTTTTTGAAGTTATCAGGATTATTCTCCTGGATTTCCCTAAGCAGATGCATATGAGAGAATTGGTCATGCTGGCGCAACCAATTCTTGGCCCATGAACCCCTCCTCGCCCTGTTCACGGCCACAGATCTACCAACAGTATGAACTGCAGAGGACAGCCCATACACAGTACGAACTCGAGCATTAGAAAGCACCTCCAACATGGCTTCAAACCGGTCGGCTGGTCAGAACACACTTGAAACAGAAAGCACCCCAAACACAGAAAGACCTGTAAAGAATGCACTTGAGAAAACAGATACGAGCGAACAGGATGGCTCTGCAAAACAGAAACTACCTGACTGCAAGCACTGAATGCCAAATACGAACCCACAAGAACAAACTGAACACGAGAATACGATCTGCAAAGCACGGAGACTGAAAAGCCCGAATCAGCTCTAACCAAAATTTCACTAACACGTAGTGACATGGAATCAGCAAAAGCAGTGCCAAGGGTGGTGCCAAAGGCTTTGGCCTTCCCCTTTATAGTGCTGTCATACGTGAATTACATGTCCGTATTCTGACACGATCGGTTATTTAACCGATGGTGTGTAGGCGCAACGGACCATCAGTCAGCTTCATCGGTTAACCTAAGACAACTGTCCTTCAGACCGTTCTCATCGTTTTGACCGATCGTGTGTACATGGCTTTAATTGGCTAAGTTGGGCTGTATTTAATGTACAGCGACCATTACTTCACGGTTTTCCTTATGCAGATTTAAATTTACTACCCTCAAAAGGTCTGATACCTAGAATTTTGGTATAACTTTTATCAATGTCACCATTTTTGTTATTGATGTATCGGTTTTTTAATTGCTGTTATTAATAAAATATTTTCTATTTTTTTATCATTTATGTTGTATTGACTATTATCTCTAGCACCTTTAAAATCCTATATCCTGTTCTTTCAATATTTTCTAATAGGGATGTTGGTGCTATAACATATTTGTCCAATGGTATACTGATGACTGCCCACTATTCTTGAATGTTTATTCATTACAGAGCTGCCATCACATTTGTAAACATGGCAACAATCGGTATGAACATTTATTTACATTAATAGGCTGCATAATTTATTTACAAGTCTAATGTATGTCATCATTCTTATGTCCATTGTTGTTTCTTGACATTGCACTTACTCTTCTATCATTTTAATCTATAAACTTTTTTTTTCAAAAAAAATATATTTCTGTTATCAACATGTAGATCACTTACTAGTTTAAAATAATTCACTTTTACATTGGTACTCTTTAATCCCTCTATGCATCAGCATTTTTGAACAGTTTCAGAGTAAGTAACTGCTATATTGAGTATATCTGGTCTTAAAGTTTATTTTAGCAAAAATACCTTTTTTACGGAGGTTCATAATTTATGTTATTATTCATCGACATAACCATGAGAACAACATTGTCTGCATGAATAATCATTCTTACACAGAGAAAAGAGCCTGTAAATTACCCAGTGCCAGTTTAAAATCTAAAGTCTAAATCTTTTCAGGATAAGGTGCAGCTTTAATAGTAAATAAAAGCTATTAAAATTAGATTTCACGGACTTCAATTCCCACAATGTTTTCTGGGCATCAGATTTGATGACCATTAACAGCGATTAGAAACCTTCAATGTAAAAATATCCTTTGAGGTTCCAAAGTAGAAAGAAACAGTTTTATACAGGACATTTTGATGCAAGTTGGAATTGTTTCAATTACATTTCAACTAAACACCAATAAGGAAGGAATGCCTTTTATATAATTTGCATATTCAGAATTTTTTCCCATCAGTTGTTACATTTTTAAACCCCCAAAAACATTTTTGCACTAAGTTGAATAGTTTTTACACAACAAAGGCCTACAGAAGTTCAGGAAGATGATTGCTAAACTACAAATTAGCTTAAAAAGAAAGTGTCTTAGTTGAAAAACTTCAAAACTAACTGCAAGACTCAGAAACAACTGATGTGACTGAGACTAGATAACAATAACACATATTATAAGTAAACTGCTAAAATTCATAATTGAATTTAACATTTAAATATAAATATTCAATCTTAAATTAATCAGATTAAATAGCCTTTTCCAATCAAATCCATTTGCCCATCATCTATTAAGAAAGTGGAAAATCCTCTTACTCAAAAGCAAACGAGCATACAAAGACAAGTTCACCGGAGATTAACTCAGTCCAAGACTGAATTGCTTTATTCTCGTTGTTTGCTAAGAGGAAACTAGAGACATTTCCATTTAGGAAGTGTCTGTTTAAAAAATGAATTACCAGCCTTCATGCCTATAGTTCCGTCATGGTCTACATAGTGGAACTATATTTATTTGTGACTATAGATCCACTAAGCTTTACAAATTAAATAATGAAAACTAAAAGACTACCAAATCATAGTATGATAGCAAAATGTTTTTTCATCATGGTGGTGGTGTGTCTACTACATGGAGCTACTTAACTAAAGAATGCATTTTCTGCATGTGTTCACTTTGAATACCCAGTCATGTGCCGAAAATTTGTAAAAACTGTCATTCCCATTGCATGTCATTGGATTAAGTGTGGGTTCCTTTAGTCAACCCCATTTACTTAGTTTCTCCTTTTTTCTTTAAGGTGGTGATTCAGTGGCAGTGCACAAAACAAAGGTCCCCTTCACACCTCATTTAAACATAATTAAAAAAGTATCCGCTTGCTATTTAACCACTTCCCGACCGCCGCATGTACATATACGTCCACAAAAGGGCACGTACAGGCAGATGGACGTAAATTTACGTCCCTGCCTTTGCGCGGGTCGGGGGTCCGATCGGGACCCCCCCCCCCCCCCCGCTGCATGCGGCGGTCGGAAACCCGCAGGGAGCGATCCGGGATGAGGGCGCAGCTATTCGTTTCTAGCCGCCCGCTCGCGATCGCTTCCCAGAGCTGAAGAACGGGGAGAGCCTTATGTAAATACAGCTTCCCCATGCTTCACTGTGGCGGCTGCATCGATCGAGTGATCCCTTTTATAGGGAGACTTGATCGATGACGTCAGACCTACAGCCACACCCCCCTACAGTTGTAAACACACAAATCCTACAGCGCCCCCTGTGGTTAACTCCCAAACTGCAACTGTCATTTTCACAATAAACAATGCAATTTAAATGCATTTTTTACTGTAAAAATGACAATGGTCCCAAAAATGTGTCAAAATTGTCCGAAGTGTCCGCCATAATGTTGCAGTCATGAAAAAAAATGCTGATCGGCGCCATTAGTAGTAAAAAAAATAAAAAAAATAAAAATGCAATAAAACTATCCCCTATTTTGTAAACGCTATAAATTTTGTGCAAACCAATCGATAAACGCTCATTGCGATTTTTTTTTACCAAAAATAGGTAGAAGAATATGTATCGGCCTAAACTGAGGGGAAAAAAAATGTTATATATGTTTTTGGGGGATATTTATTATAGCAAAAAGTAAAAATATTGCATTTTTTTCAAAATTGTCGCTCTATTTTTGTTTATAGCGCAACAAATAAAAACCGCAGAGCTGATCAAATACCACCAAAAGACAGCTCTATTTGTGGGGAAAAAATTTTGTTTGGGAGCCACGTCGCACGGCCGCACAATTGTCTATTAAAGCGACGCAGTGTCGAATTGTAAAAAGACCTTTGGGCATTTAGCAGCATATTGGTCCGGGGCTTAAGTGCTTAACATACAGTAATTGTTAACATGGCGCAATCAACATAACTTCATGGTACATTTTTGTAACTATTAATGTGATATCATATATAGTTGGGACCATCTTATAACTTCTTAGTCTCATCATGAAGGTGTATCATAGGGTCATGACTTTTAATGAAAAAATAATACATAGTCTTACAAGTTAGTTATCAGACTTCTTAGTTATATTTAATATGTTATGCAAGTCCTAGAAGGTGATTGGGTAAGTCAATGCAAGGGCTCAGAACTCTGACAAAGTGCACTTAATTCACTAAAGCAAATAGGGTGTTTACTTTGCAAGGCAAGTTTTCCTTAACTGGGGGCATGTGGTGAATTTTCACAACAATCACTAAGCTATAGGAAAATCCCCTTGCAAAGCAATAATTCTCTTGTAATGGTGCCATCGTATTTGCCTTTAGTAGACTAATTCCACAGGGGCAGATTTACTAAAGGAAAGTAGGCTGTTTATATTGCTGTGAAAGCTACTGTATGCTTTTTTAGGGAGTTTTACATAGAGCTTAATAAATGTGTTGAAATTGTACATTGCAAAGAATATCAAATCATGTGAAAAGACAAATTTTAAAAAAACAGCTTTTTTGTTTGCATGTGATTGGATTATGGAAGTCAGGGATTCACTTCAATCACAAAGTTCTGGGTAAAATTCCCTTGCCAAATGCAACTCTCCTTGCAAAGTGAAACAAAACTTTAGTATTTTTTATCTTTCCATCTATTACATCTTCTGCCCTTGTTTTTTTTAACTTTGGATAGTAAAATATTTTTTTCTGTCAATAAATACAGCCCACTTCCTGATTCTTGTCTGATAAAACACCTAGGCTTATGACATCATGCCAAAAAACAAACAAATAATTGTTGTTATGACATCATGCACAGGCTTCTCTCTCGTGAGTTTGTCAGGAAGGGAGGGGGTGAGCTATAAGAGGTTCAATGAGAGCTGCAGAGCTGGAGGTGTGCCTCTGTGTGTCTGTGTAAATCCAGGAAGTGAACAGGCAGCAGCTTCAGCTGTCCACAGTTAAAATGGGCACAGCCAGACTTAGTGGAGGGAGATTTCTCCAGCATATTTGGCAAGTACAGAATCATATTATACAGTATATAAAATAATATGCAAAGTGGTTGGAGGGAAGGTTCAAAATGGCAAAGATGTTTTTATTACAAATTATGTGAGCAGACTGCAGTCCCTCTTTAAAGACTTCAACCCCACACTCTCATATAACTAAACAAAAATCCCCAGTAGTGGGAAAAAAGCTAGTGGTTGTAAACCCTTACATATACCTGAAAAAAAAATCATCCTGCATAAGTTGTACCTGTTTACTTGCAGCCCCCTCTCTCTACTACAGCAAGTCAAGGTACAGAATTTAGAGAGCATTTCTGAGTCCCAGAAGGTAAGGGGCAGGGATTTGATGTCATAAACTACACAACACAGAGCAGGGAACTGAGTGTAATCTGAGACCTGGGTGGAGGGAAAGAATTCACCCTTCTATACTCATAGGAAAAGTGCACAACTAAGGCTGTCAATTACCCCCCAACATATAGTATCAGTGGTTACTCAAGGCAAGTACACACTATATAAGATGCGTTGTTATTTTATTTTTTTCAGAGGTTTACAACCACTTTACGTGCACTAGACACACACAATGAAAGAGACAAAGGGTATATATTTCTATAATACTTATTGTTTTTTCCCGGCTGACAAAAAAAAAAGAAGAAAATGATTAATAACTGAACATTTCAAATCTTGGGATGTACAGCCGTTGAGTGCACCACAATGCACTGCATGCTGCATAGTTGGTTGTTAACCACTTCAATTCCAGCCCATAGGGGATTTACGTCTTGAACAACCCCTCGCCGATGAGACTGGACGTTGTACAACGTCCTGTCTTCACGGCGTTGTAGGGCACCCGCGGCGCGCGCGCACCCGCGGCACCACTCGCGACCCCGCGCGCGTGCACGACGGCCGCGATTGCCGTCGGGCACCCGCGATTACTGGCAATCACGGCAGGAGTGTGGATCTGTGTGTGTAAACACACAGATCCACCTCCTGTCAGCGGTGAGGAGACTGATGTGTGTTCCCAGTACAGAGGAACACACATCGATCTCCTCCCCCTGCGAGTCCCCTCCCCCTACAGTTAGAACATACTTTAGGAAACACTTTAACCCCTTCAGCGCCCCCTAGTGTTAACCCCTTCACTGCCAGTCACATTTACACAGTAATCAGTGCAGTTTTATAGCACTAATCGCTGTGTAAATGTGAATGGTCCCAAAAACGTGTCAAAAGTGTCCAATATGTCCGCCGCAATGTCACGGTCACAAAAAAAACGCAGATCGCCGCCATTACTAGTAAAAAAATAAAAATAAAAATGCCATAAATCTATCACCTATTTTGTAGACGCTATAACTTTTGCGCAAACCAATCAATATACGATTATTGCGGTTTTTTTACCAAAAATACGAAGAATAATACGTATCGGTCTAAACTGAGGGAAAAAAAAACATTTTTTTTTAAAAAATTGTGATATGTATTAAATAAAATAGTAAAAAATATTGTGTTTTTTTTTAAATTGTCGCTCTTCTTTTGTTTATAGCGCAAAAAATAAAAACCGCAGAGATGATCAAATACCACCAAACGAAAGTTCTATTTGTGTGGGGAAAAAAACATAATGATTTAATTTGGGTACAGTGTTGCATGACCGTGCAATTGTCATTCAAAGTGCAACAGCACTGAAAACTAAAAATTGGTCTGGGCAGGAAGGGGGTGAAAATGCCCTATATGGAAGGGGTTAATGAGCAGGCCAGGAAGCTGGTTGCTGCGTCCTTAACAACAGATGAGTCGTCAGCCATCAACAAGTCTGGTATAGTTTAAGGGGAACCCCATGCCAAAAATGTTTTAAATAATTTCATGGGGTCCTCCCAAAATCCATACCAGATCTTTATCCGAGAATGCAGCCCAGCATGTCAGGAAAGGGGGGGACAAGCAGCGCCCCCCCTACTGAACCATACCAGGCCACATACCCTCAACATGGGGGTGCGCTGGGGCAGGGGGACTCTGCCCCCACCCCAAAGCACCTTGTACCCATGTTGATGGGAACAAGGGCCTCTTCCCAACAACTCTTACTGGATTATCAGAATCTGGAAGCCCACCTTAACAAGGGGGCTCCAGATCCATGTGAATGAGTATGGAGTATATTGGACCCCTACTAATTCACCAGAAAAATGTAAAAAAATAAAGACAATTCCTTTATTAAAAAATTAAAAACCATGTCCCCCATGTAGATCCATTATCCATCAGGATGCCTGCCACACAGGACCCAAAAAAAGAAAAAAAAATGATCCATTCGCAACAAAGGTTAAATGCTGAATGCCTGTTCTGCTGTTTGACAGTTCTTAAATAAGGTAAGGGGTAGGGCAAAACGGGGCAGCTGCCCAGGGCCCTGTCCCTGTTAGGGGCCCAAAGAAGAGCCGCCTGTTAAGCCCGCAAATCGGCGCTGAAAATCTCCAAACAGACAAACAGTGTCTGTCACTGTCATCAGCTGCGCGCCGCGCGCAGCCAGTGTCAGTGCTGCATTTTTTTTAGATCGAGGAGCCGGAGCAGGCCAGGCCTTGGGTGGGCAGGGTCTTGAGTTCCACTGACGCACTGGCCCTGCCCCTTGCTATGCATGCAGCATGCGCAGTGTTCAGTGACCAGTGTACCTGATCGGAGGAGCGGGGGAGGAGGAGTGAGAGATCAGAGTGAGACCATGGAGTGGAGTGCAGCTGCCTGGTGGTTCCTGCTAGTTATGCTTAGTCAAGTTAAACTACTAGACTAGCACTAGCAGTGTGTGTCAGACTGTCACTGTGGACGGTGGAGAATTGATCGGAGGCTGGAGCTGAGCTTGCCAAGACAGGACAAGGTAAGTTCTTCTTTCTTCTCCCCTGGCTACCGCTCCATATCCCCATGCCATGCCATGTATAAATTAGAAGAACTTTTTAAAACACTGACCAGGGCCCCCCCAATAGCATTGGGGGGGCCCAAAAAAAATTTGTCCAGGGCCCAAACCATATTAAAGACGGCCCTGGGTAGCGCCACCTGGTGAGATTGCCCCTTACCTATTTAAGAACTGTCATATAGCAGAACAGGCATTTGGTGGTTAGACTTCATTGCAGGTGGAGCATTTTTTCTTCCGGGTACGGCAGTACGGCGGGGATCATGATTGACAATGGATCTACACATGGGGACAAGGTGCATTGGGGTGGGTGGGCAGGTGCATTATTGGGAGGGCATCATTTTTATTTTTTTTCACAATCCAAGGTTTATTAGAACATATGTAATATTGTACAGAGATCAACATAAGGTAATAATCATATGAAGTATACATTAATTATTCGTGAAGAAAACATAAGTCGGTTCATATTTTTAAGCAAATTTGTATATAACAGGAATTTAAAGGTAAGGAAAAGAAAAAGAGGTAACATATAAGGCAGGGGGTAAGTGGTTGGGAGGGGGGAAAGGGGTAGGGAGGAGAGGGAGAGGGGGTAGGTGGGAGGGATATCATAGTGGACATCATCATTTCACAATCAGATTCCTTAGTAGATATCATGTTCCGCATTAGTCAAGGAACAAAGCTTACAATAATAGGGCCTCGAGGCCAAGGTCCCTAACAACCATATTAACAAGGAGAGAGTGATTCATACTCTTTTGAATATGTGAAAGCCACCCATGGAGACCAGATCTCAATGAATGCAGAACTACGTTCATTTTTCAATCTCTGACCCCTGGGACTTTATCTGATTTCCAGTATAATGGAATCAAGGATTTTGCCACTGTGAGCAGGTGTCTGGTTGGGGATGTTTTGTAGCGCTTAATTGAAAAGGGATTGATGTGTAACAAACATGCTGCAGCATCTAGAGTAAGTTTTGTGTCAGTTATGTGCTTGATCCATGTGGATACATCATCCCAAAAACTGCGGATCAGGGGGCATCCCCACCAAATGTGAAGGAAGGTGCCTATGTCTGTTTTACAGCGCCAGCAGGTGTCAGAATTCGCCGGGGACCATGCATGGGCATTCACAGGGGTAATATACCATTGCGTAAGGACTTTGTAGGAAGTTTCCTGGTGTTTGGTGCTTAAAGAGCATTTGTGTGTAAATATGCAGGACCTTTCCCATTGTCGATCAGTGATTTGTCTATCTAGATCTCTCTCCCATCTCTCCCTGTGCCCACTTGCGCCCAGAGTCCCATGATATTAGCCATTTGTATGCCATGGAGGTAGTCTTAGTGACAGGTGATCTCTTGAGGCATAGTTCTTCTAGAGGTGTTAGCCTCTAAGTGTAGGAAGTTTTGTGGCTGCTGTTCACAAGGAAGCTCCGGAGCTGCAAGTAGAACCATGGAGTTGGTGCAGAATCACCAAATTCGGACTGGAGGGAGGTTAGAGATTTAGACGAATTGCCCGACATGCAATGGGTGGTCAGGAATCTGTTGGAGGGAGTAGGGAGTGGAAGTGACCTTTGATTTTGTCCCGGGGGAAAGTCAGGGTTCCCCATGATTGGTGTCAGGGGGCCGGGGATCGAAGCTAAGTTGTATGTGCCGGCCAGTTTGTGCCAGATTTTTAAAGTGGTAGCTATTAGGGGGTTGGTGGTGTTATTGAGGGATTTAGAGTGTATGGTCCAGGGGTAGTAAAGGAGAGGTTGTGTGGAGGAGGACAATTCTAGCTGTACCCAATCTTTATTGGAACCATTACAGTGCCGATCTATTACCCTAGTGATATGAGAAGCGAAATTATATTTTTTGAAGTCTGGTAGGCCCAGGCCTCCACTGCCCTTGGGGAATTGAAGAGTTTTCAGTGAGATTCTTGATTTTTTGTTTGACCAAAGAAATCCCTGTTGAGCCGATTGTAGCTTGGCAAAAAAGGAGTTTGGGATATGAATTGGGAGAGCATTGAAGAGGTACAGTAAGCGAGGAAGCACCACCATCTTCAAGATGGCCGCCCTTCCGAACCAGGAGAAGAATTTAGAGTTCCACTTATTCAGGTCTCCAGAGATCGAATTTAATAGTGGTAAGAAGTTAGTCTTAAACAAGGAGTTTAAGTCAGGTGTGAGTTTGATTCATAGGTATCTCATTGAGTCTTTTTCCCATTTGAATTTGAAATTCTGTTTAAGTGAGTTGAGTTTGTCTGGTGGTAGGGTAAGGTTCAATGCCTCAGAATTGGTTGGGTTGATCTTAAAGTTTGAAATGAAACCGAATGTTTTAAATATTTTGGATAAGTTTGGCATAGAAATGTGTGGTTGGGTTATAAAGAATAGAAGGTCGTCAGCGTATGCTGCCAATTTAAATTCTCTATCCCCAATTGTGAGGCCTCTGACGTCAGGGGAGAGGTTAACGGTCCGGATTAGGGGTTCCAAAGATAAAATAAAAAGAAGAGGGGACAAGGGGCAACCTTGGCGGGTGCCATTTTGTATATTAATGGGGTCGGATAAGATAGAGTTAACTTTAATCGGTAGAGAGCCTTAATCCAATTCGCGATACACCCATTAAGACCTATGTGTGAGCATATCGCGAATAGGTAGTCCCATGAGATCCTATCAAAGGCCTTCTCCGCGTCGGTAGACAGGAGAAGGCCTTCGGTTTTCGAGACATGTGTGTAATGGATTAAATTCAAGGACTTAGTTATGTTGTCTCTCGCCTCTCTACCAGGCATGAAACAAACTTGTTCAGGGCCTATGATTTTGGATAGGAGGGGTTTGAGTCGGTTGGCCAGAATTTTTGCCAAGATTTTTATGTCCAAATTCAAGAGGGAGATGGGCCGGTAGTTTGCGGCTTCAGTATTGTCCTTGTCTGGTTTTGGTATTACAGCTATGTGGGCTGAAAGTAAGGATCTAGAGTCGTGCGTTTGCGTTGCCAGGTGGTTTAGGGCTTTAAGCAAGGGATCAGTAAGGATGAAAGAATACGTTTTGTAATATTGTGACGTGTAACCGTTGGGCCCGGACTCTTTCCCGGCTTCAGGTCCTTAATTGTTTGATATACTGCAGTGTTGGTAATGGGTTCATTCAGAATGGAAATTTCTGCGGGGGAGAGTGAAGGGAGTTTGCTATTAGTCAAAAATTGTTGTATCGTATCTTCTTTGGAGGAGTGAATGTGAGTTGGTTTGTGTTGAGGTGGGAGATCATATAGGCCTGCGTAAAAATCATGAAAGATCGTGGCTATTTTTTTGGAGGAATGTTCGAGGGTGTTAGAACTATTTCGGATCGAGAAAATTTGATTGGCCAAAGTGGCATCCTTAAGGGCCCTGGCCAATTGTTTCCCCCCCTTATCTCCCTTTTCATAAAAGATGCTTCTTTTGAAGAACAGAGATTTTTGGGTTTGGAAGGTCAGTATTTGTGTGAGGGATTTCCTATGTCTGGTCAGGTCGTCTAACACTGCGTCAGAAAGTGATTTCTTGTGGAGTGTCTCAAGTGAGGCTATGGTGTTTGAAAGGCGTGTGATCTCATCTGTCCTTTCTTTTTTGCGTCTCGCTCCCCAACTGATGAGCTCACCTCTTATAACACTTTTGTGTGCCTCCCAGTTGTTGAGTGGGTTCGTATCAGAGTCTTTGTTTAATCTGAAGCAGGGACGGACTGACAACTCATGGGGCCCCCGGGCAATAGAAGATTATGGGGCCTCCAGGCTTACAGATGGCCACAAAGCCAGGTGGCAGTACAGAGGCAGTGCAGCTAAAATCTTAGGATTTTCACATCAAAAGCATGTAGGTTTTGGACATATCAGGGACAGATGTAAAAAAACACAGATCTTTACATACTGTCCCTGGTTTTAATGAGCCTGGCAACCCTGATGGGGCCCCCTAGTGGCATGGGGCCCTCGGGCAGTGCCCGAGTTCCTCAATGGTCAGTCCGCCCCTGATCTGAAGTATGTGTCAAGAGAGTCCTTAATGTTGTCATGAATAACCTCATCGGTAAGTAAGGAGGCGTTAAGCCTCCAGTTAAACTGCGATCTTTGTTTGGTTCCTAGTGTTAACGTAGCAGCAACTGGGGCGTGGTCGGAGAATGCGATGACGCCTATTTCGGCCTTTAAATGTGCCGAAAGATTCCTTTGAGAAACAAAGATCAGGTCTAATCTGGAGTATTTCTTGTGGGGGGGAGAATAGAAGGAGTAATCTTTGTCTGTGGGGTGAAGGAGTCTCCAAGAGTCTACGAGTTTGAGTGACTGAAGTAAGGTCTTGATCCTTCTCAGGACCCTGTAGGACACATGGGAGTGGCCATTAGAGGAGTCC
Organism: Rana kukunoris; assembly: GCA_029574335.1. NCBI lineage: Eukaryota > Metazoa > Chordata > Amphibia > Anura > Ranidae > Rana > Rana kukunoris. Next base: position 139,904,082 of record CM056051.1, on the reverse strand, counting down.
AGAGAGGGGGATAATGGAACATTAAAGTCTCCGGCAAGCACAATACAACCCTCCGCGAACCATTTGAGTTCTGAAATAATTTTGGTGCAGAATGTAATGTGGGCAGAATTAGGGAAGTATACATTTGCCAGGGTAACTGGCGTACCTCCCCAGGAACCCTTGAGGAAGAGAAACCTGCTTTCTGGGTCAGACAATTGGCTGGAGACTTTAAATGGGGCCCGTTTATTCAGTATAATAGATACTCCTTTAGTTTTTTCTAGGGGGTTTGTGGCGTGGAATGCTTTGGTAAAGAAGTTATCAGTAAGTTTAGGGGGGTTTGGCCCCTTGAAGTGGGTTTCCTGGAGGAAGATTACTGCAGGGTTTGTTTTTTTGAGTTCTCTTAGAAGTTTTGTTCTTTTCTCGGGTACGTTGAGGCCGTTAACGTTGTGGGAAATGATCGTAGGAGCCTTGTCTAAGTGGGAGTATGACATCTTGAAAGAGGGAAAGGTAAATAAATTAGTGAAAGATGTCAGCAGGAATGTACGGTATGGGGGTTAGGTCTGGGTGGGATGGGGGGGTCAGGTAGGGGGGGGGGGGAAGGGGAGAGGAGAGATGCGTGTAAATTAGCCAAAAGAGGCTTGCAGAAAAAATAGAGATCTCGCTCTGGATATCGCTTGTGGAAGCGCAGAGATATCAGGTGTCACTAAATGTGCACCTTTGGTGTCTCTAGTGGGGGAAGGTGGGAGGTGTCAAAGTGGATATTTAGAGTTGAAAGTGTCTATTAGCGAGTATTTCAAGGAACATGAAGTTCCAGGGAGAAAGTATTAGCATCTACTTTAAGCAAGTATGCATTACAACTCGATGTATGTGCATCAAACAGAATCATTATAGGAAACTACTGTATTGAATCAAGGCAGCATGGAGAGTAAATAAACATTAACATTAACATTTCCCCAGGATGGCCACCCCAGATCTGCGTCTTAAGATAACTACCATCTGAATTTAAGAGCAAAATAACCAATCTGTGTCAGTGGTAATATAAAAAAATGTAAAACAACTTATCTGCTCTAGAAAAATGTCTAAGAAAGAAAAAAAAAAAAAGAACCCAGGGTAGCAGTGATCTTCTCACACATGGAGACAGTTTGAGTTCCTTCCCGATCTCCGTGGACCTGTGAAAGTAAAAAATTAGTTGGACAAACAGGATGAGTCCAAGATCAATCTGGTGGCAGGATCTGTAGTGATTCAGTGATGGGCAAGAGAGTTATGGGGTTTACAGCGGTGGCATAGTTCCACAAGTCGATGTATCGATAGAGGGTGGGAGACAGGCAGGGAATGAGCACATATGGCGAATAGGTGAGCTGTGAGCTGATATAGTATCGAATCAGCTCAGTTCTGCGGTTGTGGAAATAGGGGCAATCGATGAGCAAAGATCCTCAGCTATTGGATAGTCAGTTCACACCAAGACTCTGTCCATGGAGACCAGTCCTGGTCATGGTCTATGCTACTGTGCATAAACGGGGAATAAGAGAACTGTGGTTTCGCTGTCTCAGACGCCATTGGGCGCTGCAGATAGATCTGTGGGTTTGCACCCGTGTCCTTCTCATCTGATTGGGAACGTTAGGTGATCTGCATGGGGGCATTGTCCGTGGAACATCGGGCTTCGTGAGAGATCGTAGCAAGATCAGCGTGTTTGCCATACCACTATCACCTGGCCGGGAGAACTCAAATCCTCTTAGGAAGTGTATAATTGCGACACAAAGGATCAGAGCAGGTTATAAAGAACCAAAAACATGAGGCAGATCTGTGGAACCCAATGGGAACTGTCCTGGGGAAGCAGGGAAAGAAAGGAGTGATCATGGTTGAGAGCTGGGGGTTTTCCCCATGGCCGTCACATTCTGGGGCTTTTAGCAGCTGGGGAGTTATATCCATTCCATCCCGCATTCCTCCTGGGGGTACCTTGCCTTTAGGGGGATTTAGCGGGGGACGGGCCCTGTTTGGCCGGGTGGTTGTTGATTTCTGGTGGTAAGCGAAATTCCGCATACCAGTCAGGCAGCTCCACAGGTGCAATTTGCACAGATTCACAGAATTTCTGAGGCTCGTCAGGGGTCTTAAGCAGGTATTGTCTGCCATTGTACGAGGTTTGTAGTGCAAATGGGAACTTCCATCTATATGGCAGACCTTTCCCTCTTAGAGCCTCCAGCAATGGGCGCAGGGCTCTCCTATTCTGCAGCGTTATGGGAGACAAGTCTTGGAAAAGCTGTATGGTGGAATCATTAAAGTTAATTTGGTCATTCTGTCTAGACTTCCGCAGAATGTCTTCTTTCAGATTGTAGTTTGGCATGCAGCAAATTATGTCACGCGGAGGGTTGTCATCTGGAGCTTTAGGCCTCAGAGCCCTGTGCGCCCTATCGAACTCAATGGGTGAGGCCTCGGGCCTATCCAGGAGGCTATTTAAGATAGATGTAAGGGTGGGTTTGATTTGGTCAGGGGTGACGGACTCGGGGACCCCCCTCACCCTAATATTATTCCTGCATCCCCTGTTATCTAAATCTTCTAATTGCCTGTTCATGGTTATTAGATGAGTGGAATGAGCCGTTGCTATGTCATCTAACCGCACCAAGGCCCTGTCCCTCCGCTTGCCTGCCCTATCATTTATCGCCATCTGTTCTGAGAGTCTTATGAGTTCAGACTTAATGTCCGTAATGGCCTCTGCAAAAGATTGTTTAATGTCCGCCGCTATGTCGGTCATGATGGCATAGTTCAGCGGGTGATCGTTAGGTATGTTACCTTGTGACAATCCTTCAGAGGCCGGGAGCGAATCTCATCATACTCCTCGATAAACTCTCTGTCTCCTCCGTGCTCCGGGCTGCGGTCCGGCGCCATCTTGGGATTCTTGCCGCTCCCGCCGAAGCTAAATCTGACCAGATTCGCTTGGGTAAGTTTCCCCTTCGGGGTGCCTTTTGAGCGCAGGGAACGACCGTAGTGCCCCTTCTTCGTAAGGCTGGAAATTTTAGCTGAAAAATCGGGTTGCAATGAGGCTTCCTTTCTCCCTGGAAGACGGAGCTCCTCTAGAACGCAGCCATCCACCTTGTGCGCTAAGCTACGCCCCCAGGACATCATATCTTGTCATCCTAGAACAACAGTATTCCCGGGAGCACTGTTGTTCTGGGACGACATGGATCAAGGTGTCAATATGCACCTAGTTTGTCAGGAATTTCAGACCTCTGCTCAGCAGTGTGTTGGACCCAATGATAATGTCAGCTACTGTACTGTATTAATAGTGAGCTTAGAGGATTATGGGGAAGAGTCTTAGTAGGTTATGCCATAAAAAGGAGGTATGGTACTCTTTATTGAAGCAATGTTGTCTCAGGGGACAATATTTGTTTAATTGAGCCCTTTTACATAGGTGTGTTGTAGAAAATTACAAATATTAGCTCATTGCAGAGTGGTTTAATTTGTTTCAAATTCTAGATTCTGTGTTTTCTCATCATTAGTTATCTTAAATATTGTGTATACATTTTCAAAATTCAATTGAATAAAGATAAAGTGATTACAGATAAACAGGCAAATATTCAACAATCAAGTAGTCTTTATACTATATATCTTTCCATTTCCTGCAAGCGTAGTTGACTGGTCTTTAATACCCTGTTACATAATTGTTTTTTATCTTTATATCATTTTGTTAGATTTGTCATATGTTTGTACAGTTACAGGGGGTAAAATTAAATGTACTTTAACATGTAGTTTAATATACTTAATGGCTGTGTTTTTTTCCTTAGTGGCTGTATTTAATAAATCATTTTCATAGAAAAGTATTTCTCACAGATTTAATGTATGAAATGAGTAGCTTTATTATTCTACAACATAATTAGAAAAACAGCTAATTACAAATTTGAAATTGCACTTTCTTCACACTACCCACTTATTTTCGCTGCCATTTCAGTGGTTCTTTTCCACATTCTTACAACTATAGCAATTTATTAAAAAAAAAAAAAATGCAAATGCTATTATAAATATTTTTTGATTACATAATTCCCCCACAAACATATAAGGAAACACAAGTCAATATTCTATGATCTAGTTTCGCTAATTTAAAACAAATATTACTTTAGCAAACTTTACAGTACAACTTCTGACAAACCTGTTTTGTATATTTTGAGGGATTACAACACTTTTTTTATTAGTGTCTGTAGTCCCACTGAAAACATTTCCTCTCACTGGTCAATGGTACAGGAAATGAGTAGAAATTTCTTCAATGAGTACTCAGATATCAATAAAAAACACTCTCTGTAACAGGGTGTGAAAGACTAAAGACCTGCTGTGTTTTTCTCACTTTCTGTGTGGTAATAAAAATTGTGGGCCAAAACCTGAAAAAAAAAAAAAAATTGACAGATGTTCTAACTCTTCACCATAATGCTATAAAATAAAGATGTCTCTGGAGTTTGACTTTTATTTTAATGTCTACAAAAACTGAACTGTGGAGGTGACCCTGAGAAAGCACATTTACCTATAATTAAAATGTTTAGGAACAGAACCAAAAGTTACCTTATCGGTATCAAAAAAAAGTGCTATAGTTCTGTAGGCTAAGAGAATACTCATAATTTAGTTTGATTGCATTTACACGGATAACAGATTCATAAATATCATAATTTTACCTTGAACCCTGGTGCCACTCAGTCCTTCTTACCCCTCCCAAGCACTCTTTCTCTGAACACACGTTTATTTTAATCTCAGTCTCAACCAATCTCCAGCAGCTGTACTCCTGGCAGTGGTATCACTAGGTCTCTTTTGAAATTAAAACTAATTCTGGTTAAAGCATTTGATGAGATCATGAAAGCTACATACTTTGCAAAGGAATAAAGTAGTGCACAAGAGGCAAACAATATGAAGGATAACACTAAAGCCAAGTTTTTCTCGACTTGATTCTTGTCAAGCCTGCTTTGCATACACATGATCATGAAAAAAATGCTCTAGCAAAGCACGGTGACATACAACACGTACTATGGCACTATAAAGGGGAAGTTCCATTCTAATGGCGCCACCCTTTGGTCTGATTATGCAAATTTCCCAAAAAGAATTATAGGATAGAGGAAACTCCTCTTACCTATAATGGGGATTTTATTGTGAGGAATCAATCGTGATAATAAGGTAAGCACACCAATTGCAAGTTTTGTAAATATATTAAAATTAGAAAGTTTAATTTACATAAAAGTTACTATAAATATAAAACAAATTGATTAGAGGATGACCACATTTGTTACAGAAATTGAAGACAAGGTTCTACTATTCTGGTTGCCGACTAGTTTCGCACTTTCGTGCTTCTTCAGGGCTTTATGGCTTTGTCTTTTCTGAAAGCGGTCGTCTGTATATAGTAACAATAGATGCCGTTAATAGCACATAACAACAATGACATACTATATAATACAATTTTACAACATATTTTTATAATTAGTATATACAAGTAGTAATAAAATCAAAAACAAACATATATAAGTATATAAATGTGTGTGCTTACCAATCCTGCCAATCACTAGGATAAGACAAATATTCTGAATGCCTCTAGAAAGATTCTGATTGCATAGGAGGGACAGGGACGGGTTTTAACCAATGGAAGCCAGGTCCGATTGGCTGTATAGTGTGAATATCAGGGTGGTAAGGATTATCCCATAGGCCAGATATATGTTCTGAAATGTATTAATTTAGACAGACTAAATACATTTGTAAAAACCAAGGTAATGTAGTTTAATTGATTAGTAGATAATCAATAGATATTTAATAAATATTTAATTAGTGATCGAGGTAAATAAATAGCATTGTAATGGAATTTTTTACTTGAACATAAAGAGGTAGCAAGGATAGTATCATGATGGCCCTAGTAGATGGATAAGCTATATAGACTAGTAAGTGACATAGAGTATATAAAATACATATAGAAGCTGGATGGAAAAGAATATTCCCACATAGGAGGAAATTTATCTTCTTACTTTCAGCTAATATAAGTTAGTATATAATAAGGCTCCACTCCAGGGGATATAAGGTCACAGAGCAGTTTTAATAGAGCTGTAGATGGCATAAGGGTTACCTAGATATAAGTTACCTTTAGTTGGAATAGTATCGCTGATATGTCCTCCCCACTTCAGATACAGATAATCCTCCTGACGTCCGGTAATCCTTCTTCATCCAAGACGGCATCTAACATGGAAAGTGTCAGCGCTGTCTTATAAATGCCCACCCTCACCGGAAGTGAAAGGCCAAGTATGACCTCTGACTTCACTTCCGGTTTGTGCGTCCCCACGGATGCGCGCGCATACCCGGAAGGGTCCGCGTCAGTAACCGGCGTGGAGCGCATGGATCTCGTCCCACGCCATGACGCGCAACCATGACTGATCGGCTCGGAAGCCAATCATATCCAGGCATGCGGAGCATTCCCCCTGTCAGGTCTGACAGAGGGAAGGAGGCAAACCACAAACTTAGGTTTTCCTCCCCCTGGGACGCACAGACATCCACACAAAGCACAGCCCAGTCTACTAGTTATCCAATGCTACTGGGAGAGACAGAGACAGAAACGAATCCTGATGTTATTATGGCAGGACCAAAAAACAAAAGATATCAATAGTATTACAGATACTTCAGTATCATAAAATAATACAACATATATGAATAGAATTCCAAATTCTTTTGCTCGTGATCAGTGGATTCATTCTTAGACCTTAAAAGGAGGCATTTTCCATTCCCGTATATTGCAAACGAAATAATGTATATAAAATAAAATAAACATAGCAACATTAGGCAAGCAGGTGGTATAAGAAGCAAAACGTAACACAGAGAAAAAGGGGGGGGGGGGAGAGAGAGAAAATGAGGATATAATGTCGCTTTGTCTCTGTTTCAATTTTAAAGGAATGGCTTAAATGATAATGAAGTGTATAAACCTGGGGGGTAAGTTGCCCGTTGGTTAAATATCCAGCGTGCTTCATGTTGTAATATCTTTTTGTCAAAGTCACCACCTCTCTCAGGGGAGGGGATGACCTCTAAGACAAAGAAAGAAATATAGGCTGGATCATAACTGTGCTGTAACCCCACGTGTTTACAAATCGGGGTATATAAGAGACCGGCATCCAGATAGTACAAATGATCCTGAATTCTCTTAGCAAATTATGCAAATTTCTCTTCTCATAACTTGCTTCTGAGAATGCGAAAAATGCTCTGGAGCCTACACACAATAGTTTTTAATGACCAATTTAAAATATGGCATTTTTCTCGTCATGAAAAACGATTGTGTGTGCGCGGCATTAAAGTAAAAAAAGCTGTAATTGACTACAGTGCAGGTAATGATGAGTATGATAAAGCTAATTGAGGGAATAGTATGTTTGGGCAAAAAGCAATTGATGACTTTTCTTCTGGTAGAGTTTTACATAAACATATGTCTCATATGAGGACAATAATAAGTTAAATGATATTATATATTTTTTTAAGTTGAAATTTCACATTTGAATACAACCCAGCTCTTTAATAAAATGTGATCACTTCAGAAGATTATGTGTCTCTTTCCCAGGTGACAATGAGAGGAAGATCGTGTTAAAGAAAATATAATAAGCTGCAGCATGTCTTTCAGCTGGATTGCTCTGGCAGCAGTTATGCTTTCCCTAGCTCTCTCACTCTTAAGCCTAGCACACAGCACTAGTTTATTTAATTCAACCCAGCGGGTTAAAAGAAAAAAACTGGCATCTTAGGTCAGAGCTGCTGTAGTAAAATATTGTTGTTAGTACAGCGATTTACCCTGCTGTTCTGTTGTATTCCGACAGGGGGAGTGCAGATCCGGAGCTGATCAGTAAACTTTTTTTGGTCATGAGACTTCAACAGACTTCAACAGAAGAAAAGGCCAGTTTCTATTGACCCAGCCAATGCCAGCTGACATTCAGCCCTTGTGTACTATACTTTAGACTGTCAGACATATGATAAGCACTGCAGTAGTTGTGCCCTCTATCTCCACCCTGGCAATAATCATGCGGCCACTGCCAGACATTATAACGAAATATGGCTTAGAGGCTCAAATATACGTGGATGACATACAAATACTGGTAGATATGGCTAGTGGTACAGATATGCAATTGGAACTCCAACTTTGTTTAGCTGAAATACATCAATGGATGCTTTCTAGTAGACTTGGTATTAACACTGCTGAGACTGAAGTTCTTTTAATTGGTAAAATTACACCTATATCACCAATTTCTAACTGGCCCATATCATTTGGCACTATTCCAATGCCTGCCAAAAAGATTAAGAACTTAGGGGTCTGGTTCAACTCAGAACTTAAATGTTTTCTTATTAAATCTCCCAAAGAAATGGATTGCCAAGTTGCAGTTAGTTCAAACCATGCCGCTCGCCTGATCAAAGGACTAAATCACAGAGAACATGTTACAAGCTCTCTTCGAGAGCTTCACTGGCTACCCATTGCCCAAAGGGCTGAATTCAAGGCCCTCTGCCTTGTTTTTAAGGCATATTGGAGTCAAGGTCCAATCTATTTATCGAGTATAGTTTCCCACTATACCCTAACAAGATCGTTACGTTCGGTGAATCAAAACCGCCTTATGCCTAAACCATATAATTTTGCAGCAGCTGGTGGAAAAACTGTCCAAGTCTTTGGTGTATTTCTATGGAATAATCTTCCTGAGAGTATGCGGAAAATTAACTCGCTAACTCATTTTCGCAAGGTACTGAAGACTCACTTACTTTCCAATGTACTGTATATGGATAAGGGACGTGTGCTATCTACTACTAACCAGTTCTGACTTGTTGCTGCTTATTTAAATGTGGACTGTTATTATGCTTCTTCAACTTTTTCATGTTTTTCCCTCTGTTTAGATGATCCTCCTAATGCTATCTCAGCTGTTATTTATTACTAATGTATCCTGTATGTGATATCTGCTATGCTTATTTTTGAATGTCAGTATATGTATTTGGTCTGTCTAGCGCTTAAGCGCAGTTCATGAACTGTATTTGCCGCTTTACAAATAATAAAATCACATCAAATCAATAATTTCCATCTCATAATCACATATATCTTACCATTTCACTGTATGAAATCAATAGATAATCTGTGGCTGTTCTTCCTTTCCCTCCACATCCTCCTCACATGAATATTTCCTGTCTCCAGAAGCAAAATAACCAACTGTTTCTTATTTTCTACTGTGCAGTTTTAATAGCAGCCATGTTACATTGTAATGAGTCTGCAGACAGAAGTCACAGAGTGTGCAGTTTATTAGTATGTAATCATAAACAACTAACAAGCTGGGAACTGGGGACCTTCATATTGTTAAAGGGGGCTTCCAGATTCTGATAAGCCTTCCACCAACAGACCCCTACAACTACAAGGCAGGGTTGTGGACATAAGGCCCTTTCCCCTGGAATTTTAAGAAAGGATCCAGTTTGTCCAGACACTTTGTATAGTACATAAGTGTTGAACAGAACCAATTAGAATAGGTGTACATACACTTTTTTGTACCAGTGTCTGGCCTTATGGGCAATTAAGTACAGAGTCATCATCTGGTCATTAAAGTCCACCCCTCCAATTTGAAGGTTTCTCGACAACACCAGTCACCTTAGTAATTTAGACTGCCGTGTCTGTGTGAATGAAAGACAGAAAGAAAACGTTCCATTAACTTTCCATCTCACGGAAAGCAATGTATTGGACCTCAAGCAGGCACTCTCCCCCATCTAAGTAGGGTATCTACAAGCTATTGAGGGAAGCCACAGTGATAAGATTACACAGTGTCACATGTGCCAATTCCTAATTGAAAGAGGTGTCTAAAAAGTGGCACGCTTGTATAAAAATTGTCCATGTATAAATGGTACCCCTTTCGGAATAAGGGTGACACCAAGTCCCAAACAATCTTGCCCTGTGTAGTCTCTCTGTGTAGTCTGGGCAGTCATGTGGCTCCACGCTTCTATCTTTTCCCTCGGTTGGCCAGTGAATTGGGGGTCACTGCAGAATTAGTAGGCTGCCAATCAGGATCACTATGAAGGGCACTATGAGCTCTATGGGTCTGTCTTTGAATTCTTGGTGGCTGTGGGGCATTACTTGTGCTAGCCACCTCACCAGCTTGAACTGTTCCCTAAGAAAGAAACGTCACCCACATTTAAGACCTAATACATCTCCAGTCTCCACCCGGGACATTTCCCCTATCAGTCAAGTCTAAATTGAGGTCCCCACCATAGCTTGCTCTAGTCCCCCTAATTCCTCTGTTTCATCTAAACATGTGTTGGAGGTATCTATCAATACCCTCAATCCTGGTATCACCCTGGTTCCCTGTTCTCTACTAACTAATTCTAATCAACTACATGGTCAGTCCGTTGATTCAGCCAATCATTCACTCATCGGGCAAAATATCTCAGTTCCAGCTTCAGATTCTTTACCACCATTAGCGATTACCACTATTGGAACACATCCAGATGGCCCATCACCCCCCAGTTCCACACTTCCACTCCTTTTTTTTTTTTAGTGGTTGCCCCCCTGTCCTGCCCAAAAAGAAAATTAGACATAGAGGCAGAAGAGGGGGACGACGTAGACACCGAGAGGAGGGGAAAGGTGCGAAAACTATTAAAATCTTTAATTTATCCTATCACACATTAACTAAATCTGAGGAATCGTTACTTGCTCAAGGCCTAACCTTTGCCCCTACAGCCCCCCCAACCCTTTTACTCTATTTTTAGACCTCAATAGATTTATCAGAAACATCACAGTCAAGCGTTTGTTTAATCTTAAAACCACCAAAGCGAACGCCGATAGGGATGATGATTCTGGTTTAACTGATCAGGATCCATTTCAAGATTTCAGTGCCCCTGAACAAATGGCTCTAGATCATCTGGAACTCCTGTGCACAGAGGATTCAGATGATTATGTGGAACTATTGACTCAGCATCTCTCCACATCTCCACCTATCCAACAAACCAAATTCCGACCTAAGTCCATCTTTTATCCCACATATTCCAAAGGGCCGTACATACAAAGCTTTTATTAGTCTTCACTGAAATTCAACGTATGTGCAAGCAAACAGCCATACATAAACATTCTTCTAACCTTTTGAAAGTGGAAAATACTGCCCTTAAACAGCTAACTGAGAATAAATCAAAAGTCATTCGTTCATCAGATAAAGGCGGAGGGATAGTGATCCAGAATCTGACAGATTACCGGACAGAAAGCTCCCGCCTCCTTTCTGACAGTACTACATACCAAAAACTTAACAATGATCCATTACCCATCTTTTCCCAAGAAGCCCATGATCTTGTCAATGCAGCCAATGTAGAGGGACTGGTTACCAAAACCGAGGTCCCCTTTCTGCTACACGATTTCTATAAGAGACCCTATTTCTATCACCTTCCCAAAATTCATAAAAACCAGTATGACCCACCTGGAAGACCCATAGTAGCAGCCATGGAGAGCGTCACCAGCTATTTTTCTATTTACATCGATCATTTTTTACAGCCCCTAGTTGTGAATCTCCCATCATACATCAAAGATAGCATACATTTACTCCCGATGCTACAACCCTATCAATGGGAAGCCACTTATCGTTGGCTTTCCCTGGATGTTGTATCTCTTTACACGTCCATACCACATAAAGTAGGTCTCTTAGCCACTCAATACTTTCTGAATCAAGATCCCCTGCTGAATCCCCGGCAAGTTCATTTCCTGCTAGATATGTTGAATTTCTGCCTCACACATAATTATTTTGAAAATAATGGCGATTTTTACTTTCCTATGACTAAGTGGTGTGAGCACCACGCAACGCACCAGAAGGAGGAGAGCCGTCGGTGACGTCACGTCCGCTCGCGGCCGAGAGCAGAGGTATCCTGTGTTTACATCTGTTATTGATTGTACACTGAAGATCTTGTTTTTAACTGTAAGTGGTTATATTTTTTTATTAAAACTGTTGCTGCTGATTTACACTATGAGGTGCCCTTTGTCTTTTTCACTGAATATCGCTGGATCCTGGGATATGTCTGAGAGCTACTTATGAGGTCTGCATTGAAGTGAGAAGCTGATTGTGGGACCCTGATCCGCAGTGGATTTTGCCAGAGTTACCAGCCATTGGCTTTGATTGAAAGGCTTTTTTTAGCCTCCTTAGGGTGAGGGGCTTGTATTTACCTTTTCACTGAGGCTTTGCACAGCTGCACTTTTTGATGGTGTGGGGGATTGCAGGCACTGTGTTGCACCTTTGGACTTTTGTTTTACAGCACATACTTCTGGATTTACTTAAAACACATTGCACTTTGGACTTCTTTGATTATTGTGCACTGTATTTATGTAGTATTACTGGACTTTTAGCACTGAGCACTTTCCACAGTTTTACTTATAGTTCCATTGTTTGTGCACTTTTGGATTTTGAAGCACCTGCTTATACATTATTACTTTTGTTCATTAGTACTACTTGTTATTTATTTTTGTGTCGAATATTTTATTAGGCAAGCGCTACCAAAACCCCCTTGCTAATGGCGATTTATTCATCCAGACCCAGGGAACCACCATGGGGGCACATTTTGCTCCCAGCTACACCAATCTTACCATGGGCTACTGGGAATTGTCCCACATTTGGCACATCAATCCCTTTGCCTACCATCTTGTATATTTTGGACGCTATATAGACGACATAGTGATTATTTGGGATGGCCCTGATACCTTAATCCCTAAATTCCTTAAACATTGCAATTCAAACACTATGGGCATCTCCTTCACTGCAGTAACTGATGAAAAACCCTAGCGTTTTTAGATCTAGAGCTATTTTTTGATAACACTACCATCTGTGCTCAAAATTATGTCAAGCTCACTGCAGGTAATTCCTTCTTACATTTCGAGAGTTGTCACCACCCACGATGGGTAAATAATATTCCAAAAAGCCAATTCTGCAGACTTAATTGTACAAGACAGCAAGATTACACCTCCCATGGGCTAAAATTGAAAGACAAATTTACTAAAAAAGGTTACCCTGAGGGCCTCGTAGAAAGTGCCTTTCAACACTACTTAACTACTGATGTCACACTTAAAAACAGCAAGAGACAGGATGAAAATATGCAACCAGTGCGGTTTGTTACACAATTCCATAGCCATTTCAGACAAATGGAAAGGATCCTAGCCAAACATTGGCCTATATTAAATGAAGATCCTCATCTTAGATCTATGTTGCCTGATCGCCCTATAGTCAGTTACAGAAGAGCAAAAAACCTAAATGCACAAATTGCATCGAGCAAAACCAGTACCAAAACTGCAAGAGCTAGGGCTACTCCTTCTTTAAACTTCTTTCATATTAAGGGAGAGTATCAATGTAAAAAGGCTAGGTGTCTCACTTGTAAACAGAGGGACTTTACGTGTAGGGGCAAGCAGTATACTTTACCCGATTTTTCCACATGTTCCTCGGAATATGTGGTATATTGCTTGACCTGCCCCTGCGGTCTTTTCTATGTGGGTCGTACCATCCGGACCTTACGCAAGAGGTTCGGTGAACATCGCAATTTTGTAGAGAAGGGTCTTGAAAAGTATAGTGTCGCCAGACACTTTAAAGAGTTCCATCAACAGTCTTCTCTGGGACTTCGGGTTTGGGTCATAGAGGTTATCTCTAAACATTTCCCCCAGGCAGAACGTTACAAAAAGGTATGTGAAAGAGAAAACTATTGGATATACACACTAGAATGCCTGTAGCCTGGAGGGTTAAATGAGGGGCTTGAGATTAATATCCTGCTCTGAATCCAATATTCTGTTCTTTGGATCTATTTCTTGCTTTGAAATAAATATTTTTTTATTTATTGCCACCTCTCCCAGTTCCGTTAGCCTCACTTTAATAAATCCTTTAACCACTTAAGGACCGCCTACTGCACATTTACGTCGGCAGAATTTCACGGCTGGGCACATCAATGTATATATACATTGATTTCTAGTACCCAGCTGTGGGTCACAGGCGCGCCCATCGTTTTTTTCACAATGCTCTAGCAAAGCGAGGTTACGTTCACCACTCTTTTCCATTGAAGCTCTCTTCATAACTAGCTTGTGGGCATGAACGGGGTGGAAAAAGTTGTTTTAAACAACGTTTTTTGCTACACACGGTGACTTTTTGTGAAACAAAAAATGACGTTTTGAAAAACGACACAAAAAATTGAAGCATGCTTCAATTTTTTTTGTCTTTTTTTACAAGACATAAAACAACGTTTTCCCCTACACACGGTCAATGAAATTGACGTTTTTAAAAACGTCATTTTTTTTCATCACATAAAGTGATCGTGTGTACGCGGCATTAGTCTTCTTAGTAATTTTATTAATTAATTTCCTCCCTTTATTTATTCTAGCTTTTAATACATAACTCCAGTTAATATTTTCATACGCATGCTTTCATGTATATTCATCACTTTAGGATGGAGGACGTGAAAAGTCAATTAGGAGCTCCCATGTAGTTCACTGGCCGTCTCTGCCAGCTATATTGAAATCAGGCTTTTTATATTAGACACTTTTAGAATAGTTCAGTTTTTAGATTAGTTTACTTTTTGGTGTTCCTCTGTTTCTCGTCTCTTTCCCTTCCCCGTTTTTTCCTATTTTTTAACAAATCTTTTATTAATATTAACATTAATATGATTATTAACATGACCATTTATTAACATGACCACACATTAGTGTATCCAGCGTATTTATTTCACGATTTGCAGTTCCCCTTTTTGTAATGTACTTTTTAAGTTGTAGTCCTTAATATCCACTTAGTTTATGCCCATTGTTTATATTCTGACTCCATTCTTTGTAATTTCAGTTGTCAACACTACAGCCAATCAGCTCACCACAAGCATGTTATATTCTCCCTTATCCAAGATGGCCCCTATAGAGCCTGAAGAAGAGGCACGCATGACTCGAACGTGCGCACCTCCCCGTGACCTGCATCTGGAAGTGACGCTGTACCGCTGTGGTCCACCAAGCGCTGTTCCTCTTCCTCCCCAGCATCAGAGGTTTAACATCCCGCTACAGCGGTAGATGGTGTTGTGGCTAATGTCAGGACGTTCTCTCCCTCCCCAGCATCAGAGCCTTACTGTCCCAATATTGCGGTAGACAGTAGCGTGCTATACACTGGGGCGTCCATCCCACTCCTTCTGGACCAGCGGAGCACCTGTACCCCAGATGTCCCAATGGATGAAACAACTTACAGATAAGCCTATGTTTTATATCACTTTGTGAGTGACACCTTTATAAGAATTGTTTTCTTTTATCTATTAAAAACGTGATTACTATGCTTAGGAGGGCGCTGTTTTTTGTCTTTTTATTTTTCATACAACAGGCTCTTAAAGGTTATATCAAGAATCATTCTTTTCAGATAATAGGAGGCCTATTTCTATCCCATTACTCAGATACATTTGTAGGGTTACCAATTTTGTATGTTGCTCAGAACTCAAGTAAATTTTTTTAACCACTTGAGATCCGCGCTATAGACAAAAGACATCCACAGCGCAGCTCTCAAGTGCCAAGTGGATGTTTTTGGACGTCATTTTTAGTGCATTACCTGCGCGCGCCACTGGGTGGCGCGCACCGGGTAAACACAGTGTTGGTGCATCGCTGAAGAGCTGATGCGTGTACCTGGCGGCCACGATGTCCGCCGGGTACACGCGTTTGGCTGTGACACAGCAGGTGACAGCAGGGATGTGGAGCTCTGTGTGTAAACACAGAGCTCCACGTGCTGTCAGAGGAGAGGAGACCGATCTGTGTCCCTTGTACATAGGGACACAGCATCGGTTACCTCCCCCAGTCAGCTCCCTCCCCCCACACAGTTAGAACACACCCAGGGAATACAATCCTCACCCCCTAGTGTTAACCCCTTCCCTGCCAGTCACATCTATACAGTAATTAGTGCATTTTTATAGCACTGATCACTGTTTAAATGTGAATGGTCCCAAATTTGTGTCAAAAGTGTCCGATATGTCTGCCGCAATATCACAGTCCCAATAAAAATCGCAGTTTTTTTTTTTTTTTTTACAAAAATACGTAAAAGAATACGTATCGGCCTTAACTGAGAAAAAAATATAAAAAAAAAAAAAATTGGGATATTTATTATAGCAACAAGTAAAAATATATATATATATTTTTTTAAATTGTCGCTCTTTTTTTGTTTATAGCGCAAAAAATAAAAACCGCAGAGGAAATCAAATACCACCAAAATAAAGCTCTATTTGTGGGGAAAAAAGGACGTCAATTTTGTTTGGGAGCCACGTTGCACGACCGTGCAAATGTCAGTTAAAGCGACACAGTGCCGGAAGCTGAAATTTCGCCTGGGCACGAAGGGGGTTTATGGTCCTGGTCCGACGGACCGTTTCAGCAGACATCTCCGATCGTGTGTACGGGCTAGCAGACAGGTTTTTCCAGCAGACAAAAATCTCCCGCATGCGTCGTATGGATTCGGCACATGCGTGGAAGTATTTTACTTCCTGAAGTGGTGACGTGCGGCGTCAACATCACCGCCACGTCACCGCGTCCTCAGCCCGAGGGGATTTTCGTCCGATGGTGTGTACACGCCATCGGACCAAAATCTGATGAGACATGTCCGCTGGAAATGGTCCGTCGGACATGTTTGAGTGGACATGTCTCATCGTGTGTACACGGCCTCAGAGTAACAGCATAAACGGTAGGCAGGAGAATAGCCCAGGCCGGGTCTAGGCAACAGGTAATCAGGCAGAGCACAAGCAGGGTCAACAAGCTGAAGTCAGGACTGGAGATGGAAGGTCAGGAAGCCGGGTCATACACTGGAACAGAATGTTTCATGCAAGAACAGGAACACCGGGGAACAGGCGCAGATCAAGCCGCGATGTGCAGCATTCCTGCAGTGTCTTTTATAGGCTGCTGGGCGCCACATCTAGCATGCGCACAGGTGCGCCTAACATGCACGCATGCGCACAGGTGCAATCAAAGGCTGTGTTTCACGCACGCGCATAGGTGCGTGTGAGGTCCGTGTTTCGCGCATGCACATAGGCCCATGCCTACGAAAGTGTATGGATTAATTATTGTGCAGTTCTGTGACTTAATTATTTTGCTATGCTGGGGGTTATTTCTGAACTTGACACAAACAGGGGTTCTCATTTCTGGCCCCAGCTGGGCTTATTTTAATCCCACAGTCTGTTCAGCTTAACCGTAGGTCTTATTTGGTCTATACAAAGGGAGAATAGTGTTACACTACAAGTCATAGGCCATTAAGAAACATCCATGTGTCGACCACGCCCACTTGCTGAATACACCCATTGTTGACCACCCCCACATGTGCACAGTAGGTGGTGCACTTTGCTTACTGCATTAGCTCCCCCACTCATACCTCAAGAACCACTATAGCACCCCAAAAAAATTGTCTGGAGCCACCCCTGGACCAAAGCCACACATGCTCAGAAATTAAAGGATACATTACAATACAATACAATACATTACTTCACGTCCGAAGTTGTATTCTGTCATACAACAATTTTTGTAACTTTAGTAACCTATTGGTTTTAAATTTAAGACTAGCGTGCAGAAAAAAAGAGCAATAATTTGTTTGATATTCTTATCGGGTGTAAGATGCTTTAATTGCACTAGCAAATATAGGTGGACTTGACTAACAAGTTAAAGCTTAACTCCTGTTAACACGTTTAAGCATTTACAACAACACTGTTTTCCTTTTGGGAGAAAGGTTTAACATAAATGAATAAAAGCTGAAAACATTTGCTTGACAGCTTGGTCTGTTGAAAAAAAACAGACTATCAGGATCAAGAGGTGACAATAAAAGAAAGAAAGCTTAACAAAAAAATGCAGATACCATATCTAAGAAATGGTAAGCTGTAACATAACACTTGCTTTTAATATCACTTTCATTTATAAATGTTGTGCCTGGCTTATGTTTAAAATAACTTAACAACAGAATAAAGATCAAAATGTAAGTTAGAATTGTGTACTGTTCATACATGGTCAGCTGATCACAGTTTGGTAGTTTTCAACTAAACTCATATGCCGGGCCTGTACAGTATATACTGTGTTTAAACATCTATGAAGTGCACCCTAGCAAGCAAGTTAACTTTTCACCAAGTTAGTGCTTTTATAGTAAAACATTTTTGGACACTTACTATATTTTCAATTCTATAACAACTTTACTATCTAGATATTTCACATATCATATTCATGTTTATTAGAAAGTACTTAAGAATTGTGTGGCTCAAATGTATCCAATATACTATAGCAGGAAAAGTATTATACTGGTACTGCCAGAGTTACATAGTAAATTCATTAATCTTACAAGTTATAATTATGCATACATATTCAGGAGTATGTGGGTTATTCCATCATATGTGGCATGTTTGATGTGAGAACCTTATATGTGTTGAAATCTTTATTTGTAAAATTGATATATTTGCCTATTAAAAGATATCACATCCTACCCAGCTGCTTGGCTTGTTTGTCAAATAGATTTTCTGAGATATTTCAGAAACTAGCAAGAAATACTTCACACAAGGAACCATATAAACAATACAATAGACCCTGGGATACAGTAAATCAAACAGTAAATTGTCACAATACCTCATCTAACAGACATCCTGTAAATTACCTCTACACGTCATTCTAAGATAATGACATTTCAAGGTCATCAACCCAGGACTATAAATTTCACTATAATACAGATGTTGCCACAAACAGATTAATTTTACAATATAAGATCAGTATCAGGCTGATGTGAAAATAGAATTATTCTCTTGCTAGTATTTTCCTGGATATATATTTCCGACTATATAGTAAGGAGTAAAGACATTTCTGATATATCAGCACATACAACAGTCATTTTTTGTTTTATAGAAAGATGTCTTTGATATCTGTATAACTTTAATAATTGCAAATAGCATTGCCCTTTAATAAGAAAAAAAATATGTTATGTTTTCATGTTAGGTTAATTAACATTTAGGATTCTGTTTTTGATTATTTTTAAGGCATCTTTCACACAGACGGCAAGGATGAAGATAAGCATCTATTTTTACCATCCCTGACTGCCCACCTCCAAATGAATGCTTGCTGTTATGGTGAGTGCACATTTAAACTTAGCACACTGAGTTTGGCAGATGGCACCACCTGTTAAACTTAGGCTCTTGAAGTCAATGGGACTGTTGCACAACCCCAAGTCAAGCGCTTTGTTGGCTTTGTGTAAAAATCTGCTTTTAGTTAGAAAAGAAGCCAAAAGAACCAGCATTTGGGAGGTAGTTGTATTGACAAATAAAGGCCTGCAATCTGAGACATGGTAAAGACTGCCACCTAAAAAAACATAATTCAGTTTAACATGACTGGATGGTAAAATCAGCAGAGCTTCCCCTCATTTCAGATCTTCCCCTCAGATCTACACTGACTGCACTTTCGGTGCACGTGTAGTGCAAAGTAGATTTGCCTTTCGTAAATAACCACCATAATGTAATACTGTAGTATTTTTATTTTTTTCATATTTTAACCATCAAATATTCAATTTTAATCAGTGCCACATGGAATTAATGTGGGTACAACATCCTGAACATAATAAACAAAGATTATTTGGAGAGGACAAGAATTTTCTTGGTACCTCCAGGAACTAGACATACAGTACAACCTTTTCATGTAAAATTACAAAATAATTTTTAATTCAGAGAAATATATTTAAAAACATAACGGTCATAAAACTCAATGTATACACAATCTCCTAAATAACTGGAGCACTCTTCCCACACTATAGATGTACAAGGATTACACTTTAACAGTGAATTTTACAAACAAGCATCTAGAGAACAGTCCCACAATCAAAAACTCTCTACATGTTTCTCGCTTCTATGCCAATTCATCAGGAGACAACAAAGCTGATATTATCTATAAATAAAAACAAAATACATATTAATAAACATTCACTTCACCACACCCCCTCCATACTGAATAAACCCCCTCTAATTAACCTGACGCTCTGTAGTTTTAGAGAAGTATGTACAAAACTACACCTCTCTTCTGTTCCTGGACCCCTTACTCCTATACAACTTAACCCAGCCTTTCTCCCTGGTATGTCAGCACAATTCCTAACAAATTAATTTTCCACCTCCAGAGATATTGACACATCATTTTTTGTGATAGTACTTACTTAGAACTTCCTGCCTTAGAACCTAATCTGACCAACAATCCTCTTCCTCTCTGAACCTACTTCCAAATTTGCCATTGCCTCTGGGATATTGACCGCAATTGCTCAATCCCATGAGCACTCTCTCCCTTCGAACACTTATGCTCCCAATCCACCCCCCAACAACATTTGATCTCTATCATTTACACTATGGGCCAGATTCAGGTAGATGAGAGTATCTTTCCTCTGGAGTAACGCTTCTCATTTACGTTACTCTGAAGACCCTTTCAGCGCAAGTCCCCAAATCACAACGCGCAAACGCCCCCCAAACCCAAACCAAAAAACAAGTGGCCACCCCCAAACCACAAACAGTGGTGTGACCCTGAGTAAAAATGGGCGCAGCCACAGCCCACCCCAGCCGTTCAGGCACCAACCACACACAACCCCCAGTGACAACACCCCCCCCCCACCAACCAAAAACCCACCCACCACCCCCCCCCCCCCACCAAACCCCCCCAAACCACCAACCCCCCAACCCACCCCCCACCCAGAACCACCCCCACCCACACAAATACCATCCAACCCCCCAACCCCACACCCCACCCCCTCCCAACCACACCCCACCCCCCTCCCCCCAAACCAAACCCCCCCCACCACCCCCCCCCCCCAACCAAACCCACACCACCACCCACCAAACCCACAACCCACACCAAAAATGACCCCCACACCCTCCACCCCCCCCAAATTTGACCAAACACACCCCCCCCAAACCACCCCCCAAAACCCCCACCCCCCCACCACCACACCACCCACCCCAACACACCAACAACCAACCCTCCACCAACACCCCCCCCAACCCCAAAACCACCCCACACAAACCCAAACCCCCCCCCCAACACCCCCACAAAACCCACCCACCAAACAAACCACAACCCCACCCCCCCACCAAACCCCCCACCACAATCCTTCCACAACAAAAAAATCCCCCACCCCTACCCATACCCCCCACCCAAAAACCAAACCCCCCCACCATACCCCACAACCCCCACCCCAAACACCCCAACACCACACCCCCACCCCCCCCCCAACCCACACCACACCACTAACCCCCCCCCCACACCCCCCCACCAACCCAACCACCACCAAACCCCCCCCCCCCCCAACCCCACCACACCCCCCCCCAAACCCACCCCCCCCCACCCCACCCCAAACCCCCCCCCCCCCCCACCCCCCCCCCCCCCCCCCACCCCCACCCACCACCCCCCCCCCACCCCCCCCCCCCCCCCCCCCCCCCCACCCCCCCCCCCCCCACCCCCCAAAACAACAACCCCCCACCACCCCAACCCCCACACCCCACCCAACCACCCCCCCCCACCCCCCCCAACCCCCCCCCCCCCCCACCCCCCCCCCCCCCCCCCCCCCCCCCCCACCACCCCCACCCCCCCCCCCCCCCCCCCCCCCACCCCCCACCCCCCCCCCCCCCACCCCCCCCCCCCCACCCCCCCCACCACCCACCACCCCCCCCCCCCCCAACCCCCCCACCCCCAAAACCCACCCCCCCCCCACCCCCCCCCCCCAACCCCACCCCCACCCCCCCACCCCACCAACCCCCCCCACCCCACCCCCCCACACCCCCCACAACACAACCCACCAACCCCCACCACCACCCCCCCCACCCCCCAACCCCCCCCACCCCCCAACCCCCCCCACCCCCCCCCCCCCCCACCAACCCCACCACCCCCCCCCCCCCCCCCCCCCCCCCACCCCCCACACCCAAACCCCCAAGACCCCAAACCCCCCCCCCCACCCCCCCCCCCACCCCACCCCCCCCCACCCACCCCCCAACCCCACCCACACCACACAAACCACACCCCCCCACCACCCACCCCCCCAACCCCACCCCCCACCCCCCACCCCCAACCCCCCCAACCAAAAGACCCCCACCCCCACACCCACCCCCTACCACCCCCCACCCCCCCCCCCCCCTACCCCCCCCCCCCCCACCAGACCCCAAAGACCCCCCAAACCCAACAACCCCCCCTTAACCCCCCCCCCCATTTCCATTCCCCCCACACCCCCCCCCCCCCTACCCACCCAAACCCAACAAAACCCCCTAAACCCCCACAAACACCCTACACCCCCCCCCAAACCCCCCAACCCCACCCCCCCCCCCCCCACCCACCCACCCCCCCCCCCCCCCCCAAAATATCTAAACCCCCCAGTTTACCAACCCCACCCCTAACCCCCCCACCCACACCAAAAACCACACCCACCCCACCAACCCCCAACACCACCCCCCCCCACCCAACACAACATCCACAAACCCCCCCCCACCCACCATTTACCCCCCCCCCCCCCCCCAACCCCCCCCACCCCCCCCCCCCCCCCCCCCACCCCCCAAAAACACCACCCCCCCCAACCCCCCCCCCCCCCCCAAAAACCCCCCACACCCAAACCAAAACAACCCCCCACCCCCCAATACCCAAAAACCCAAACCCCCCAACACCCCACCCCCCCCCCCCCCCCCATACCCCCCCACACCAACACCCCCCCCCCCAAAACCCACCCCCAGACCAAACACCAACAACCCCCCCCCACCCCCCCCACCCCATCCCCCAAACACACCCCAAAGGACCCCCCCCCCACCCCAACCCCAACCCCCCCAACCCAAACCCACCCCACCCCCCCCCCCCAAACCCCCACACCAACACCCCCACCACCACCCACAACACCCCCCCCCCAACCCCCAAAACCAATACCCCAAAAAACCCCACCCCCAACACCCCACCCCACCCCCCAACCCCAACCCAAACCCCCACCCACACCCCAACCCCCAACACCCCCCCACCATAAAAAGCACAACCCCAACCCACCCCCCCCCAACCAACCCCCCCCCCAACACAACCGACCCAACAAAACCAAAACACCAAAACTGTTTTCACACAAACGGACTTTCAGTCTGTTTTCATCGGTTTGGACCGATCGTGTGTACGTGGCTTAAGTTTGGTCCACTTTCTGGTCTTGGGTAAGATCTGCAGTCAATATATGGGTCTGATTTGTCTAAAAATATTTCCTCTGTATTATACGCATACAGTATGTTGTGATTATGTATTACTGTGTATTTTATTTATAGATATTGTCAGCCACTGTCATGGTGACAGTTGGAGCTGGCACTCAGTCGTGCTGTGGTTTCTCCTTAATTCTTCCTCTCTTCATGATGTCTTATTTTGCTTGTTTTTTTCTTTTGGACTTGAAACAAAAATTATTACTATTTCTGTTGTTGGTGTGAGAGTAATCCACCACTGATAGCTTTTGCAAAGGGAAAATTGTGATTTTTTTCAGCCTTTCAGAATTTGCTTAATTAAAACTCTGTCATCATTATACAGTTCAGTGAATCAATAGCGGCAAATTACAAATCATTGACAACTGAACTGAGTGAGCCTTCAATTGCTCAATAACCAACCTTCATCTAATGTAATGTAGATTGAAATTTGCAAACCACTTTAACTGAATTTTTTTTCCATATACATGAGGCCAGTCATTTTTTTTTATTTTTCAAATTAATGGCACTCTGTATAGTTGTATTACCTTTTGCTGTATATAATTAATACATTCTTGTAGAAGTTTCTGCTGAAGTTAGTTAGCATTCTCTGTGTGAGGATATGCAGAGGGTTTTAAAGCGGAGGCACGGTTTAAAAAAAAATAAAAAATAAAAGTCAGCATCTACTAACACTGTAGCTTCTGACTTTTAATAAGGAGACTTACCTGTCCAGGGTGCCAGCGATGATGGCAGCCGAAGCCTTGCGGCTTCACCGCCCGATTCCCTACTGCGCATGCGCGAGCCACGCGGCGCAACGTGAATGGACATACACAAGGTCCCAGAAGACACCGCTCCCCCATTCCACAGGAGGCAGTCGAGAAGCGGAAGAAAGAAGATGGACCGCGGATCAGAAAGTGACAGAATAGGACGATCTGCCTAGCAACAGGCACTTCAGGTATGTATAAAAAAAGTTGCAACATTTTAGATTTTTTTTTCTTGGTGGAGCTCTGCTTTATGTAAGAGTTTGCAGTGCCTTGAAAAAGTATTCATACCCCTTGAAATGTTCCACATTTTGTCATAGTTACAACCAAAGACATAAATGTATTTTATTCGTTTTTTATGGGATAGAACAATACAAATTGGCACCTTCTTCCATGTTTGCTGTGTCACCCACATGGCTTCTCGCAAACTGCAAATGGGAATTTTTGTGGCTTTCTTTCAACAATGGCTTTCTTTTTGCCACACTTCCATAAGAGCCAGATTTGTGGAGTGCACAACTAATAGTTGTCCTGTGGACAGATTCTCTCACCTGAGCTGTGGATCCCTGCAGTTCGTCCAGAGTTACCATGGGCCTCTTGGCTGCTTCCCTGATTAATGTTCTCTTTGCTCCGCCTGTCAGTTTAGGTGGACGGCCATGTCTTAGTAGGTTTGCAGTTGTGCCATACTCTTTCTTCTTTTGGATGATGGATTGAACAGTGCTCCATAAGATGTTCAAAGCTTGGGATATTTTTTTATAACCTAACCCTGTTTTAGGCTGGGTTCACTCTAGTCTGGCTTCCATGCAAAGATAAAAAATTATTAATTTAGTGGTTCCTCTCCATTCTAGCTGCGAATCAGCTAAACAGGGGGTGTGTAGTGAGGAGGTTGGAGAATTCCTGTTCACAACGAAAAAATCTGCAAATCAGATGCGTTCCAATTAAAGATTATGTGCCTGTGTTTCGCACCTCACTGCCTAGAAAACGCACACTTTTTTTTGCAATGCGGAGTGCGGATGCAATGCACATATGTGAACCAGACCTATTGAAACCAACATATTTTGAAATGTTTTCTGAGAATTGGATGCAGTGTCACACACACACGCCCCCTAGAGCTCTTAAAGTGGCCAACGTACACCTACGACAATTCACACAGCCGTGCCAACCTGCCACAGTATAATGACAGCGGTTGGTTGGCAAAAAGGTTAAATTACACACAGATGGACTCTATTTACTAATTAGGTGACTTCTGAAGGCAATTGGTTCCACTAGATTTTAGTTAGGGTTATCAGGGTAAAGGGGGCTAAATACAAATGCACCCCACACTTTTAATAAATTTATTTGTAAAAAAAATATACAATTTTCTTTCCACTTCACAAATATGTACCCCTTTGTGTCCGTCTATAACATAAGGAAGCAATCTGGCGGCAATTGCTGGGCACAGTGGTGACAATTGCTGGGCACAGTTGTGACAATTGCTGGGCACAGTGCAGTGGTGACAGTTGCTGGGCACAGTGGTGACAATTGATGGGCACAGTGGCTGTTTTTGATGGCACAGTGGCTGCATTTGATGGCATGGCACGTTTGATGGCACGTGGTGATGTTTGATGGCACAGTGAGGCTACAATAGATATTTTTTTTGCTTGTTTGCACCCCCCAAAAAAATGTGAGCATCAGATGCCACTGCTCAAATTAATACATAGAAATACACAGCAAGTAGTTGCCAGCATGAGAGAAGGGATGTGAGCATGTGGACCTGCAATGCCATATGCTTTTAAAGTGGATCTAAACTCAGGAAGTGAAGATGTGCTATATTATATGGAACAGGGTCTTTAATTAAATTTTGTTCAGGCTCAGTATAGTGAACTTGTTTGTGACACAGGCAAAGCCACCCTTTGTTAGCAACACATCACTGCACACTATTATGGTCTAATTTACTGCACCAATGCACAGTGTCAAGTGCACCAAAGAAGAACATCCTCAATCTCCCTGTTTTTCTAGCTGGTGATCAATTAGGCAATTACATATTCTCATCAAGCTAGGGAGGTTTAAAGGAAGAGACAGAGGTTCCTTAGCTAGTAGGGAACAAACAGGTTATGCAGGACAAAGTGGTGATCAACCCGCACCTATGAGAGAAATGGCAAGTATTCCTTTCTCTTCTGTCAGGGGGTATGCTATGCAGCCAGAGCTTGTGGTGAAAGTGGTTAAGTGTATAACCAAATCTTCACCATCCTCTTTCTCCCAGGCACAAACTAGCACAGTGTCATAAGCAGATGTAAATGTGCACTCTTTCGCCGTATCTTCAACATCTAATCCCACCTTAGCCTAATTTAGGGGTCATCTGAGATATTTAGGCACACCATCAGTCATTTGTTGTGGGAGGATGCACTTAATTGTATATGATGTTGTTTAGGGATGAGCTCAAGGTTTAGTTCAAACACAAGTTTGGAGCAAAGTTTGTCTGTTCAGGCATTCTATTTGAATGCCAAACTTGCTTGATCGGCAGGATTCAAACTTCATAAATAGTAGCAGTAACCAGTGATGTCACAAGCACTATAGCCATATTTAATCAATTTTATCACCTGGGAGACCCCATTGCGTTGTTTACATTTAGCAGCTGGGTCTGGGAGATGTCATCACGCATAAGTGAGGGACAACAGCAGATCATGTCAGTGGTTGGTGGTATTTTTTTCTTTCTTTTTGACATGGAACTATATCACTGAATGATATGATTGGCAATAGATGTATATAGTGGGGACATTTTGTGGAGTTTTGATTCATTCACATGAGTGGGCAATATTCTGGAAAATTCAAAATTCTAATAATCCTCCCACACACAGGCCTCCACAACCACTAGGTTGGGATTGTAGGTAAGAGGCCCCTTTCACCATCAACATGGGAACAAGGTGCTTTATTAAGGGGGTCCATCCTGGGAAGTTATCCCCCATGTTTAGGACATGTGGACTGGAATAGATCAGAAGGGTTGTAATGCACGTTGTGACGGGAGATACATTTCTGCCTTGTTTAGACAATACACCAATTACTATTAGGCGTCGGCTGCAGAAATAGCCAGATAGGTTTGGGGCGTTGGAAAGCTTCAGCTGTTCAGAGTGAGGTAATTAGGGCCTCTATAAAGACATCCAAAGGATGGCTATTGATTGCTGCATCCTGAGGCTTTTTGAGTGAAGGAGAGCAGTGACTTCTGAAGAGGTGAGGTGCTTGTTGATATTTCTGTGTGATAAATATCAAAGAGACTTTTTGTTTTCTGCTGTATGACCAGCAGTGTCTGCCGAGCAGTAGGCTGTGCCAGACTCCATAGGTAGGTTCCTGTGTTGTGAAGGTAGACTCCCCAAGTGGCAAGGGTTTATTTTATGTTATATTTTGTTTATGCTGTTTTGATGCTTGCACTTGTATCCAGCAATATGGAAAAATAAACCATATCCTTTGTTTTCAACCATCCTCAACTGCCTTTCTGTACAGTTCAGCGTGTAGTGAACCCATCCAGGGGGTCACACACACCCGCTACCAAGCTAATTCCTCACACATTGTGGAGAATGCGGGCAGTTAAAGTAAACCCAAAAATGGAGGAGATTCTGAAAGAGCTGGCTAGAGCAAATGCAAATCAACAGCAGACCAATGCAAGTTTGCAGTGGAGCCTTGCAGCTCAACAACCGGCTCATGCAGCTCAACAATAGGCTCACCAAGAGAGCCTTGCAGCTCACCGAGAGAGCATTGCAGCTCAACAACAGGCTCACAGAGAGAGCATGGCAGGTTGGGAACAGAGACATCAGCAGCAAATGGAGGCCATTGTGAAACAATTTGAGAGAACAGTGGAAAAAGAGAGTTGGCCTAAAAAACAATGGGCTGGACTAGTGGCCCCTCTATTACCTGAAGAAGCTGAGGAGGAAAAGGATAGAAAGCCCTCTCCAATTGAGAGTCCAGAGGACCATAATGCTATGGAGGTTACCACATCTGTTGTTGAGATGGAATCATCACTGGAGTGTAGTACTTCACCAGAGGAACAAGAAGTGAAGCCAGAGAAGTGTTCCCTGGCAGAGCCTGAAACTCCCGAAGTGAAGGAGCCGCCATTAGTAGTAGAAGAGTCTGTAGAGCCTGTTAAATCCAATGTTGTGATTGGCATTCCAGAGGTCAAATCAGACAAGACCAAACCAGAAGAGAAAGACCCTCCTGTACAAGAAGATGCTGAGGAGGTCCCAGCTGTCCCTGCAGTAGCAGCTCCTATGAAGCTGAATCGACGGTCTGACAGTTCAGCTAAATACAGTAGAGAACTTTAAACAAATAGTTTGAATAAACTTGATGATCCAGCTACCAAAGCTGTTACCTTGGAACTGGAACCCAACAAGTTTAAAGGCAAGATTTTGGATTGCTCCAAATCTTTTCGCAAAGCCAAATTGCTGCATTACCATATGAAGTATTTCCATGGCGTGGACAAGTCAGAGCAGGATCAGAGTCCTGTCACTATGCATATGCAGACAAGAGGCTCTTTAGCTCACGAAAAGGCCATTCAGCAAAGCTCAAAGAGAAGACGCACCACATCTGGTTATCTGCATACTCCACTTCAGATTTCCCTAAGAAGCTCACCCCATGATGGCAGGAATAGATTGTGTGAAAAGAGGCATCATTCAAGCCCAGCCACAAACAGTTCAAATTCCAACCGACCGTCCCTAAAAGACAAAAGCAAGGAGAACTTAATCCAGAAGTCTCATCGCAAGCCAAACAAGCTGTCTGAAAGTGTTAAACAAAAGTAAGAGAAAAGTTCAAAGATTTCTTGAGTCTGAAGTCAAAGAAAAAGAAGAAGAAAAAGAAAGCAAAGTCAGAGCTGTCTGGTAGTGAAGAGAACATAGAGATGTCTAAGGAGCTCTCACCAAAAAAAATACGACCTTCAAAGCTCAACAGTGATTATAAGGCCCCGTGTTCTGGTAAAAGCAGCGATTATGGACGCCGACCAGATACAAGACTAAGTGATGAGGAGACGCTCAGCGATTCTTGCACGGAAATCTTACTTTGGAGTGATGGGGATTGCGGCGAGGAGACTGTATTGGGGGAGGATGGCACATGTGCCTTGTCTTTGGGTGCACGGGAGCATTTGTATATGGTGCAGTCTTGCTGCTGGGTTGGGGATGACTTGGTGAGGGAATCCCACTTGCAAACTGTGGGATTGGGCATCACACAGGAATCTGCTAATTGGGAAGTTGTTGAAAGTGAAATCCCTGACCGCTTCAGGGCAAATGAAGTGGCTGAAGTGCAGGAAGTAGGGGTTTGCACATCTTCATTTCTCAGTCAGTTGCTTGATGGAAATAAAGCTGAAAAACTTAATTCTGACACTGCACTAAATGATGTAGAAAAAGTGTGTCCAATATCCACTGAGCCTTGTGAATGTAGTAAGGCAGGTGATATTCATGACTTTCCCATAATTGATGATCAGCAGAGCAGGGTCATTGAGGAATCTGAATTGCAAGAAATATGCACCCAGACTGAAGCTATTTTTGCCTCTGTGAATTATTTGCCTGTTGAAGAGCAGTGTGTTAATTTTTATGTTAATGAAATGAAAGCAGTAAATACAATGTCACCCCTACCACAGGCAGGATCTGTAGAGAGGGGTTTAGTGTCCACCGAAGTAGAAAAAATAGTTTTGAATCTTCAGAATTAATAGTACCAGCATGTCATGATCAGTATAGAATTCAGGAAATCACCTGTGATACCTTAAATCGGCAG
Organism: Rana kukunoris; assembly: GCA_029574335.1. Lineage (NCBI taxonomy): Eukaryota > Metazoa > Chordata > Amphibia > Anura > Ranidae > Rana > Rana kukunoris. The sequence continues at coordinate 139,874,476 of CM056051.1, read as the reverse complement.
AGTGATGACATCTGTGATCTTGAATCTGGAAAACCACACTCCCACAGTAAGGATATTGCAAAGTCTGATATAACCAGTGCAGTTTCTGTCCAAGACTTGGATAGACTGCCCTCTGTGGCTGAAACACAGTTAGATGATGCAGGAAGCCATGTAGTACAGTGCTGCAAGTCTATACATGATGAAATCAGATTTGAATATAAAGGTAATGTCACATTCTGTGAAACCCACTCTTTAGAAAGTGTTCTGTCAGAGCAAGTAACACAGGATAGGACTTTGGACTTGACTACCAAGATTCCCCGGGAAGCAAAATATATTTTTCAAAGTGTAGAATCTGTAATGGCAGGTGAGCCCTCTGAAAGTTGTGAAACCTCCATCACTGAAGTGGTCAGAGAGGCTAATTGTACTAATTTAATGGATGCTTTTTCCAAATGTCTTGAAAGGAATGAAGAATATGAAAATTTGTGTCCAATAGTCGATGGTTTCAAAGAAACAAATACTAAAACATTTTTGGGAGACTATGAGGCAAAGATAGTTGAACAACTAGCCATAAACATAATTTCAAAAGTGATTGTATCTGCTAGACAAGAAATGTTGTCTAGCTCAGTTAATGATGTTTCCGATAGCAGTTGTCAAGTTCTTGGTGAGAATAGGGATGTGCGAACAAGTGATGCACAGAGTAAGCAGTTGGTTCAAGAAAGTGACGAGGATTCCGTTTCTGCAAACCTTACATTGGGTTTAATAGATTTTCACCATACTTGTGAGTCTGAACTATCACAAAGTAAGAAACTTGGAAATACAGAATTGACAAGTAATGATTTCTAGACATGTGCAGACTGGAATATTTTGTTTCGTTTTTTCGTTTTCGTTTGGAAAATAAATTTATTTAGTTACTCCCGAGAATCGTTTTGATTTATTTAGTTTTTCGTTGGGGAATAGCTTTCGTCCGAAAATCCAATAATACTTAGTTTCTGTCGAATGGGCAAAAAAAAATAAAAAAATCGACGGGACGTCGAATCTTTTTGGTTACTGAGGAATGCTCAAAGAATATTTGACGGAACGTCGAATCTTTACGTCTCATGAATCGAAATCTATTCTCTGAAATGTCGAATCTATTATTTCTATAGTGTCGAATCTTTTCTCTATGATGTCAAATCTTTTCCCTAAAATTTCGAATCTCTCTATATCGAATTTTTACCGCAACGAAAACGAAAATAAAGCATTTTTTATGTCGGATCTTTCGGTTTTCGTTTCTTGCACTTTCATTATCATTTGTTAATACGATAACGAAAAAAAATGATTTTCGGACGAAAATGCATTCTAACGAAAATGAATGCACATGTCCAATGATTTCCGTCTAGAGCACAAAAGGGAAGAAAAACCGCCTAGTACATCGGTTTATCAGAGGTCATCTGCGTCAGACTTTAGTCCAGTTCATAGAAGAACAGATTTTTTTGAGTGTCACCATGCCTTGGAGGATTCCAGTGTTAGTGTGTTTACATCCGAAGAAGGGATCCACATGAATGATCCATTGCAGAGCACAGTGTTATCAGCTCTTGGTATTGGTTATGACTCGCTGAGTTCTTCAGGGATTGAGCTATCGAGGGAAACCTTTGTGTCCATTGAAAAACCAATTAAGGTTTTGCATGGTTTACAACTGAAAATTTGTATATTACAGAGCAAGGAACACCCTGTTATGTACCTCAGCCAAAAGTTGAAGACCAATAGGAGAATAAATAGGTGGTTCCTGGCCCTTTAGGAATTTAGTTTTGTCGTAACGCATTGCCCCGGTGTTAAAATGGGGAATGCAGATGGTTTGTCCCGAGTGCATACGTGCCTGGCAACCTGTGTCCCAACCCTAGGGTTGAAACAAGAGAGGGGGGGTATGTGACAGGAAGTCAGGTAAATCTGTGGGTGTTGTCACAGACGGGAGATACATTTTTGCCTTGTTTAGACAATACACCAATTACTATTAGGTGTCGGCTGCAGAAATATCCAGATAGGTTTGGGGGCATTGGAAAGCTTCAGCTGTTCAGAGTGAGGTAATTAGGGCCTCTATAAAGACATCCAAAGGATGGCTATTGATTGCTGCATTCTGAGGCTTTTTGAGTGAAGGAGAGCAGTGACTTCTGAAGAGGTGAGGTGCTTGTTGATATTTCTGTGTGATAAATATCAAACAGACTTTTGTTTTCTGCTGTATGACCAGCAGTGTCTGCCCAGCAATAGGCTGAGCAAGACTCCATAGGTAGGTTCCTGTGTTGTGAAGGTAGATGCCCCAAGTGACAAGGGTTTATTTTATGTTATTTTTTGTTTATGCTGTTTTGATGCCTGCACTTGTATCCAGCAATATGGAAAAAATAAATCATATCCTTTGTTTTCAACCATCCTCAACTGCCTTTCTGTACAGTTCAGCGTGTAGTGAACCCATCCAGGGGGTCACACACACCCGCTACCGAGCTAATTTCTCATAACGTTCACACCCCTTTTCTGGCCAGCCAGGCTGCATGCTCCAATAAGGATCTGGTATGGAATTAGGGAGTTTAACCCATGCTGTTTTGGTATTGGATCCCCCTTGATATGCATACTAGACCCTCATCAAGGATAAGTGTATTGATAGATCAGGGGAATCCCTGGCCACTTTGTTTACAAACATAAGCTGTGGATCTCTGCATCTTCTCCGGAGTTACCATGGGCCTCTTGGCTGCTTCTCTGATGAATGCTCTCCTTACCCGGCCTGTCAGTTTAGGTGGACCGACATGTCTCAGTAGGTTTTCAGTTGTGCCATACTCTTTCCATTTTCCTATAATGGATTGAACAGTGCTCCATGAGATGTTCAAAGCTTGGGATATTTTTTTTATAACCTAACTCTGCTTTAAACTTATCAACAACTTTATCACTGACCTGTCGGTGTGTTACTTGGCCTTCATGGTGCTGTTTGTTCACTAACGTGCTCTTACAATCCTTTGAGGGCTTCACAGATCAACTGTATTTATACTGAGATTAAATTACACACAGGTGGACTCTATTTACTCAACTAGATTTTAGTAATCATTAAGGCCGCGTACACACATCTAAACAAATCCGATGAAAACGGTCGGACAGACCGTTTTCATCAGATATGTCTGCTGGGCTATTTTGGTTTGATCAGTGTATACACTATCAAAGCAAAATCCCCGCGGACAGACAGTGCGGTGACATGGCGGTGACGTTGACGCCGCCACGTCACCACTCCAGGAAGTAAAATACTTCCACGCATGCGTCGAATCCATTCGGCGCATGCGGGAGATTTCGGTCCGCTGGTTAGGCGTACTAACCAGCGGACATGTCGGACGGACGGGTTTCCAGCAGACAAGTTTTAAAGCAAGCTTTAAAACTTGTCTGCTGGAAAAACCTGTCTGCTCGCCCGTACACACGATTGGATTTGTCTGCTGAAATGGTCCGTCGGACCGGTTTCAGCAGATAAATTCGATCGTGTGTATGCGGCCTCAGAGGTCCAGAGGGGAGAAGCAGATTATATGCTTTAGACAATTTTTTAGTCGTTTTTTGTTCCTCTATTAATATGTTTTAGAATGTAGTTATTGGTCTTTTAATCATAGATAGCTGTATCTTGGATTCAATATATGAATTTAGTTGGAGGTATTGTATCCAATTATTTTTATATTCAGGCCCAATATCCTGAAGTTTTGGAAGTTTACCGTCCATTAAGAATTTGAGTAGAATAGAAACGAATAGAGTAGAAAAGAATAGAAAATAACACAATAGTATAGAAAAAACATCAGAATATAATAAAATAGAATAAATATATTATTTTCTGTTCTATTCAAATTCAAATTGATTCTATTTGAATTTTGGGAAATGGTTATATTCTTTTTATTCTATATTTTTTTTTATTCTTTTTATTTTTGCTTATTCTATCCTATTATGTTCTATTCAATTTGATTTTCTATTCTATTCTATTCAAATCTATTCAAATGTATTCTATTCAAAATTTGAATTTCGGAAGATGGTTATATTCTTTCTAGTCTATTGTTTTTTGTATACTATTCTGTTATTCTTCATTCTATTCAAATCTATTATTTTATATTCTATTCGAATATGAATTGATTATATTTGAATTTTGGGAAATGGTTATATTCTTACTATTCTATTCTATTCTATTGTTTTTTTTATTTATTTTTTTCATTTCTAATATAGTCTATTATATAACAAAAATCTATTCTATTCTATTTTATTATTTTATTATGTATTCAAAACAAAATGTATTCTATTTCAAATTCAGATTTCAGAAGATGGTAATATTCTTTCTATGTTATTCAAATCTATTCTATTTGTTTATGATATATTATAATCTATTATATTCTTTCATTTTCTGTTGTATTCTTTTCTATTCTATTATTTGTTTTCTATTCTTTTCATGTATGTTCTATTCTATTTTATTCTCTGTGGAAATTTGATAACGTTTTGAATTTGAAAACTATTAAAATGTGAAAACTATTTGAATAAGAAAACCAATCATATTCGAAAAGTTTTCAAAATTATTTCGGATTTGTTTAAATTCGGTACTATTGCAATTTGTAAATTCGGATACATCTGGATTTCCCAAAAATAAAATGTTGTCTGGATTTCAGTTCAGAACGAAACGAACCGCACATGTCTAGTTTACATGTCCCTCCTGTCAGTGCTTGGCTTCCCTAACTTAGGCAGATTCACTCATTACTGGTTTTCCCCATTTTATTTACAGCTATAATGTATGAATTTAGATGGGGAAGGGACAGTATGTAAAAAACAAACTTTGCATTTTAGAGCAAGGTCCCCCTTAATAGAACTTTACAGTCATATATGAATATTAAAACAGCGTGGTAATGACCTATTATCAGTAAAGTACAACTTGACCTCTCAAAAAGACATGAGGCTATGAGAATAGTTTAAAATTAAAAATACGTTTTTAAATTGTTGATATATGTTACTGTCCTATTTAACCCATACAAAAACTAAAATAATTAAACATAGATAAACAAGATTCAACCCCTCAACCAAATACAAAATAATCAGGTAATATTTTAAGATACATTTTAATTATAAAAGTCTATCATCAATACCATATGTGGCATATACAATGGATAGATATGTTAGCACATCACAAAGCAATGACATTAAAATAAAATGTATCTTTATAGATTTTCTGTTTGTGCTGGCTGTATTAAGAAATTATTATTTCAACAAAATGAATTTCTGAAACTCCTGGCTTGTAACACGAAAAGGTCATTTTGAGTCCATTGATGATTTACAATCAGTAAACAAATATGGCATAGGCCTCTAGCATTAAATCACATACATACACACAAATGCACACCAATGTCAAATACAGAAAATAAATGTGGAGATCACTGATGCAGCAAAGGTCACATCATTATCAATGGGGATAAAAACAATATATTTTTTTATGAAGGCACAAATTTATTGCTACATTAATTAGCATGCATCAGTTTATGAAATTGTGTAAAATCCCAAAATGAGAAACCGAGAATTGTGTTACTTATTAACTACATGACCACTAGAGGGACCTAAATTATCAAATAATACATATACTGTAAGTGAACTGAAAATAGAATATGTTTTTTTATTGTAAACAAATAAGGTGATTCTAATTCAAATCCCAAATCATCAGTGAACTAAGTTAAAAATGCAGTAATTATTGACAATAAAACGCTAAATCTTCTTTTTTTTTTTTAAAGATTCAGTCGAATGTTCGACAGACACCATAAGCCTTCAATGACAGATTCTACCTTAATTAATTTGGATTTTCGGACAAATGCATTTTTTTTTTAGAAAAACAAAATAAATAAAAACAAATTTCAGGAGTAACTAAATAAATGTATTTTTCGGACGAAAACGAAATTCCAAAACAAAATATTTCAGTGTGCACATGTCTAGTATTTAGCATCAAAGTACCGATATACAGGTACATCAATTTGCGTGAAGTGGTTTAAGTTAAGTGTTTGGCATTCATTCATTCTAGTGACCAGAATATTCATTTATTCTGGCAATTGAAATAAAGGAATGCTCAATCACTAAATGTGCCCAGTGTTTAGGTACATTTAGAAATGTTTACATGTGTTTAGGTGTGTCAAGCATTTTTTTTGCTCAATAACAACTCGCAGGTGATGTTTTTTTTTTTTTTTTAGCCTTTAAACACTATTCTTTTATGTCAGGACCTGGGCTTGAACCTGTGACCTCTTCTGTGTCTGACATTAACTCTTCCCATTGAGCTGTCTGGGATGCTGGACAGCTCCCTGTCTGATCTGCTGGATAGACCTATCTGATCCATTAGACTACTCTGCTTGGTGTCTTGATTGCCTTGAACCTTGAACCCCTTGCTCCTCCCATGAACTTCCTATACAAGCCTTATCTCAGCACTTTCTCTTTGCCAGGTTATTGTGCCTTCCCAGCCAGTGCCTTGCGTTTTGTCTGCTCTGCTGCCATGTGTACCTGCAACCACCTGTGTTTGACCCTTGGCCTGTTCTTTGACTACTCTTCTGCTTGAGCCCAGCCTGCAGCCACTTGTGATTGATCCCTTGACTTGTTTACTGACCCAGCTTCTGTTTGATCCGTATCTGCTTATCTGCTACTGGACCCCAGCTTGCTCACCTCCTGGTGGGGCGATCCTGAGGACCGCGACCTGGTGCTAACATGCAGCACAATCCATCTCCACCATCAGGAGCTCTGGTAAAAAACGGTTATTGCTTAGACTCCGCACCTCGGATGAGCCTGTGCCATCTGCCAGAAGTGACTGTCTGTATACCTGTCTTCAACTGCTATAGCTACTGGCCTTTGAGCCTGACACCTGTTCATGACAGAATAACCTGGCCTAAAAAATGGAGGCTGCTATAGCAAAGGCTGTGGCTCCTCTCAGGCAGCAAATTTTGGAGCTGCAGCAAGAAGTTCTGTTACTGAAAAGTACAGTACGGCCAGGCCTGGAACCAGCATGTCCTGAGCCATTTGTGGTGATGCCAGAGAGGTTTGATGGTAGCTGTGCATCATTCTTGTGCTTCAAGATGGATTGCGAGCTGTTGTTTTCTCTAAAGCCTAGGACCTATGCCACGATTATAGAAAGGTTCACACTACTATCAACCTGCTCACTGGACCAATCAAAACATGGGCTCATCAGGTATTACAGGAAAGGAGTCCAGTCTTGGACAGCTGGGTAGCATTTATGTTAGCCCTGCACTCTTACTGTACAGTTGCCAAGAAAACCAGGGTTCCAAAATCTGCTCCTAGCTCATGTGGCCTACGGAGACCCAGGGACAGGAATAGCCTGTACAGATATGACTCCGAGCCATCCCAGGATGTGCCAAGCCATGAAGCCCTAACATCACAAAGCCTTGGCATTCCTGTGGATATACACAGACCTACCCTGAAAAATGTGGAACCTATGGAGATCTGGGTCATCCAGACCACGCTGTGTAAAGCTGAAAGAGAGCGGAGGAGAGGCTGTGGCCTTTGTTTCTATTGTGGAGAAAGAGGGCACTTAATCTCTCTCTGCCCAACTCGTCCACCCCGGCCAAAGGTTCTTCAAATGTGTACTATTGGGACGCATCCTGTTATCCCTGCTGTTTGGCCTGTGAACTGCCAAGGTTGCTGTAAGGCCTGTCCATGTTCAATGACACAAGTGGGTTCCCAGACTACAACCAATACCTATGTGAAACCCCTACCATCTGGCCTAGAGGCAACTATGCATCTTCCCAACAACAGACCAGTTCCAGTAGTTATCCCATGATCCACAGTGGTAAATGCAGTAACATCACCCTGTCCTGCCAAAGAACTACCTCCTGCTCCAGAGACACCTTGGCTACATCCTAAGAAAACACCTGTTCCTGATACCATTACCACTTCCATAAAGTCTGGCTCCAACACGAATTCCTGTCCTGCCAAAGAAGTTCTACCACCTAACTGTATGTATGCCTCAAATGGCACCCTTATCCGTAAGCAGGAACTGGAGATGTTTGAAAAAGCCTTGCAAGCAAGGAAAATCTCCCCGGCAGGAAATTCTGAAGCAATAATAAGGTTCACTCCCCTAGATTAACAAGAGTATTCCACCAGAGGTTTCCTCACAAGCCAAGCCTTAGGATGTCCGGATGACGTCCTGGGAGGAGGGGAGTACTGTCAGGACCTGGGCTTAAACCTGGGACCTCTTCTGTGTCTGGCATTAACTCTTCCCATTGAGCTGTCTGGGATGCTGGACAGCTCCCTGTCTGATCTGCTGGATAGACCTATCTGATCCATTGGACTACTCTGCTTGGTGTCTTGATTGCCTTGAAACTTGAACCCCTTGCTCCTCCCATGAACTTCCTATACAAGCCCTATCTCAGCACTTTCTCTTTGCCAGGTTTTTGTGCCTTCCCAGCCAGTGCTTTGTGTTTTGTCTGCTCTCCTGCCATGTGTACCTGCAATCACCCGTGTTTGACCCTCGGCCTGTTCCTGGACTACTCGACTGCCTGCTCCCAATCTGCAACCACCTGTGTTTGACCCATGTCCTGTTCTTTGGCTACTGTTCTGCTTGATCCCAGCCTGCAGCCACTCATGATTGATCCCTTGGCTTGTTTACTGACCACCTTACAAGGAAAAGACGGAAGTATCCCAAATTTGAAGTCCCATGAACTGTTAGAAACAGCTTCAAAATATTCAGAGCAGAACTAAACCAAAAGCAAAAAAAGAAGGCGCACCGGCCTAGTGCACTAGTGCATTACCATAACACCTTTTATTAGAACAGGGTAAAATGCATGTAACACAATCCCATTCAATCTCTAATGCTGTAGCATGTCCATGCAGAAGACTGTGATTTATGCGTTTCAAGGCCTGTTTCCTCTTCTTCACAGCAGGGGTAGAGCCATTAAATGTGTTGATGTTGCAAGTCCACTGGCCTCCCTGCTTGGGTCAATGATCCTCCGGTGGTGCCCTCTGGACCACCATCCACGGATGTGCCTAAAGGCAAAATGCTCTGCACTGAATGACATTAGTCTGAAAACTCACCATGGATGGCAAGTTCAATGGGATGGGGCGTGGTGTGGTGCACAGATTCAAGCTCCCTTAACTCTGTTTGTTTTTCACAATCCTCTGGGCTCCCATACATACCCAGGGGGTATAAACTGCTTTCCCCCTCACCCTTTGGTTCTGACTCACCAAGTCTGATGAGACAGCAGTGACTGGGCATGTGAGCTTTTACCAAGTGACTGGTCCACCATATGTTAATATAGAAGTGTAAGCAGCTGGGTTTGAGCAGAATAGCATATAGCTTCTTGAGAAGCCCCAGTTACTACATAAAGCTCTATGTCTGGAGTGCAGATCCTGAAGTTGATTGAATTTGTGCCTGTAACTACATGTGTCTAGATCTTCTGTCACTTGCTTGTGAGTAAAGCACAAGTAGCAGTATATGGGCCAGATTCAGGTAGAGTTACTCTGGAGTATCAGTGATACTCCAGCCTAACTCTCACTTTGAGCCAGCGTTTCTGTTTTCAGTAAGCAGAAAACAAGAAACGCCAGGTTGGAGTTCCTATACGAGTGGCGTAATTGTATTTCGCCGTCGTATCGGAACTGCAATTTTAAAAATGACGCTGGGGGCGTTCCCGCCGAGAATATGTTAATCAGCGAGAATCGGCAAATCACGATCGTATTCGGGCCCGACGCAGTGACTTTCCGACGTTTCCGTAAGAGATACGCGGCGTAAAGATAAAGCAGCCCCCTAGTGGAGTATCCTATGTTAAGTATGGGCGTCGCCATCACGTTGACATTTTTTTTTTTTCGAGTCGTTTGCGTAAAACGTCCGTGAATGGGGATTGACGTCATTGACGTTCACTGACAGAATTTGGAGCATGCGCACTGACAGTCGACGCATGCGCAGTACGTTCGCCGTGGGATCGCGCCTAGTTTAAATAATACACGCCCCCTACCTAGATTCGCCCATCTACCTGAATCTGGCCCTATATGTACTGCCTATTTGTCCCTATTGAACATCCCCTAGACTGATTTGTACTGTGCTGCCTTCTTGGGACCTGATTGGGAAACTGCTTTTACTCACCCCATTTTATAAAACAGCTTCAGTATTTGCTAAATTTTATTAAATTACAGTAAAAACATAACCATAAGCATCTCAGGTCTAGTTCTGATATAGACAGACCTAGATTAATTAACATTGGAAGTGACCGCCCTTCATCTTTCTGATTTCTGATTTGCTTCTATTTCACTTCCATTGTACCTTCCTGATGGACCCAAGACTTTTCCTGTTTTCTGATTATGGTGGATTGATTCATATTTTAGTTTACCTAATGTAAAACAAATTAACATGTAGTACTTTTGGATTTGCAAATATTCAAAATCTATATCTGCATTTTATCATTAAAATTGCGATCAAAGAAATAAAGCAAATTTGTATAAATCAATAGACACGTGAACACTGAAATATTTTGTTTCGGAATTTCGTTTTTGTTCAAAAAATGTAGTTATTTAGTTACTTCCAAAATTAGTTGTTATTTATTTTGTTTAGTTAAAAAATGCATTAGTCCAAAAATCCGAATTGATTAACCACTTAAGGACCGCCTACTGTACATAGACGTCGGCAGAATGGCACGGCTGGGCACATCAACGTATATATACGTTGATTTTAGTACTCAGCCGTGGGTCACGGGCGCGCGCCTGCGGCGCGCTCCCGTGACCCGGTCCGAAGCTCCAGGACCTGGACTGCGGGACTCGCGGACCCGATCACCGCTGCAGTGCGGCGATCCGTCCCTGGAGCTGAAGAACGGGGAGAGCCGTGTGTAAACACGGCTTCCTCGTGCTTCTCTGTGGCCACAGCATCGATCGCGTCATCCCTGTTATAGGGGGACGCGATCGATGACGTCACACCTACAGCCACACCCCCCTACAGTTGTAAACACACACACAAGGAACACTCAAAGTCACAGTGCCCCCTGTGGTTAACTCCCAAACTGCAACTGTCATTTCCACAGTAAACAATTTAAATGCATTTTTTGCTGTGAAAATGACAATTGTCCCAAAAATGTGTCAAAATTGTCCGAAGTGTCCGCCATAATGTCGCAGTCACGAAAAAAATCGCTGATGGCCGCTATTAGTAGTAGAAAAATAATAATTAATAAAAATGCAATAAAACTATCCCTTATTTTGTAAACGCTATAAATTTTGCGAAAACCAACCGATAAACGCTTATTGCGATTTTTTTTACCAAAAATATGTAGAAGAATACGTATTGGCCTAAACTGAGGAAAAAATTTTTTTTTATATATTTTTGGGGGATATTTATTATAGCAAAAAGTATAAAATATTGAATTTTTTTTAAAATGGTCGCTCTATTTTTGTTTATAGCGCAAAAAATAAAAACCGCAGAGGTGACCAAATACCACCAAAAGAAAGCTCTATTTGTGGGGAAAAAAGGACGCCAATTTTGTTTGGGAGCCACGTCGCACGACCGCGCAATTGTCAGTTAAATCGACGCAGTGCCGAATCGCAAAAAGGGGCAAGGTCCTTTACCTGCATTTTGGTCCGGGTCTTAAGTGGTTAAGGTAGAATCTGTCATTGAAGGATCATGGTGTCTGTCAAATGTTCTAAGAAGATTCGACAGAGCAGCTCAACTGTACGATGCCACAATCATATATTTCCGGTTGAATGCTCCTCCCACAAGCTATAGTAGAATTTTAATGTTGTATGACTAGTAATAATTATATTTATTAATTATTATTACTAGTCAGTTAACATTAGAATTCTTCTATAGCATATGGGCGGAGCATTTGACCATAAATGTCTGCTCGTGGTGATCGTATGTTTTTAGCTGCTTCGTCGAATCTTCATGTCTCTATAATGTCAAATCTTTTCTCTCTATGATGTCGAATGTTTTCTCCCTATGTCGAATAATCTCGGACTAATAGAGTTAAGTTAGCCACATTCAACCGCAGATTTGATAGACACAGATCGTTATTGTCACCGTTATGTCGAATCTTCTATCTATATCGAACTGTTGTTGCAAGCATTTTTTATTGCGGATCTTTTGGATTTCGGACTCTGCACATTCGTTATCGAAAATCCAAGAAATTTGGACGAAAATGCATTCGTCCATTATATCAAATAGTTACAATCATTTGAACTGTATATAGGTAGAAACTTTACCATTTGCAGTGACACATCCAAGAACCATTCTTTCAGAAAACAACTACCAAAAATTCATTGAGTTAAGATACCTACTTTTATCTCAAAATCTATTGGTATGATCAATATTAGTGCAATAACCTTAAATAATCCTGTAAGGACAGGAGTATAAAAACTGCCATTGGCGATTTTATCTTACAGAGAAGTTTGTTTAGTGAATTGTGACCATTAGTTTTTTTTTTTTGTTAACATCTGGAGGGTAGGGAACTGTTTTAGTGCTTATCTGTGATCAGTAGTACTGATATGTCAACAACTTTTAGAGTATTTAGTTCTTCATGAATAGTTATGGAGACATCTCTCCTAACATTCAGTCTGTCTGAGCTGCACTGATCACATACAAAAGGCTAAGGGTTCAATACGTTTTTAGCTCCTAAGTGAGAGTTAAATAGCTAAAGGCTATAGCACACAACAGTAGTTAAAAGTTAAAAATGTTCCTGGAGAGCTTAAAACTTATTTTTTTGAAAATTGTGTATTTTGAAACGTGAGCAGCTGAACAAGTATTATTAAGAACAAGTTTGGGAGAAATGTCACTTGAGTATGCAATGTTGGAATCCTTAGAGACATATATTATTCAGCCATGTATAGCTTAGACATAAAAAGAGCATTCATAACTGTGCCTGACCTAAGAAATAAGGACTTGATTAACAAGACAAGTACCTTGCAACATGTAAGATCTTCTCTAGGGATCAGAAATAAATGAGTCTAGTCCAAACATATGTCCCCTCTTCACATCTAAATGAAGGTTTCAGCAGATGAGTGTTTCCATTTGGTCTTTTACTTTCCATTATGAAAATCAAACTTGAAGCTGCCATGTGACAGTCAACAGCAACTGCAGAGTGTTTAATTATATCACTGCTTATCTAAGACACCAGCTCCTTATGGTGGCCCTGTTGATTAACTAGAAACAAATGTTCATCAGTACCATCTCATTTAATACTTTCAAAATGTCAAAACATTGTGGGTAATGTATACATCTGCAAAATAAACTTGTCCTTTCAATTTTCAAAGTATCATTTTCTGTACTGATGTAATAATAATGCCTTGGGATGGCAATCATGGATGCTAACTCTCTATGTATAAATGGGCATCCAATGAAAATAAACATTACCCCCAAACGCCATTTATTTGTACGGTCATATATGGAGCTAATATATACAGTTTAAGCAATGTCAATGATCCCTAACATGTAACAGTAACAGTAGTCTCAAGTCTGTAACGTGCAGTGAATCTCTAAATCTCTTTTCAGACTTTTACACTGAAACCCATGGGTAACCCTAAATGTGCAGTTTTAATACGATGGAAAGGTTTCCAATAAAAAATCGTACTATTTATTGAATGTTGGAAAAAACAAACGACAAAAACACTAGTTTTAAGTGCAGTAAATTAATTAACAAACATGGCTGAATTTTAAGTGTGCTTTGCGGTTATAGGATATCCAAACTCAAGAGGAAAAATGCAATTTACATTGCAGCTTACCTGTCCTTAGATATAGTGGATGCATTTGTTTTATTTTTTTAAGGTTTTTCCTGTTCTAGGGTGATGAAGCTTAACCACTTAAGGACCGCCTACTGCACATTTACGTCGGCAGAATGGCACGGCTGGGCACATCAACGTATATATACGTTGGTTTTAGTACCCAGCCGTGGGTCGCGGGCACGCGCCCGCGGGCGCGCGCCCGCGACCCGGTCCGAAGCTCCAGGACCGGGACCACGGGATTCGCGGACCCGATCGCCGCTGCAGTGCGGCGATCCGTCCCTGGAGCGGAAGAACGGGGAGAGCCGTGTGTACACACGGCTTCCCCGTGCTTCTCTGTGGCCGGAGCATCGATCGCGTCATCCCTGTAATAGGGGGACGCGATCGATGACGTCACACCTACAGCCACACCCCCCTACAGTTGTAAACACACACATTAGGACACACATTCCCTACAGCGCCACCTGTGGTTAACTCCCAAACTGCAACTGTAATTTCCACAGTAAACAATGCAATTTAAATGCATTTTTTGCTGTGAAAATGACAATTGTCCCAAAAATGTGTCAAAATTGTCCGAAGTGTCCGCCATATTGTCGCAGTCACGAAAAAAATCGCTGATCGCCGCTATTAGTAGTAAAAAAAAAATAATTAATAAAAATGCAATAAAACTATCCCTTATTTTGTAAACGCTATAAATTTTGCGAAAACCAACCGATAAACGCTTATTGCGATTTTTTTTACCAAAAATATGTAGAAGAATACGTATCGGCCTTAACTGAGGAAAAAAAATGTTTTTTTATATATTTTTGGGGGATATTTATTATAGCAAAAAGTAAAAAATATTGCATTTTTTTAAAATTGTCGCTCTATTTTTGTTTATAGCGCAAAAAATAAAAACCGCAGAGGTGATCAAATACCACCAAAAGAAAGCTCTATTTGTGGGAAAAAAAGGACGCAAATTTTGTTTGGGAGCCACGTCGCACGACCGCGCAATTGTCTGTTAAAGCGACGCAGTGCCGAATCGCAAAAACCCCTTGGGTCATTTGCCAGCGTATTGGTCCGGGTCTTAAGTGGTTAAAAGGGTTGTAAAGGTACAATTTTGTTTTCCTAAATAGCTTCCTTTACCTTAGTGCAGTCCTCCTTCACTTACCTCATCCTTCGATTTTGCTTTTAAATGTCCTTATTTTTTCTGAGAACTCCTCACTTCCTGTTCTTCTGTCTGTAACTACACACAGTAATGCAAGGCTTTCTCCCTGGTGTGGAGTGTAGTGCTTGCCCCCTCCCTTGGACTCCCTTGGACTACAGGAGAGTCAGGACGCTCTCTATGTTGCAGATAAAGAAAGGATCTGTGTGTTAGTGGGCGTCCTGACTCTCCTGTAGTCCAAGGGAGGGGGCGAGCACAACACTCCACTCCAGGGAGAAAGTCTTGCATTACTGTGTAGAGTTACAGATAGAAGAACAGGAAGTGAGAATTTCTAAAAAGAAATAAGGACATTTAAAAGCAAAATCAAAGGATGAGGTAAGTGAAGGAGGACTGCACTAAGGTAAAGAAAGTTATTTAGGAAAAAAAATGTGCCTTTACAACCCCTTTATTCACTGTATTGTAGCAATGGAGGGTAAGAGAATGGAATTTATTTACCATGGCACAGATCATTCTCCTCTTTTATAAAAGGGCTGTCAGTGTGGAGTCTAAATAGCAAGGTCTGGCTGCTGTGCGTGTGTGTTCCAGCAGCCAGCTTAGACAGTAGCAGTAGCTACTACTTGTAAACCAGAACTTGCAGTTCTCACATTTTTGAAGAACTTAAGAGAAGCTGTCAGTTCTGTTATAGAATTAGCAGCTGCTATTGCTTGCTGATCTGTATGCACATTCCCACACTATGCCTCAATGGGTGGCTATGATCATAACATAATTAAATAGGGGCACAGCATAGGAAAAAATGGCTACCAGGAAAGGTACAGACTTGCTGTAAAGTGTTAGATGCCTTTGCTCAGCTGCTGCCGCTAGTGACGGAGAGAGAAGACACTTGAGGGCACACATTTTTAGCAACCACACCTCCTGTAAACAGCAGGATATAGTGGGATTATGGGACCAGCAGTTTCTGCAGAGATACCCCCACACGGATGCATAAATTATGGAAACATGGTTTGAAATTTGAAAATTAGTAGCGCTGGTATGTACTCTTCAGGGAATCTGGAATTACATTTTTTTTTTTATTACAATGTTGCTAGAGGTGAACTCACAATTTAGGTACTGTATTTATTGACGTATAACACTCACTTTTTTACCCTAAAAATAGACGGTAAACTGTACCTGCTTGTTATACGCAGGGGGCTGTGGAAAGTTTATTTCCTGATACTTGCCTCTTAGGTAGCGTAGACACGATCGAACATGTCCGCTGAAACTGGTCCGCAGACCAGTTTCAGCGGACATGTTCGATCGTGTGTACGGCCTATGGGACCGTTTTCCAGTGGATACAAGTTTCAAAACATGCTTAGAAACCTGTCCGCTGGAAACCTGTCCGTCGGACATGTTCGATGGTTAGTACACGAAATCATCGGACCAAAAGCCCGGGCATGCTCAGAATCAAGTCGACGCATGCTTGGAAGCATTGAACTTCATTTTTTCATCACGTCGTTGTGTTCTACGTCACCGCGTTCTGGTCCGAGGGGATTTTGGTCCGATGGTGTGTACGCACATCAGACCAACAGACCACTTCAGCCTGGTCCGATGAAAACGGTCTGTCGGATATGTTTCATCGGACATGTCTGATCGTGTGTACGCGGCCTTAGAGTTAGGGTGCGTGTTATACGCCTGTGCGTGTTATACGCCGATAAATATGGTAATTTGAATGCTTACTTGCAGCATTTTTCCTTTCCCATAAACATTTTTTTTTCACTTGCAACATGCCTTTCGTTTTGCTAGAAAATTCGACCACTCCAGTAAGAGTCAGTACCCTAGCATAGCCAACTGCTTCCTGCCACATAATGGTCATCTTCTAGGAGTATCTATTTACACTCTGTGCTTGGCCAGCTCTTCCTCCCCTCCCTTGACCTCCCTACATAATTGAGGGAGGATTACTATATCACTATATTACTATATCACTTGCTGGGGTATACAAGAGGTATTTACAGGTAAATTCCATGGGTTCAAATTAAGTAAAATACACATAAAATCTGTTTGGAAGATTTTTGTTAAATGAGTCGAAGTCTGGCCGTTGATTGGCTGTAGTGGATGGATGGAAAGAAGCACAGCCATTGGCTGGCTCTGCTGTCAATCGCATCCAATGATGCGGCGCACCGGGGGGGTGGGGCCGAGTGATACATCGGCAGCTATGCCCGCCACTGTATCACAGAGGCGCGCCTGCAACTGCTAAACACCATGTGAGCTTGCTTGCATGTCTGTGTGTAGTTGCTGCGGAGAGGAGCCACAACAGCCACCAGGGGACCCCAGAAGACATGGATTGGGGCCACTGTGTGCAAAACAAACTGCACAGTGGCGGTAAGTATAACATGTTTGTTATTTTTAAAAAAAAATCCTTTACGTATAACCCCTTTAAATGGACTGGTCTGGCTCTCTAGGAAATTGCATCTTCTAAAAATACAGAAAATACCTGTTATTCCTGGCTGAATATTTGAGACTTGTAACCCATGCACTGAACCTTAAACAATACTATCAGCATTCTCAGCTATGTTATATAAAATACAAAGCAATGACCATACATAATGGAAATAAGGAGAAAGGGAGGTGTTTGTTGTACAAATAAGGAAATCAGCCAAGGGTGGCAAAGTTGCTCTTCCATGGATATGACAGTCTGAAAAAAAGTTCTTTGTGTAAGTTTCTTTCTTCTTGTTTACTGCTTTAAAGTGAAAATTAGTTTGATTTACAAGAATAGAGAGGGTACAATTAAAGTGTTTCTAAAGGCAGGACATTCTTTACCTTAATGTAATCACTACATTAACCACTTAACCCCCGGACCATATTGCTGCCCAATGACCAGAGCACTTTTTGCGATTCGGCACTGCGTCGCTTTAACTGACAATTGCGCGGTCCTGCGACGTGGCTCCCAAACAAAATTGGCGTCCTTTTTTTCCCACAAATAGAGCTTTCTTTTGGTATTTGATCACCTCTGCGGTTTTTAGTTTTTGCGCTATAACCAAAAATAGAGGAACAACTTTGAAAAAAATTCAATATTTTTTACTTTTTGCTATAATAAATATTCCCCAAAAATATATAAAAAAAAAAATGTTTCCTCAGTTTAGGCTGATACTTATTCTTCTACAAATTTTTCATAAAAAAATCGCAATAAGCCTTTATTAATTGGTTTGCGCAAAAGTTATAGCGTTTACAAAATAGGGGGTAGTTTTATGGCATTTTTATTAATATTTTTTTTACTAGTAATGGCGGCGATCAGCAATTTTTTGGGGTACTGCGTCATTATGGCGGACACTTCGGACACCTTTGACACCTTTTTGGGACCATTGGCATTTTTATAGCGATCAGTGCTTTAAAAATGCATTGGATTACTATAAAAATGCCACTGGCAGTGAAGGGGTTAACACTAAGGAGCGGGGAAGGGGTTAAGTATGTTCCTGGGTGTGTTCTAACTGTATGGGGGGTGGACTGACTAAGGGAAATCACTGATCTTCTGTTCATACATTGTATGAACAGAAGATCAGCGTTTCTCTCCCTGACAGGACCGGGAGCTGTGTGTTTACACACACAGCTCCCAGTCCTCACTTTGTACCGAGCAATCGCGGATGCCCGGCGGCGATTGCTGTGGAAGCCATTAGAAGCCATTGGCTCCTGCCACTGCCAATCACATACTGTAAGGAGGAGGCAGGGGAATGGGGCTGTGCCATGTGTGTCACACACAGTCTCGAGAGCTAGCCCACAGGTGTGCCCTGATAACAAGTGGCTTGCTATGGGGGCACACACAGAAGAGGAGTAACTGAGAAAGCTGGTGGAGGAACCCAAAATAGGAGGTTCTTGGCTGCTGGTATTGGCAAGATTGTATTATTTTAGGAAAAAATACCCTTACAACCACTTTAACAAAGATGGACAAAGAACACGTTGACAAGTGTATGTTTGTATGTAAGGGGTCCATGTAAGCGATACTGTTATCCTCCTGTAGCCCCACGCACACCAGATCGCTTGTCCCCTAGGGGACATCAAGCTTAGAGGTAAGTAGCGCTTTGTGATCATCTATCCAGGTTACTTAACCAGCACCGAATTATGAGTAAAACTGTCAGCTCTTCCCTGCGCTAGGGAAGTGTTTTTACCTTTTTTATCATTTTATTGGAGTCTACTTATGATCGGATGGTTTTATCCTAGTGAAGCTGAATAAATTACCAATTTTTTCACACTACCAAGAGACAGTCCAAATATGTGTGTTTTCTTTCCCACGAGCGCAGGATTGTAGTGTGGTGTTTTTTCAATTGTTGTTTCTAGGAACGATTTTTTCCAGCTGCTCTGGAAATACTGTTTTCTCCACTGACTATTTACTTTTATTCGTGAGTTTATATCACCCCCGCACCTATTAGCCCATTTATCGCTGCTGTTTTTTGCGTTTTTATTTTTTTGGTTTGGGTGCACTGATGCAGGGTAACCCATGAAGAGTGAGTACCGAGCTTTTGGTTAGAGAAACATAGGGGGCTGACTTAACAAAGGGAATTTTTCCTTAGCTTAGTGAATGTGATGTGAAAACCTGCTTACTTCCATCATTCGAAAGCCAAAATATTGCTTCTTTTTAATTTTCCTTGCTTGTGATTGTATATTCTTTGCAACATGACTGCCACAGGAAAGGCAAATCCCCTTTGCATTTGTAGTGCAAAGTGGATTTTCCTTTCGTAAATAACCACCTATATGTTCACTTTGCAAATTAATGTTTGGTTATCCAATAATTTCCAAGCAAAAACCCTGTGCGTTAAACTTCCTTTGCAAATTAACGTGCATTAACCGCTTGCCGACCCCTGGGGCGCGCACACGGGTGTATCTGAGACCCGGCGCATCACGAATCACGGTAAATGGCTGCTAATATCGGCCATTTACTATGCGATTGCTCCGTCAAATAATGCCGGTTTCTCTCTCCCCTTGGTACAGTGTGAGTGGAGAGGGGGAGGAATCGGTGACAGCAGAGCTATGGGCTCGATGTGTAGTGCCCACAGAGCTGCTCTGTCACAGATCCAGCCATCCATCCATCCATGCTCAGCCATCCCTGCCATACTCTGCAATACTCTACTCTGCAATAGCCTACAACACCCCGCCATACTCTGTAATAACCCGCCATACTCTGCAATACCCAGCCATACTCTGCAATACCCTGCCATACCCATCCATACTCTGCAATACCCTGCCATACTCTGCAATACCCAGCTATACTCTGCAATACCCAGCCATACCCATCCATACTCTGCAATACTCTGCAATACTCTGCAGTACCCGCCATACTTTGCAATACCTACCCATACTCTGCAATACTCTGCAGTACCCGCCATACTTTGAAATACCCCATCATACTCTGCAATACCCAGCCATACTCTGCAATACCCCACCATACTCTGCAATACTCAGCTATACTCTGCAATACCCTGCCATACCCAGCCATACTCTGCAATACCCTGCAATACCCAGCCATACTCTGCAATACCCAGCCATACTCTGCACTACCCAGCCATACCTAGCCATACTCTGCAGTACCCGGCCATACCCTGGCATACTCTGCAATACACAGCCATACTCTGCAATACCCAGTCATACCCTGCAATACCCAGCCATACTCTGCAATACTCTGAAATACCCAGCCGTACTCAGTGATACCCAGCCAAACTCGGCAATACCCAGCCATACCCAGCCATACTCAGTGATACAAAGCTGTACCCAGCCATATTCGGTGATACCAAGCCGTACCCAGCCATACTCTGTGATACCCAGTCATACTCAGCCATACCTGGCCATGCTCAGCCATACTCCGCTGTACTCGGCTGTAGTGGGCCTCTGTATGTGGCCAGGCTGTGGAAGTCTCACACATGTGGTATTGCTGTACTCAGGAGGAGTAGGAGAATCTATTTTGGGGTGTCATTTTTGGTATGTACATGCCATGTGTTAGAAATATTGTATACATGGACAACTTTGTGTTTAAAAAAATGTGTTTTAACCACTTCCCAGCCATCATATGACGTCCTTGACTTTGTGCAGGGATATCTGAATGATGCCTGCAGCTACAGGCATCATTCAGATATCATATTTTTCAGCGGGTGATTCCCTACACCATTGATCATTCTTACGGAAGGCGAGAGGGGACGCCCCCAGTTCTGCCGCTATCTGGTGCTTCTATCGACTCACCGCTACGATCGAATCCAGGATCGTTTTTTTTAGTTTCAGGGTTCCCAGATTAGAGGTGAGATGTGGGGTCTTGTTGACCCCACATCTCACTGTAAAGAGGACCTGTCATGCCATATTCCTATTACAAGGGATGTTTACATTTCTTGTAATAGGAATCAAAGTGATCAAGAATTTATTTTTAGAAAAAAAGTGTCAAACTAAAATAAATAAAGTAAAATGAACAACAATAAACACAAATTTAAAGTGCCCCTGTCCCCGTGTGCTCGCATGCAGAAGTGAATGCATACATAAATCCCGCCCACATATGGAGATGGTGTTCAAATCACACATGTGAGGTATCGCTGTGAATGTTACAGCGAGAGCAATAATTTTGGCCCTAGACCTCCTCTGTAACTTAAAACATGTACAGTAACCAGTAAAAAAATTAAAGCGTCACCTATGGGTATTTTTAAGTAGCGAAGTTTGGCGCCATTCCACGAGCGTGTGCAATTTTGAAGGGTGACATGTTAGGTATCTATTTACTCAGCATAACTTAATCTTTCACATTATGCAGAAACATTGGGCTAACTTTACTGTTTTGTTTTTTAACCACTTAAGGACCGCCTCCTGCACATATATGTCGACAGAATGGCACACTCCCGTGACCCGGTCCGAAGCTCTGGGACCGCGGGACTCTCGGAATCGATCGCCACTGGAGTGCGGCGACCGGTCCCCGGAGCTGAAGAACGGGGAGAGCCATGTGTAAACGCGGCTACCCCGTCCTTCACTGTGGCTGCGTCATCGATTGCGTGACCCCTTATACAGGGAATCGCAATTGATGACATCACACCTACAGCCACACCCCCTACAGTTGTAAACCCACATTAGGGAACACATAACCCCTACAGCGCCCCTTTGTGGTTAACTCCCAAACTGCAAATGTCATTTTCACAATAAACAATGCAATTTAAATGCATTTTTTGCTGTGAAAATGACAATTGTCCCAAAAATGTGTCAAAATTGTCAGAAGTGTCCGCCATAATGTCGCATTCACGGAAAAAATCGATGATCGCCGCCATTAGTAGTAACAAAATTATAATAATAAAAATGCAATAAAACGATCCCATATTTTTTGTAAACGCTATCAATTTTGCGCAAAACCAACCGATAAACACTTATTGCTTTTTTTTTTTTTTTTTACCAAAAATAGGTAGAAGAATACGTATCAGCCTAAACTGAGGGAAAAAAATATATTTTTGGGGGATATTTATTATAGCAAAAAGTTAAAAATATTGAATTTTTTTCAAAATTGTCGCTCTATTCTTGTTTATAGCGCAAAAAAAAAAAAAAAAACAGAGGTGATCAAATACCACCAAAAGAAAGCTCTATTTGAGGGAAAAAAAGGACACCAATTTTGTTTGGGACCCAAGTTGCACGACCGTGCAATTGTCAGTTAAAGTGACGCAGTGCCGAATCGCAAAAAGGGGCCTGGTCCTTTAGCAGCATTTTGGTCCGGGGCTTAAGTGGTTAAAGCACAGAACATATTTTTTTCCCCAAAAAAAAAAGTTTGAAAACTTGCTGCACAAATGCTGTGCCAGATAAAAAGTTGCAACAACCGCCATTGTATTCTCTAGGGTCTTTGCTAAAAAAACATATATAATGTTTTGGGGTTCTATGTAAACGATAATTTTTACATGTAGGTGAGAAATGTCAGAATTGGCCTGGGTGCTCCAGAACATCTGAAGATGCTCCCTGCATGTTGGGCCTCTGTATGTCTCCACGCTGTGTAAAAGTCTCACACATGGGGTATTGCTATACCCGGGAGGGATAGCAGAATGTGTTTTGGGTGTAATTTGTGGTATGCATATGCTGTGTGTGAGAAATAACCTGCTTAATATTAAAATGTTGTGAAAAAAAAACAATCTTGATTTCGCAAAGAATTGTGGGAACAATTTACAAATTTAAAAAACTCACCATGCCTCTTTCTAAATACCTTGGAATGTCTTCCTTCCAAAAAGGGGTCATTTGGTGGGTATTTGTACTTATCTGGCATGTTAGGTTCTCAAGAAATGAGATAGGCCATCAGTATTTCAGGTGTGATCAATTTTTAGATATTGGCACCATAGCTTGTGGACGCTATAACTTTCACAAAGACCAAATAATATACACTATTTTGTACATATTTTTACTAGGGATGCACCGATATATCGGTGGCTGAAACATATCGGCCGAAAACAGCTGTTTTGGGGAAATGCCGAAACAGCTTTAAAGTTGCCGATATGACTAGTTGCTGCAGAGCGGTAAAACACACTGAAACTGTCTCCGCTCTGCTCGCACACAGCCCTGCCTGCTCCTAAACAGTGATAAACTGTGATAAACAGAATGTTGTTTTAATGCTGAGATGTGCTCTGTCTATTACAGCGTGGGGTTGGGAGGAGGCGGTGCTATGTGCTAGCAGAGCAGAAACAGTTTCAGCATACGGGTGGCGGTGAGTTGCTTTTCTTTCTAGCAGCCTTCCCCCCCCACATACCTCAATCCGGCTGGTATATCTTCACGACTCTGTCCCCTCCTCCTCCTCCCTCCGGCTGGTATATCTTCGGGACTCTGTCCCCCCCTCCTCCTCCCTCCGGCTGGTATATCTCCGGGACTCTGCCCCCCCTCCCCCCGGCTGCCTAGTCTGCCTTCTGTCCCTGATGCCAATCCACCTCCAATTGTGTAAAAAAATAATAATAATAATTCAATTAAAAAAATAAGTAATTTAAGAAGTAAAGAATAAGAAAAATAATATTAAAAATAAGAAAATTATACAAAAAAAAGTAAAACGACAAGATAAAAAAAGTGATAAAGTAATAATAATAATAAAAAAGAAACAATAGGCAGCAATTGGGCGCACAGTGAGTGTATGTCTAACATATAAAAAAAAAAAAAATTCGGTTTCGGTTTCGGCCTGACGTTGTTTTTAATTTCGGTTTGGTTTCGGTTCTGAAATTTCCATTTTCGGTGCACCTCTAATTTTTACCTAAGATATGTAGCAGTATAAATTTTGGCCAAAATTTATGAAGAAAAATTACTAATTTGCTCAATTTTATAAAAGAAACAAAGCAAATTGTATTTTTTTTCCACAGAATTTTCAGTCTTTTTTCTTTTATAGCACAAAAATAAAAAACCCAACAGTGATTAAATACCAACGAAAGAAAGCTCTATTTGTGTGAAAAAAAAGAAAAAAATCATGTGTACAGTGTTGCATGACTGAGTAATTGTCATTCAAAATGTGAGAGCACCGAAAGCTAAAAATTGGTCTGGTTAGGAAGGCGGTTTAAGTGCCCAGTGTTCAAGTGGTTAAAAGTCAACAAAGTATTACCATGTTTAAAAAGACCAGAAGTGAACATTCACTTTACAAAGAATAAGGAGAGTACAAACATTCCAAATACACTCCGTACCAATACTGCATAATAATGTCTTTACGTGATTATGGGGGTTATTTACTGAAGGCGAATCCACTTTGCACTACAAGTGCAAACTACAAGTGCAAAGTGCACTTGAAATTGCACTGAAAGGGCACTTGGAAGTGCAGTTGCTGTAGATCCGAGGGGGACATGCAAGGAAAAAAAAACAGCATTTTAGCTTGCACATGATTGGATAACAAAATCAGCAGCGCTTCCCCTCATTTCAGATCTACCCCTCAGATTTACAGCGACTGCACTTCCAAGTGCACTTTCAGTGCAATTTCAAGTGCACTTTGCACTTGTAGTTTGCACTTGTAGTGCAAAGTAGATTTTTCTTTCGTAAATCACCCCCAATAAAATACTAGCTGCCCAATTTTTCAGATTTTTAAAGCAGTGAATGTGACATTCACTGCATGGAAATATTCCTGCTATATGTGTTTAATTACTCAGTAAATGATTGGTCACAGTGAATGTTCGACAAATATCACATTTAGGCCCGGATTCACATACATCGGCGCATATATATTTTTTTGCGCTACACCTGGGCAGCGCAGAGAGGCAAGCATGGAATTCACAAACAAATGCTCCCAACTCTGCGCCGGCGTAGCGTATATTTCGTAGGCGTAAGCCAGCGTAAGTGGAAGTAGGTGGAAGTGGGCTGGAAGTGGGCGTGATCCATGTTAATGAAGCGTGACCCCATGCAAATGATGGGCCGGGCGCCAAACAAGTACTTAAAATGAACTGCGCATGTGTCGGGACATGGACGTATCCCCGTACTCATGAGTACAAACACGTCAGAACAACTGCCTTAGATACACCTGATCACTGTGTACGCCGTGAACGTAACCTACGACCAGCCACACCCACGTCAGCCCATATTCACAGACGTACAATACGTAGGCATGTGTTCCCTGGTCCATACCTTTGCATGGGTTGCGCCTCATCTATGAGGAATAAGTTTACGTCGAACGTAAAACTTACGCAAACCGCTAAAATAATGCCCACATCATCTCCCTCATTTGCATATTTGAATAGAAAATCAATGGGAAAGCCACATGTGTCCAGCGTAAATATGTGCCCACTCTACGCTGGCGTAGGCAAGTTACGTCGGTGGGATGAAGTCTGTTTTTAGGCGTATCTAAGTTTGTGGGTTCGGCGCACAGGTACGACGGCGCATATTTGTACTTACGCAGCGTATCTGGAGATACGTTGGCGTAAGTGCTTTGTGAATCCTTACTTTTTTAACACAATATTTAACACATTATTAACACATTTATTTACATTTGACTGAATAAAATAACCTACAGTATATCTAAAAACATATAAACTATAGATTACCATCAATATTAACCTAATATACCCCCCTCCTCCTAATTACTAAGGCATAATGTATAAATAGCTTCTGGACAAAAATGAAGCAAAGAAGAATTAAAAACTTAGGAAGTTCAACAAATATATTTTATTGTGCGCAATTTCCTGATGTCGGAGAACTTTAATATTTTGGCATCTTTAATTTGCTACAAATACAATAGGAGTAGTTCATTTTCATTATTAATAATGCAGATTAAAAAAAAAAATGTTTAAACACTGATATTAAACCATCAGTGAATTTTAGAGCAGCAAAGGAATCCTGATTGATGTGTTATTACTGTTGATTATTTTTGCACAAATTTTGCACCAATGTTGCTGAAAATTGAGTCTCAGAATCAGGTAGTCTTAAAAAAAAATACATTTTTCATAATAAAACAAAAACATTACAAAAAGGTAAACATCCCAATATTAATTTATAACTTACAAAAAAGAAAAGAATGCAACACCTAAATAACACAGTTTAATAAATAAAAGCCTGAATGACCAGTTATTATTAACTTAACCCAAAAGATAGAGCTACACACAAACAACACTACACAAAAAAAGGATACTTATACCCCCTAAATCCATTCTAGTTTCTGAAAGCTGTAATACAAAAAATTGTGAATCGACTTCACTTTTCTGTGATATTCTTGGTACTACATTGTCTTGTATATATTGGATCTTCCCAGTTCAAAAGGGGAATATGAATACAAGAAATGTACACAATGGAATAAGTGTATAAAAGTCTATACAGTCTATACAGGTAAGATTTTAGTAAGTGTCTCCCTTTGTTCATGGTGTCTCCTGTTCCTACTTTTTTTAATCTCTTGGACGTGTTTCCACTTTGCTCCACCTTTATTGCGTTGTCTCTTCTTTTCCTTGTGCCACATTTGCTCACAATACTCATCCATACTGAAGGTAGGACTGCTTAAAAGTTGCAGATAGTCTTTATACCTCAGCCTTGACTCAGGCATTATATCACGGCCTTTGCCCTCCTCATCCTCCATCTTCTGTGTTTGTTCCATTTGCTCATTTTCTATGACTTTTACATTGAGTTTTACAAGGGTGTGAATGAACGTGTGCTCTTGTGCCTTACAATAGTAAATTCCAGAATCCTTCCTCTGTAGACTACGAATCAGAAGCCCATATTCAGTTTTAATAACCCTTTCATCCAATGTTATCTGTAAAAAAAACATACATTTAATTTAATATTTATAGATACAGAAAAACATATTTTTTTTATTACTTAAAGGTTAAGTTCACCTTTAACAACAAGGTAAACAAGTGAATATTTTTTTTTCTACATGAGCCTGCAAAATATTGCATAGATGATCAGTGTATGCAAAGGAAAGACGATACTAGCTGTGGGTTGTGAGTGATGCACACCACTGATAGCAATTTAGTAAAAGGAAAAGTACCTCAATGGGCTTTGAGTTGCAGTAAGAAATTATAATAGATTTAAAAGTTGAAGAAATCATTTATTTAAAAATGTATGGTGAAAAAAAAAACACCGCCGGGGATCTGGAAATCTGGAAATCTTAACAAACTGATTCTTGCCCACATGTGACAGTGCTTGGGTCTCATGAATGGCTGTTCATGAATGTAGTGGTGTGTTATTCGGGAGCAAAGAAAAAGTCATGCGTTCCCTCATACTCCAAATTCTTAGGATATATTGGGGGGGCTCTTGTGGCTGATTACAGCTCATGGGGTTTCCTGTAAAGCAGTGAAGGACCAAGAGGTACATCAATCCATCACAGGTACAGCCAATAAGAAGCGGAGTGTATCATGAAGATCATTTAGCTAGATTGATCTCCTGTCTGATGGTATCTGCATAGTTCTGGTGTCAAACATCAGAACCTGAAGTGCATGTGGATTGCCCTCTCGCTAAGGTAAGCAACCAATGTTGTCTGAAAGAGGTATTCATTCTACTTCCCACACATTTTAGAGACATTCCACTCGTTGATTAATAATATAATGGGCATTCTGACCACTGACCACTGGTAGGAAACAGTCTTCTCATTGACAACTAACAAAATGTGAATTTATCCCCCCACTGACCACCAATGTGGGGTCCCCTGGCGTTCTCGTGGCTCCTCCTCGCATCGCTAAACCCCCTGGAAGAAGATGCATTTGTATCTATAGACACAGAATGCCGGATTTGGCCCTGCCCAATGGCGCCTCTATCCAATCAAGAGCTGAGAACCCCCAGACAGAGAGGAAGAATGGGTCTCCTCCAAGGGATCAAAGGGCTCAGATGAGTAACATGAGGGGGATGGGGGATAATGCATAGGATGCATTAGGTGAAAAAACACAAGGGTTTACAACCCCTTTAATCACCACTGAATTTTTAATTTGTTGCTAAACAAACAAAAAATGTGCACTTATGGGCACTGATAGTCTGCATTGATGGGCTTTGATGAGGCTGCATCAATGATCAGTGCTCTGATTACCAGTGTGAATGATTTCATTAAAGCCTTGCCAGTTAATGGCTCTCCTTTCCTCCCACAGACATGGCGTGGGAGGAAAGGAATGCAGATAACCGGCAAGTCTGTTTACATGTGATCGCCTGTGATTGGACACAGCTGATCACATGGTAAATGGCCACTGTAATTGTCCCTTTTCCCTGATCTGTGATAGAAGGACATAGAGTGTGCCTAATGCGCACCACAGGAGGCGCAAAGAGAGAAAGGTTCTGCCAGGACATCTTTTGATGCCCTCCCAGAACTGGACGACAGCATTGTAGCCATCATTTGGCTATAGCATGGTCAGTAAGTGGTTAAACTGCAGTCACCTACTGTTGTGTCTACATACACCTTCAAACATTTTCATGGAAGACCCTTGGCCCCAACATTTAGTTTGAGAAGTTCAGAGCTGGCTTAAGTTCTACTGTCTCCCACAGCTGCGTGACCAGTTAGGCTGCCCATGACACAGTTGGTTAGAAATGTAGGTTCAAGTAATGTAAAAATGATAGGAAAGACATTTTAGGGCAGCTTAAATAATGGTGTGTTCATGAAAATTTCTAAAGTACTGTATGTGCATGATTTTTATGGTGCATTATATACTAATTTTAGGCCCCATACACACGAGCTGACAGATTTGTTCAAATCTGTCCGTCCAACAGATTTGAACAAATCTGTCCGCTGGGATTTTGGTTTGCTCGCGTGTACACACGAGCAAACCAAAATCCCCGCCAGCAGACAGCGCGCTGACGTGTCGGTGACGCGGCGGTGACGTTGACGCCGCCACGTCACCACTACGTCACGCACCAGGAAGTAAACACTTCCACGCGCATGCGTCGGATCCATTCACAGGATACGACGCATGTGCGGGAGGATATGTCCGCTGGTTTCCCGTACTAACCAGCGGACATATCCGACGGACAGGTTTGTAGCGGACAAATTTCAAAGCATGCTTTGAAATTTGTCTGATGGACAAATCTGTCCGCTGGCCCATACACACGATCGGAGATGTCTGCTGAAACGGTCCATCGGACCGTTTTCAGCGGACATATCCGCTCGTGTGTACGAGGCCTTAGTGAAGAGTTGACTTTAAATGTTTAACAATGTCCTAATAAAACTGTGTTTTACACATGTTCAGCTAGCATTTAAAGTTTGTTTTATTTTATTCACAAACGTATTGCTATCTGAAAATGTAATTTCACAGTGTACACTGAACACGTTTTTGTGACATCATCTCCATACTGTATAACAGATATTTGGAATGCATCAGGTAATTTTGGCTCAATAGGAGTCCTTCTAAACCAAACTCAAATGAGTTTTGTGTTGATGAGTGTATTTTTATATTAAATGTATAACATGTATTTGAGACTGTTGATGCATTTTGGGACATAGTTAGTTACTTTTGGTGTATGAGTCATGTACCATGGGAAAGTATGTTATTATATTATTAATTCTTGAGATCACAGAAAGACACACAACTGCTGTTTTCTAGAATATTACCCTAAATAACCTTCTTTCTGATGTGGAAGACATTACTTTGCCTAATTAAAGTATTCATGTTAAGACAATTATGAAAAGAGTTATTTAACAAACATTCCACATCTGAAGAAATCTTAAAGTTCAGATGACTCAGTTTTATTTAGGAAAGAAAAAGAAAAATGATATAGACTATGAACCTTATATTTGCACACAACAGAAGGGTCTCTGCTTTGACAGTGTTATAGCTTACACTAGTGCAATATCTCCAGGGCTATAACAACAGAATTACCTACAGTACCGTTGCCCCCCCACCCACACACACACACACCTAGGACTCTTACAACTTTGATTGGGAAAATATAGATACTTAAAGTTGTTGTAACCCTAGGTGAAAACTAGAACTAATAGAAATCTGTAGGCCACCAATAACCATTTTTATAACAAAACAGTAAAGTTAGCTAAATTTTTTGTATAATGTGAAAGATTATGTTACGCCGAGTAAATAGATAACTAACTTGTCACCCTTTAAAATTGCACACACTCATGGAATGGCGCCAAATTTCGGTACTTAAAAATCTCCATAGGCGACACTTTAACATGCGGCGATACCTCACATGTGTGGTTTGAACACCGTTTATATATGTGGGTGGGACTTACGTGTGTGTTCATTTCTGAGTGCGAGCTACCGGGGACAGGGGCATTTTATTTTTATTTATTTTTTTACACTTTATTTTACATTTTTTTATCACTTTTATTCCTAATACAAGGAATGTAAACATCCCTTGTAATAGGAATTGTTAGTGACAGGTCCTCTTTATGGAGAGATGGGGGGTCAATAAGACCCCACATATCTCCTCCAGGCTGGAAAGCATAAGATCGGGAAAAAAATTCACTGATCTCATGCTGACAGCGGCCATTTTTGGCTTTATTTACCTCCGGGTACCCGGACGTCTCCGACAGTCATAGAGATGACCAGTGACAGTCTGGTCACCGGGAATTTCGATGGTCCTCATCCACACCCGCGATTTGTTCTCTGGGCCCCCAATGGCATCAGAGAGCCCTGAGAAGCACCGGATGGCGGCGGGAGGGGGGGGGACATCCCCTCCCATCACCTATAAGAACAATTAAGTGGTGGAACTGCTACTATGCCTGTTCTTATGGCGCGCAGAATCGTGGGCAGAAAAGAAGGATATCTAAATGATGCCAGTAGCTGCTAGTATCATTCAGATATCCCCCCTAAAGTCCAGGACATCATATGACATCCTACGGTAGGAAAATGGTTAAGTAAATATTATTTGACTGCTTGTTTAACTTCAACACCCTCAAAGGTAATGATCTAGAATAAGCAGGCAGCAAACACAGTTTCCTAATTTGACTTCTTCCAAGGTAGTGGCTTAGAATCCATAGAAAACATGAAATCAACTTAACAGCCAGGTAACTGCCATTTTCAAAGGGAGAGGTCTGCAATGGAAGCCTACATATATCCCTCAGATCAGGATTCATTTAACCTGTAAGTTTAAATTTTAAATGTAAGCTAGACCACATGTAATCTAAATCATAGCATACTAGATTGTAAACTCTGTGTTCAATTATAAATTCCAATGAACTGGTTTCTCCTAACCCTCTTACATTGAATTGTATTGTAAATGTACTGTCTCCCTTTATACTGTAAGTGCAAGCGCAAACGGTTAGTGCTTTAATAAACCTAATTCCTGTATGCAGTCAATTCATTGAATATTAAAAACACTGCAAGAAGAGCTAATTGGGGTGCAGCTGGTATTTTTTTCCTATTTTCAATTGGATATCAGTGGTATTTAATATTGACAACAGAATAATTGCATCTGTGTTTATTTTTACATTGACTCTGCACTGTGGGATATATCAATAATGACAACAGAAGTTTTCCCATCTTTGTTTACAGTAAAGGATGCCGCAATCATACCACTGAGTAAATTAGGGATGGAATATGTGTAAAAACAATACCTAGGAAAATGCTGTATAAATTTGTTGTGGTCATTGCAAATTGAGTGAACTCCTTTTGTTGAGTAAACAGAATATTTTCATAATTATCTAATGCACATGTGGAGATCTACACAGCTGCTTTTGTGTGGCAAAATCTTCAAAGCATACCTTTCATCATAAACCAAAAGACAAGGAAACATTAGTCACAGTGATTGATTGCTCTCATGAAACAGGAAAACACAGGTAAGGAACTGACCGATGTGGTACAGTAGATGACAAAAGTTTTGTACTTCCATATTTCGTTGTGTTTTAATCTGAAAGTTCAGCATTAAAAATTGCTTTACATAATAAAATTGTGTATTGATTTTTAAGATTAAAGATTCTCTTATTATTTGAAAATTATGTATAACCATTGTCTAAGGGCTCATGCACATGGCTATACAGTATATGGGGCATACAGTGTGCAAGAACATACAGAACCTGTGTAAAATCATCACTGGGAGCCCCAACTGCTCCGTATAGCCACCTTTAGAAAGCATTTACCGGTACAGGATGTGGCTGTATGCATGCATACATTGGTACTGGCGAATGATCGTCTACAGACATGCAACCCTGTATGCAGATATTCTTCTACCAGGTTTCTATGTTCTTGCATGTGTGTGGCTCTACCCTAGTACCAGGTTATACTCCTGTACAGCTGCATGTTATAGTTTCTTTCTATGGCCCAAAGTATTGAGCAGATGGGGCTCCCAGGATAATTCTGTATACTCTTTTATTATTATTATTATAATTGGTATTATTATCATTCAGACTTCATATAGCACCAACAGTTTGCACAGCAATGTACAATATAAATGGGGACAGTACAATTACAACAGTTCATTATAGAAGAAAGAGGTTGTAGAGTTTTGCTATGTAGCCCCCTTGCAACCATGTGCATGAGTCAGTTAAGTTTCAGCCACCTACACTGAAATTCACTGGCCAATCACTAAGAAAAAATAATTATGGCACAATCATTTCCTATCATTGCATAGTTATAAAGTTGGGTTGAAAAAAGATACACATGTATCAAGTTCAACCGATAGAAAGATGAATAAATAAATAAATTGAAAACCTACCTTATAAAAGTATTGTCTAATATGCAAAAAATAAAATAAAAAATCATGATTGCTTATGGAAATCAGTTATTCCCTGGATGCAACAATCTATGGTTTTATACATTATAATAAAAACAATATGAAAACTATTAACTGGGTTGGCTAGAATTAGTTCCTGAGAAAATGTATTCCACATTTTCACGACTCTTAGGCCCCTGACATTCCACAGGCATTCTGATTCTTCAGGTGGACCTGATCGAAAGATCCATGCAGCCCTATAAGAAGACAGATGCAAGCGGACTTGTTTTTTTTTTTTACACCCACCCTTCTCCGGGTCTGTCCAGATCCAGAAAAACAAACAAAAAAGAACTACATCCTTTTCTGTTTTTTGCATACCGGACCCAAGATGGGCTGATGTAAATGGACAGCACAGTTTGTTTACACCTTGCTGCCCATAGAGCTGACACTGACAGCAGTCCACCCATGTCCACCAAGCAGAAACTGAATGGGCACACATGTGACATCTGTCCTGTTTGGCTCTAAACAGCAGGGCATCTTCACGCAGATGTCCTGCTAATTGGTGTGAATTCATCTCCAGAAGTAAGGAGACTTAATGAGGATAATAAATTTTGTATGTGGATGGTAAATCTTTTTTCCTCCATATGCAAAGAGTGTCTTTTTGTGATTTGCAATAGACTTAAAGTGAAAAACTTTGCACAAACCTTTACAATATAGACCATTTGTGCATTTATAAAAGGTGACTACATCTCCCCTGAAATGCTTTTTCATGTATTAAATGATAAGTTCACCCTTCTGAACATGTTACATGTTACACCCATATTTAGGGTTCAGCATCTGCATGCTCTCCCCCAACCCCGCCCTCCCTGTGACAGTGGGCTGGGGATCCTCACCCTGCACCCATTGTAACTGTTCAAAAAGAGTGTGGGCATGCAGGGCTCTGCCCACATGACTGTGTTATTCATTCACAGAGTTCTGTGAATTAATGAACTACAAGTACCAATAGCCTTTGTAATTGATGGATTTTAGTTTTCAATGAACTACCAGGATGCTGATGAGCGATCTAGGTAGTTCATAGATCTTTTTGCCATTCATTAACTGTCTGCCCATATTGGAGGTATAGGCAGCCGTATTGGAAGTAAGGCAGACAGCTACACAGACAGTCTGCAGGAGCATGGCATTACACCCGCGATCTGCTTATAGCAGGTGCAATACTTTACAGGCTCCTAACAAAAATTTGGGCTAAATTAGTTAGGGTATTACCAAAGGCAAAATCCTGAACAAGGCCACCAAATTGCTTTCCACTAACTCACCAAGTTAGGCGTGGATAAATATACCAACATAAAAATGTATATATACATGCAGGGGATAGAGTCCCCCAAGAAAAGCAGGTACTTTACTTAACAAATCAAAAAAATTGCTTTATTAAAGGTTCCAAACAAAGACAAAAGTGTGGTAAAAAAAGACCATGTTCAAAAAAATTTCATTCCTCCACCCAAAAAATGACCACATTGTCAATCACTTAAAAACCCAGAGTCTGGACTAATGACATGACAATAAATGTGAGCTGATCAAAAATTCTTATACAGAAATTCACCCACCAGCTCAAAAAAGACCATATTTTTTTCATTATTAAATGTATCCATTAAATTGTAAATAGACCATTGCGTTGATTCATCAGGTGATCACTGAAGTTGCAAGTACTGTAAGAATCAGCGAACTGAAGAATAGCAACTAATACTGAGCGCCAGTTAATGATATACAGGATATGTAGACAAAACGCGGTGCTTGTTATTTCCCAGTCAGCAAGGTGAACATATCCTTAAAAAAAAACACACCACCATACCGCTTTGTTTAAACTTTCACCCACCCCCAATGCAAACATACCTACCAATGGGCTATTGTATCCATCATACTAGCAGATTCAAGTTTTGACTAGTACCAGAAAAAGTTATTTTTCTGTTTATTAAGTTTTGCATAAGAAAACAAGTTATAAAGAATGCAAATATGGGATAAAGATCATAACACTAATGACTGGAATATCGGTAGAGTTTGGTGCTCAAATGCATGTTCATATTTATCAGATAAATACAGAAAAAACGCAAATGTCAGGTATAAGGGACTAAAGAAAATAATAAAAAAAAGGGGTATACCTTATATCAGGCTTAGCATGCCACCGAACCACCCATCCAACCCTAATGGGTTCAAACTGTGGATGGGAGGGGGCACGTGAGAGGAAAGATAAA
This sequence comes from Rana kukunoris, assembly GCA_029574335.1. Classification (NCBI taxonomy): domain Eukaryota; kingdom Metazoa; phylum Chordata; class Amphibia; order Anura; family Ranidae; genus Rana; species Rana kukunoris. The sequence goes on along the minus strand of CM056051.1, from coordinate 139,839,412 downwards.
TAGATAAAATTTGAGAAAAATAAAGTCCCAAGAAGATAAATATAGTTATCGTGACATACAAGAAAAGGAGCATACATCTCCTGTGCATTGTTTCTGAAATACCTGAACCGACCCTGGGTCGTATTAATAATGGAATCTATTAGGTAAATAGTCCAAACTCTAAATTATATATGCAGACAATTGTAAAAAGTTATTTTTAAACTAAATTCTGAAAGGGCGAGTGTTACTATTTTGGTGGGCCTTCTGATGGGCAACAAAAACAGTTCTCCATTTAAACACTTTTAAGGTAATAAGATAATATAAACTTGAGCATGGACAGAAAAATATGATGCAATAATTACAGCAGGACCATCTCTAAAACCAAATCCTTGCCGCATCATATGTGTCTTAAAAACATTTGATGCTTACTTTACAAACTTAGATAAGGCCACAGAAGTGCAGACACTTCTGGGACTTAGGAGGTAGTAAAATGCGTATATGGGTCACTTGAACATTAAATCAAGCCTTAATACAGGCCCATGGTGTCTATGATTTGCTGAATTACATCTGGCTAACCAGTTTGCTGGCTTTCATACATAAGGCCTCATACACACGACCATTTTCCTTGACAGAATCCATCAAGAAATTTGGTGGCAGAGCTTTTTTGCAGAGGAAAACGGTCGTGTGTATGTTTTTCGTCGAGAAAACTGACGTAGAACTCGATGAGAAAGTTCTCTTTTTCCTCGTCGGGAGTCTCAATTTCCTTGTTGTGTTTCTTGTTGAGCTGATTTACAATGAGAAACACGTCTGTGTGTATGCTTAACACGCAGTAACCTGAGATTAGCAAAAGAAGCCCCAAGGGTTGTGCCAGTGGAATCAAACTTCCCCTTTATAGTGCCGTAGTACGTGTTGTACATCACCGCGTTTGAGAACGACAAGATTTTGTCTTGACAGTGTGCACGCAAAAAGAAAGCTTCTCAACAAGCCTAACAAGGAACTCGTCGAGGAAAAGAATGTGTCTTTTACGGCGAGTTCCTCGGCCGTGTGTACGAGGCCTTGGGGACTGAATATGTACACTGTTGCTCTGCACACTTGAATGTCGCCTCTGCACCAAAGAAGACTAAAGCTACTCCATGTCCCACTTACGAAAAACAGGCCTCTAACAACACCAAGAACATCTCCCCATATCTTTACCACAACATAAAACTAAATTCCACCCAAAGCCCCTACCACAGCTTAACTAACCTATATCTTTAAAAAGACCTGTTATCTATGAAAATATTTCTATCCATATGTTTGAACTGAAACTAGATTGGTTCTGAAGAGATGGTAACCCCTTTTCCACCTTATTGATATCAGTGGGTAACAATAATGAATATATGCTTTGGGCATAAGATCACATATTTCCTGCAAGCATGCATGTTTCAATTTATTAGAATTACACTTGCTTATTTTCCGTTACAGAAAACATGGACAGATGGGCTGAATCACTGGAAGGTCTGTGGGAAATGTAATATGTATGCAAATATAAATATTTTGAATTGCAGCGTGTATTACAAGTGATTTATTGATGATGTGTCTAAACTGTTTGGTGCTTACATGAAATGCCTCCTACGCCATGGATGTGCATGAGCAAGCAGACTTTATCATTCCTTAAATAAAAGAAAAACAGCCGTGTTGCGCACAATAACCAAAAGGAATGACTGTTTTCACTTTTTTTTCTGTCCTGTAATCAAACTGGATAGCTCCATAAGTTGATATGCCCCATGTTTATTAAATCTATGAAGACGATGATAGAGACAAGCAATTATCTGAGCATGTACATGCAAATCTTCCCATTTTGCAGAATAATTAAACCCAATGCAGAAATAGTCAAGTCCAAAGACTCCCTCTAGAGGTGAACAGGAAATAAAAACAGCTCTGGAAGACTGCAAGCCATGGTGCTTGAAAATGGACTTAAAGTTAATCTATCATATTGGTGTAGTGCCCTGCTCCCAATGACTGGGGCGCTATTATAAATTTAGGGGGCGTCTGAGCCCATAGTTGGGCTCAGACTTTACCAATTCTATTTAAATTCTAGCTATGGTTGTGCTTGATAGAAGTTTTCCTCGTTGCCTGTAGGTGGCGTCACCACCTCAGGCCCATGTTGGAACTCAAGCGAACCATGGTGTGTTAAGTGACCCTTCTCGGCAGCAGCCCAGTGGGGGTGGTGTCCCACTGTGCATGCTGGGTGGGGGTACTTAAGGGGCAGAAGCATGGACAGATGGGCTGAATCTCTCTACTAATAGGGGATTAGTGTGAAATGCAGGGCCTGCTAGCAAAAACAAGCCTGGGATCCTTAAATACTGGCACATCCTCTACAAGAATGGGACACTTCTGAATCATCTGTGGGAACCACTCACTGTTTGATAAAGGCACCTTCAAATGGGTACTGGATTGCAAAACATTTTGGAGGTGTAAGTAGTTTACCACAATATTCCCATCTAGAACAAAGGATGTACGGGAATTGTTTATGCATGAGAAAAGTATTAATAGTCATAAGGCCTCTTAGGGAACTTCTGGTGGAAGTTACAGGCTGCTCTTCCATCTCTAATTTGGCAATGACCACACAATCAAAAATGAAAAGGTCTCTCTGTGCCTAAGAGTTATGGCTGGTGCTTGAGACTCCTCAGGGTAGTCACATCCTGCAAGGATTTGTGAGACTTCCCATCAGATAGAGTTTTCCCAATTCAAGGCTCAGACGTCTAAAAATGTTTTTGCGAGAGATGGCGCTGATGTAAGCTTGTGTCATCTATAGTTAGAGTCAGCAGCTAAAATGACAGTTTGATCGATAAAATCCTGAACTACACTGAAATCCCCTAGGAAAAGATAAGGAGGTGGCTATGACTGATAGTGGATGTGGTGGTGTCAGGTCTTTGAAACAGACCATTGCAGGCTGTTCATGAATCATGAGCTACATACACATACAGTGAGACTGCTCCTTTTGTGTTTCATATTTGACATGTTGCACCATGAACAGGGTTGCCTTATCTGTAATATAAGGTAGAACTTTGAATACTCACAAACCAACTGCAAATAGCAGGAGTGTTTCAAAAGGCATGAGTTCACCTTGTCACTGTAGGTGGAAGCAAGGACTAACTGTGTGGCAGGAAGGTGCTACCTCAAACTGAATGGCAGGAAAAGGGTAAAAAGTGTGAACACACATCGCTCCATTACAGTGACATGCTACTTGATTACTCAGTGTTTTAAATCTTTCCATAGAAGGGATAACACCCAATGGGTCTAATAAGAGTAGCTCCCAATGCTTAGCCCATATAGCATATGTTTTAAAGGGTCCTCACAGACTGTGTCACATCTGGGACTGTGCTACAGCTCTGGACCTGGAAAAGTCTTTGCAGCTAACTATCATAGTACACAGAGGTCTAGAAAGTGCCACAAGCAGGGTCCATTTTAGTGGGCTACAGGAACGGCCCCCCGAAACTATTGGTAAAGATATACCGTTTGAGAACTAAGCTCAAACAGCACATAGATGAAAACAATTATCTTGGGAAAAGAAAAACTGGTATTTTTGAGGAAGAGGAAATGTATCTTTCCTTCTAGGACACTAGAAGAAAAATAGAGCATGCCAGGATTTGAGGTATATACCAGACTGGTCACTGTTTATTTTTTTGTTTGCCATTGTCCAAATGCTCCTACAGGCAGCAATATAACCGAAGTGTCTTTAAATCCTGTGTACTTCCATTTGACATTTCCATTTGGAGAAAGCCTCTTGAGGGGGAAGGGGGCGAGCAGGCAAGTCAGGACACTCTTTACTTTGCAGATAGAGAAAGGAGCTGTGTGTCAGTGTCGTCCTGACACTCCTGCTCGCCCCCTCCAACCTCAGGAGGCTTTCTCCACTCCAGGGAGAAAACCTTGCATTTCTGTGTGGAGTTACAGACAGAAGAACAGAAAGTGAGGATTTCTCAGAAGAAAAACGGACATTTAAAGCAAAATGGAAGGATGTGGTAAGTGAAGGAGGGCTTCACTAAGGTAAAGGAAGCTATTTAAGGAAACATTTTTTTACCTTTACAACCCCTTTAAGGATCTTTTCACCACTACCAAGAGTGATCTTTAGTTTTTTACCTACTTTAAAATTTGGCAACATTTATTTTACAAAGCAAGCTGACTTTCAAAGCTTGACATTGTCAGAGAAAGTTTTCCTTGATCTCACAAAAAATAGGAGAAATAATGGGAAATCATACAGGATTAGGAGTGCCTTCCTCTGAAAAAGATAACTTGTTTCCAGTATAGCATAAAACCCAGTTGGCAAGGAAAAGATAAAAAAGCAGTGATCGGCACATCTGATTATATTCTATTGTACACATTTCATCAGGATGACTTACCTCTTCCTGACGATCCTCTCCTGTGTGCTGAATAAACCATCTGATAGAGGCTTGCTGTGACTTTGGAACACATTCCAAAAAAGTCGAATTTAACTCAATGCCAAATATGACTTTTTCTTCAGGAGCTTCATTGGCAGCCCCTAAAAAATAAATGAATAACATTTTTTTTTTTTTTTATGAAAATTATTACACAATGAAAACAGAGTAAAAAATAAATCTATTACCAGCAGTAAAGAACAATACCTGCATCAGTAACTAGAGAGTAATTTTCTACTAATAATCTAACAATAAATAATCTTAACCTGTTGTTAATGTGAATATAAGTATATGACGCAAATGCATGCTTGCACAGGGGTTTATTTACTAAAGGCAAATCCACTGTGCACTACAAGTGCATGAGGGAAAGCTATGCTGATTTTAATATCCAATCATGTACAAGCAAAAAAGCTGTTTTTTATTTTCATTGCATGTCCCACTCGGATCTACAGCGACTTTCAGTGCAGTGCACTTGTAGTGCAACCTGCATTTGCCTTTCGTAAATAAACCCCACAGTGTTTTAATACTATTGTAAAAGGTAGAAGCACATACATTTTCACATCTATTTTTTTCCAAAAGCGTGTGTGTTGAGGGGGGGGGGGTATATGTGCTTAAATGTTCCTATATTACAGTACATTTTAAAGGGGTTGTAGAAATAAAAACTGATATCTAGCATCACTTTCCAGTCCAAAATTGCTTTGGACAGGGAAGATGTTCACATTCCTCATTTATTACTAAAACTATCATAAATGACTAGTAAACAAATTACAGATATTGTTGCATATTGAAAAAGAAGGGGTTTTGGGACTTTATATGAAGCAATGACCTAGTCAGTCCATCCCTGTCAATATGAACAAAAAATGAGAACAGGAAGTGGGACTTTGTATGAAGTATGCGAATGCAAATAAATACATTGATTAATTTAAAATTATGTTTACTGGTGCATATATTTGCAATATAATTTTTATATTTGTCTGTATCAGAGTACAAAATAATTATACTTAATAATAATACACATTCAATCAAATTCCTACACATACTGCAAAATAATACCTAGGTGACCTGTGATCTCTCTAATATTGTTGAGTATTACCCGGAAGTACTTTTGTTCCGGTGAAGCCATGACCTCACTGCTGATGTATTTGATCAGCTGATCTATATAACTGTAAATGACTAATAAAAAATTACCAACTATTGTTGAGTATTACCCAAAAGCATTTTTTTTCTGGTGAAGCCATGACCTTATTGCTGATGTATTTGATCAGCTGATCTATATAACTGTAAATGACTAATAAAAAAATACCAACTATTGTTGAGTATTACCCAAAAGCACTTTTTTTTACAGCACATTGCTGGATGGTGAAGCCATGAACTCATTGCTGATGTATTTGATTGTATAGCAAATGGATATGTGGTGGACAGTTGGTCGGCAAAAAAAACAAAACATTTTACCTACTTACATGAAAGCCAGCCATTATTTACATAGAAAAAGTTATTTCTCGTGTAGTGACTAGTGAGAAGGAGAGGGCTGAGAAGTACACACATGGGTCAGTTTGGCGCTCAGCTTAAATGTTAGCACCAAGTCAACAAGGGTGAATGTGCAGTTAAGCTAATAATAAAAATTCAGTTAATCTAAACCCAGTGAAAAATACTGTTAAATTCATAGGCTGTACCTACAGAGGTGCAGTGTAATTTTCTAGCACTATACTCATTTAGATTCATACCACATACAGATTAAGCACTTCATTTTAACACCTCTGAAAACAACTTACTTTCATCCACATCCCAGCATTGTGTAAGGGGATCTCCATTCTTTACATCCTGTCTTCTAGAACGCCTTGAGAAACAGAAATATGTGCAGGTAAAAAATACTGTCATAATGAATCTTCTTGCTCAACAGATTAGGGGGAAAAAAAAAACCTTGAAAGAACTCAATTACTGAGATTGATAGAGAGGCACTGATTGCATTCTTTCAACACCTCTGTTAAAACAAACAACTGCAATAGGAAAATATGAGGGGAGTTTGCACTATTCTACACCTGCAGAAATAAATTATACACTAATATATCAAATCACAGTTTTTAAAAAAAACACACTTCTAAGACTTGTCTTTACTGAATAATCACTTGTATTCTCTAGCCCTGCTCTAGTTATTCAAGATTAGCACTATAATTCTAAATATGTAAAAAATAGGTTCCAATAGGGTGTAGTGATTTTATAATTTTACATTATAAGGTGTAATGTAAAGGAAACCATAGTGACGTTATTATCTCTCCTATTCTAATAAATTATATATATATATATATATATATATTCTATATCTATCTATCTATTTATATATTTATATATATTTAATATAAAATATGACTATAATATATATGTATATATATAATATTATAGTCATATTTTATATTAAAAATGCCATACATAGCAATGATCTAAATGGCATGTAGCCACTAGTTAGAGAGTTTAGTGAACTAACAGTCTGTAGCTGCATATCTGTAGATGTAAGACCATAAGCATCCACAATTGCTGCTTCCAAGACATTGCTAGTTTAGAAATATGAAATTGTTTTCAAAGGTATTTACCTTTTTAATGTTGGTATATATCTGGAGCAAGAGTTTCCATCCCAGGCACAGTATGGATCTCTTGCAAGGCAGCAGTCTGTACAAGCCTTCCCATATGTATCACACCTATGTGGTGAGAGCTGAACCAGGCCATCACGAGATGTTATAAAAAGTTGATGCTGAAATTAAATGAAAGCAATTGATGTTACCCATTTATTAAAACAAATTTGTTGATGTTCTGAAAATTTGTGTTAGACTTTTTGGGACAGATTCAGATACATTTGCGTATCTTAAGAGTGGCGTAGCGTATCTTCTTTACGCTTCGCCGCCACAACTTATTCACAAAGCAATTGCATCCTAAGTTACGGCGACGTAGAGTAAATGGGCCGGCGTAAGCCCGCGTAATTCAAAGTAGGTGGAAGGTGGGCGTGATACATGTTAATGACCCATGACCCCATGTAAATGAGGTGCGAACGGGGCATTCGCCGTCCTTGGACCTTTTTCCAGTGCGCATGCTTTGAATCACGTTGCAAATACGCAGTGCTTTTGACGTGAACATAACTTACACACAGCCCTATTGGCGTACGACGTAAACGACGGAAAATGCGACGCGGGTCTCACGTCCATACTTAACATTGCCTGCGCCTCATATAGCAGGGGTAACTTTACACCGGTCATACATCTTACGTAAATGACGTATATAAATGCGCCGGACGACTGAAGCCATGTTTTTCGGTGTATCTTGCTTTCAGAATCGGCGTAAAGATGCGACGGCGCACATTTGAATTTACGGCGGCGTATCAGGAGATACGCCGGTGTAGATTCTTTCTGAACCCGGCCCTCTTTCTGTACGCCGGCTGGATGTAGAAGCGCCTCAAAAGCAGCATATTTTTTTCATCAGCATTCCATATTTTTTTCATCAGCATTCCACACCTAAAAGAATGCTGAAAAAGAGCACTGCATGAACAAATTCTTATGCCTCATACACACGATCGGTTTTCCCGGCGGTCAAATATTCACCGAAAAAACCGAGAACCTGCTCGGTTGCTTTTCCCGTGTACACACGGCTGGTTTTCCGGACAGGAATACTCCCATGAGAGCTTTGGTCGGGAAAACCAGCCGTGTGTATGCTCTACTGCAGTGTTTCCCAACTGTCGGGAAAACTGCTATTGAGCATACACACGGCCGGTTTTCCCATCCAAAAGCCAACATGGCAGTTTTCCTGAAAACCGATCGTGTGTACAAGGCATTAGTCTCTTAGATATTTTGAAAAATAATGATAGAAATGTATGCAGTTTAGTGGGACGTAGTTATCCACATTGGGTGAAGAAGGGTTTACTGGGGGTTATTTACTAAAACTAATGAGTGCAAGATCTGGTTCAACTCTACATAGAAACCAATCAGCTTACAGGTTTTATTGTCTAAGCTTAATAACAAGCTGCAGTTAGAAGCTAATTGGCTGCACCAGATTCTGAGTATAACAGTTTTAGTGAACCTACCCCACTGTATTTATTTATTTCAAAACCTCTAACATAATTTTATTGCAGAGGGTACATCAGTATATATATATATACTACTCAGTCTGCCCACACATTGGCAGCTTTATATACCACATTTCTTACACATTTAAAAAATATTGGATTGAGATTTGTTGGTGGCAAATGTAACTTACTTGCTTGATTGAAAGCACTATGTTCGTAATAGGTGAAGGTTTCTAATAATGAAACAAAACATTACCATTAGAATTCATACATGTTCTACAAAACACATGAATTACTGATTATTTATAACAAGTATGCATTAGTACTGACATTGTATGCAGTGCTTTACATTCACATCAGTCTCTGCCCTTAAGTATCTTAAAATCTAAAGGTCCCTAACTCACATTCATACATACACATACAAGGGTCAATGTGTACAGCAGCCTATAACCTACTAACCTGTCCGTTTGCATGTTCTGGTGTGAACCGAACCGGGGGGGGGGGGGGGGTGTTCGATTCATCCCTACTTTCGAGTATGGGAGAAAACTGGAGTGCCCAGAAGAAGCTCATGCAAGCACAGGAAGAACATACAAGCTCAGTGCAGGTAATGTCATGGTTGGGATTCAAACTGACAACCCCACTGCTGCCAGACAGAAATGCTAACCATTAAGCCTCTGTTGTCCTCCACAAGAATTAAAATTGTAATTTAAAATTGTTGGCAAAAACCATTACCAAAAAAATAACATAAATGCATTTTTCTATGTACATTAATGCACACATCTGCCTGAGTCTTAGAGAAAAATGTTTTATATATTTTTCATTTTACATGGTAATGGTCCTAAACTACACATGGGGGTTATTTATGAAAGGAAAATACACTTTGCACTACAAGTGCAAACTACAAGTGCAAAATGCACTTGGAAGTGCAGTCGCTGTAAATCCGAGGGAGACATGCAGGGAAAAAAACAGCATTTTAGCTTGCACATGATTGGATAATAAAATCAGCAGAGCTTTCCCTCATTTCAGATCTACCCCTCAGATTTAAAGCGACTGCACTTTCAAGTTCACTTTCAGTGCAATTTCAAGTGCACTTTGCACTTGTAGTTTGCACTTGTAGTGCAAAGTAGATTTGCCTTTCGTAAGCCTCCTTTGTGTTGGTCAGAGTTACCAATAAGATTTAAAATTCACATCTCCACTGTCAAAATGGTGGAATGTTATGGGAAGTGCTGGCTACCTAGATAGCTGAGCTCTACACTTAAACTATATTGATCAATAAGTCCAGAATTAATCTAGTATTAATTTTTTTGGGCAAATTAAAGATCCACAACTGCATACAACTAGGTTCATACTTTACCTCCTGGCTAAAAACACTCCTTTCCTACCCAGCAACATATGAAGCAGACTGCTGTAGCTAGGGGCAGACTGACAACTCATGGGCAATTTAAGAGTATGGGGCCCCCGGGCTTACAGATGGCCACCATGCCAAGAGGTAGTACAGAGGCGGGGCAGCTAAAATCCGGGGATTTTCACATCAAAAGCATGTCGGTTTCGGACATATTAGGGACAGATGTAAAAAAAACACAGATTTTTACATACTGTCCCTGGTTTTACTGAGTCTGGCAACCCTGATGGGCCGCCCTAGTGGCATGGGGCCCTCGGGTAGTGCCCGAGTGTCTCAATGGTCAGTCCACCCCTGGCTGTAGCTCATTCTCTGCTTTATGCAGTAGCTGGTATAACCTGAACTACCAGATAATTACACTACCCCTTGATTTGTTTCAAAAAATGGGACTAAGTAGTAAAACCTGACATTACAATACATTCTGCTTGCAGGCTGTATGTTGTTTCCTGCAGGGATTTTCTTCCAAGAAGAGCCTACATAAGGGATTGAGGTCAGAGATCATACCAAACTGACTATTTCCTAAGATAAGCCATTAAAGGGCATATCCTGTGAGTTTATTTATTTTAGTATTCCCTTCTGGTAACACTGAGCAGATAGACTCATGCTAAACACAGATCACTGACATCCTACAGCATTGAGCATTGTCAATTTTGGTCTCCATGACACATCCACAAACACTCATACAGCACGCATACACAAGCACACCCATACTCAACATACCTTAAATATCTGTAGTTCTTCAAGTAAAACTTCTTCCATGTTCCATAAATCCTTTGTAACACTGATGACTTTGAGAACTGTTCCAACATCTAAAGGTGCAACATATATGTACGTGTGTGAGAAAAGGCATCAAAGAAAACCTGTGATTAGAAATATATTGAGACTGCCGTAGATGACCTGTCCTAAAACACTAGTTACCTGGCTGTGTCATCTTATACGCAGGGTCAGCTGCTCGGATACCTGCTGGATATGCGGTAATACTGTAATAATGTAGCTTCGGCTACATAGAGTATATACCGCTTAGCCAATCCTGGTGAGCGATGTATTCAAATGAATACAGAGCCTGCTCGGATTGGAGTAACAACCTCTGCCATTCCGAGTGCCTACATACAGTAGCCTGCTTGGATTGGCTTTGAGAGTCAGAGAGGCGTGGGCTGATGATGTTACAGCCTCTGCCAATCCAAGCAGGCTTTGTATTCATTAATAGAATACATCGCTTGCCGTGATTGGCTCCAGCTCCAGCAAGAAGGGAGAAGAATATGGCTCCAGAAGGAAGAACTATGAAGCGTCGGAAGCCTCGGAAGGGTGGTCGTCTTATACGGTGAGTACAGGGAAAAAATCTTAAAAAACTGTAAAATTAGGGGGTCGTCTTATACGCCCCGTTGCCTTATACACTGGAAAATACGGTACTTTGAGTCACTGACACTGAACAAGTACACAGATAAGAGCTTGACTCCAACTTCCCTGAACTGCACACTTGTTTTGGACCAATGACCAATTATTGGAGTCGGTGGGTGAAAATAGGGTTGCTGCACCACCTTTCTCTGGGTACATGTGATTTGTAAAAACCTAGTGCTCATCAGCACAGGAATGGAACTGTGCTGCCACATAATGGATCACATTCATGAATTAAATTTATAAAAAAAAAAAAAACAACACATTTTAAGAGTTGAAGTTGCCAATATTTACATTGCATACATATAGGGCACATCTAAAAATCTGCTCTGAAAAAAAAAATAAAACTGATAATTTTTTGCAACACACATTGCAAACCTGTTTATCTCAGTTTTATCTTACTGGCTGCTATGAGTTACTCTGCTGTATTCTGAATGGAACAAATAAAACATCAGCACAATGTGATGCGGTGTCTTGGAATTATTACCTTTATAAGTGAAGAAGTGGCTCCCTCTGCTGTCAAAACAGCATGCAGCGAATATGCTATACTGAATACTGTATATGCACAACCTTAAAGTCCTTGCATTTCCTAAAATAAGTATATGAGTTGTCCTTGTTAACCTTCTTCTGAAAATGCTAGTTTTCTGGCTATTATGATGATTCTCTGGCTTCAACATTTTCAATGATCCAGAACAAGTGTGCAAGTTAGGAAAGTCATCATAAATGTCCTTATCTGCCTCTTTGTTCCAGGTCAATGACTCAAAGGGGGTTATTTACGAAAGGGAAATCCACTTTACACTACAATTGCAAACTACAAGTGCAAAGTGCACTTAAAAAAGCATTGAAAGTGCACTTGGAAGTGCAGTCGCTGTAAATCTGAGGGGTTGATCTGAAATGAGGGGAAGCTCTGCTTAATTTATCATCCAATCATGTGCAAGCTAAAATTATGTTTTGTATTACCCTTGCATGTCCCCCTCGGATCTACAACCACTGCTTCTCCAGTGCAATTTCAAGTGCACGTTGCACTTGTAGTTTGCACTTTTAGTGCAAAGTGGATTTACCTTTAGTAAATAACCCCCAAAATACTGAAACTAGAAGGTCAGCATAACAGCCGGGCACCAAGAATTTTCAGAATGAAACATACAAGCTTTCATGGTCCTATCAGGAACTATTTAGGCCTCTTGCATACTGCTGTCAAAATAGAGTGTTTTCAGGAATACAGGCATTTTTTTAACTAATCCAAATGCAACCTAATGTATCAATGGGGGTTATTTACGAAAGACAAATCCACTTTTCACTACAAGAGCAAAGTGCACTTGGAATTTCACTGATAGTGCACTTGGAAAAGCAGTCGCTGTAGATCCGAGGGGGACATGCAAGGAAATAAAACAAACAGCATTTTAGCTTGCACATGATTGGATAATAAAATCAGCAGAGCTTCCCCTCATTTCAGATCTACCCCTCAGATTTACAGAAACTGCACTTTTAGTCCAATTTCAAGTGCACTTTGCACTTGTAGTGCACAGTGGATTTGTCTTTTGTAAATAACCCCCAATGTGCCTGCACACACATCGCGTAAACATGTGCTGCATATAGATGAGTAAAAAATGCACTAATCTGAGTTTCTGGTCAGTATTTTACTTACATATGCACATGTGTGCGCAAATACGCTCATATGCATATACAATGTTAATTTGAAGAGGTCAGATTTTTTTATTTATTTTTTCTACTTGCGAATGCGTGCAAATTTAATGCCTGAAATTTCAGCCAGAAATACTGCTGTTCAAATATCAGTAGGCATCAGTTCTGTGTGCAAGTACCTTTAGAAAAATGCTTTAAAATCATATTTATTTATTTAGGAAAATGCTTTAAAATCGTATTTATTTATTTAGTAATTAAAATGAATAATAATAAAAATAAAATAAAAGTAATAGTAGTCACCTGTCCCAATAAACATTACATCATACTGGCCATCCTCTGCTACCACGTGATCCACGGCAATCTGAGTTAATTTGTAATCCATATTGAGTCTTGTGAACACAGGTCTTCCATGAAGGGGATACACAGACTTGTACATTAGAGGATGGTTCTTTACAAAGCTGATGACATCATCTGGAAAATCTTTGGTAGATTTAATCGATGCATCAAAAGTTTTGCTAGGACACTGGAATTAAATCAAAAAACATTGAGTAATAAATAGGATGAATGTTAAAATAAAGTATTTTAGAGGCTGTATATATTTTAACAACAAAACCAGATGTGGTCAATTATTCTGAGTATATTGCATATTGTTATAAACGAATAGCCGTCGTCAAATACAGACATACAAGTAGCGAATTTGCAAAGCTATGCTGCCCTCTAGTGTTGAAAAAGGATATTACTAATTCACTGATTCAAAACAGTCTGAAATGTGACATAAGTAACATAATAAAACTAGAAACTGAATAGTCTTTTATTGTAACTTGATTTATTCGCAAATGAATTGTAAAGTAACTGTTACATTTGATCCAGATATACATTTGAAATGCACTGCATATGTTTAAGACTTTACCTGTGAAAGGGTTTGTAATTGTATTTGGCCCCTCTTGATACAGTATTTACACACTTTTTGCACAACTCACAGCTACAAAAAAATGTACTTAATATTATTTATTTATTTTTAAATCATTTTAAGTTACATATTTTTATTAGTGGTAAATCAATACAGACAGATTGTACTGTTTGATATAAACAAAACATTTTATAACAGTGTAGCAAAAGTACTATTCCCTAATTTCTAATGTATGGCTAAATATTTCTCAAAAGTTGACTCATTCACTCTTTTCTAGGGCTGTTACTGATTAAAATTTTCGTGTTCGATTAATCGTTTTTAAAAAAAAAACGGTTAATCGACTAATTTTAAATAATTATAACGCAAATCGTCCCCACTGTTAATCCACAGACATACTGTAAATTTCCCCACTGTAATATCCACAGACATCGTAACGGTAATATCACAATCTTGTAATATCCACAGACATCTCCCCACTGTAATATCCACAGACATCTCCCCACTGTAATATCCACAGACATCTCCCCACTGTAATATCCACAGACATGTAATATCCACAGACATCTCACTGTAATATCCACAATGTAATATCCACAGACATCTTGTAATATCCACAGTAATATCCACAGACATCGCCCCCTACTGTAAAATCCACAATCACCCCCAGTGTAATATCCACAGACATCTGCCCCACTGCAATCCACAGACATCTCCCCCCACTGTAATATCTACAGACATCTCCCCTACTGTAAAATCCACAGACATCTGCCCCACTGTAATATCCACAATCACCCCCACTGTAATATCCACAGACATCTCACCCACTGTAATATCCACAGACATCTTCCCACCGTAATCCACAGACATCTCCCCACTGTAATATCGACAATTACCCCCACTGTAAAATCCACAATCTCCACCACTGAAATATCCACAGACATCTCCCACACTGTAATATCCACAGACATCTCCCCCACTGTAATATCCACAGACATCCCCCCACTGTAATATCCACAATCACCCCCACTGTAATATCCACAGACATCTCCCCACTGTAATATCTACAGACATCTCCCCCATTGTAATTTACAGACATATCCCCACTGTAATATGGTCCACAACTCCCTCACTGTATAGAAAGATTAGTGCTTGCTTAGTCTTACCAGAGAAGCCGGCCGAACACTAGCAGTTGAGGCCGGGTGATGACGTCAGCGCGCCGATCTAGGCTCACCTAGGCCCCCGCCAGGTGAACCAAGATGGCCTCCACTCTAGGAGCTAGGCCGAAGCTGCGGCCTTATCTATGGCCGAGGCAGCAGCGGAGCTCTGCGGATCATGTGGTGTACCGATCCGCATATGGTGACCCGTTCAGATAGCGGATCATTTACGATCCGTTACACTACTAGTACCGATCAAAAGAATTTTGATTGATCAAAAAAATTTACGATTAATGGAGGAATGCATCTTTAATTTTCACAGCCCTACTCTTTTTTCTTATGCGAACATTCGTTTTTTCTAGGACATTTGGTTGTATGATTTTCATTGTTATCTGATCTTTTATATCAAGACCCTCAAATAATACTCTCTTCACGCAACATTCAGATTCAGGTAGATGGGCGAATCTTTATTTTAGAGTAACGTTTCTCATTTACGTTACTCCGCCGAAACTTTAGGAGCAAGTACTGTATTCACATAGCACTTGCTCCTAAAGTTGCGGCGGCGTAGCGAAAATGAGCCGGCGGAATTCAAATTGGGTGGGTAGGGGGCGTGTATTATTATAACTAGGCGTGATCCCGCGGCGAATGTACTGCGCATGCGTCGACTGTCAGTGCACATGCTCCAAATTCTGTCAGGGAACGTCAATGACGTCAATCCCCATTCACGGACGTTTTTTTACGCAAACGACGCGAACATTTTTAAATTCGACGTGATGACGACGGCCATACTTAACATAGGATACTCCACTAGGGGGCTGGTTTTTCTTTACGCCGCATATCTCTTACGGAAACGTCGGAAAGTCACTGCGTCGGGCCCGAATACGATCGTGAATTGCCGATTCTCGCTGATTAGCATATTCTCTGCGTTAATCAGCGGGAACGCCCCGAGCGCCATTTTTAAAATTGCAGTTCCGATACGACGGCGAAATACAATTACGCCGCTCGTATAGGAACTCCAACCCCGGCGTTTATTGTTTTCTGCTTACTGAAAACAGAAACGCCGGCTCAAAGTGAGAGTTAGGCTGGAGTATCACTGATACTCCAGAGTAACTCTACCTGAATCTGGCCCTTAGTCCATACATAGGGCCATATTTAAAGATTTTATGTACAGCTAAACAATGTTGTCCCTTTGTAAAGTGTGGCTTAGTGGTTAGCAATTACAGCAGTAAGATCAGAGGTTACTATGACACTTTCCCTGTACTTGTATTTGGTTTCTCCCTCACTCCCAAGACATTCTTGTATGTCAATTAGCTTTTGTCTAAATTGGCCCTAGTATGAATGTGTATGCATGTGAGATGTGAGGTAAAAGGATGTTAAGTCCTTGAGGGCAGGGATAGATGTGAATGTACAATACATGGAAATTGTCAGTGCTATGTAAAAACCTGTAATAAATAAAGACCCCTTTTTCATTCTGCCTGACGTATATACAAAGAAATAACAATGCAGTCTAATGGTATCATAATTGGAATTTGCGAGTTAAAAACCTAACTAGCCTTAAAGATGTCCATTCCCCCTCCTGAAACCCCTGCTGACTAACCTGTGTTAGTGCATAAAGAGCCTTATACTTACCTATTTTGTGCCTGCTCCAGTCCGGTCATATGATCTCCCCCTGTGTTGGCCAGGAGCGGCTGCAGGGGAGAAGAGAGAACACTGAACAATATCTGGTACTGCCTAAAATGGTGATGCCACCCATATGCTTCTATGGCTAATTTTTTGTCAGCCTTGCAGCTATTGCTATTGATCGTGTGAGCGTGCTGAAAATAGGTAAATATATGCATATTCTTTACACAGGATACTTAATATAGGTGTTAAATGGGGGAAGGGAGCATGTTTACGACTAGCTAGGTTTAAGCTGGAATTCCACCTTAACAGAAATAGGAGATAGTTGTACGGTTGTCGTATATTGCCAGAACTACAGAGAGTTCTAGGACTCTGGACATCTCTTGCCTTGTGCATGTTCCCTATGGCAGTGCCCAGTTTACAATGCCTTTTGCTTGCATTAGCCCTACAAATGGGCAGTACTGAATACTGTAACAAGATTTGACCCCTCATAGTTTTCAATAGGCTTTGCCACCAAGCTTGCTAACTTTAAGCAACATTTGCAAAACCAATTGTAACTGAACCTGGCCATTAGTTCAACGTTAATGTTTATGTCTTATTAACATAGGACTGAATATTCCATATACACATAAACATACCATGGGAAGGCTGCCTAACACAACAGCCACATTCTAGTTACAAATATCCTTTACACTGGAACTGATACTGAATTATACTGTTTGAGGGGAAAAAATGTTATAAGAACAGTTTAAGACATGCTAGAGTTTATGGAAACTTGGTGTATTTGGCAATAGTCTTAGAGAAATACATTAAGTTATTCTGCTCTCTGTAGTTTCCACCCAGAATGTATGTGTCATACAGTAATTTAAGTAATCTAAGTAGCTGTTTAGGGAGTTCCATAAAAAAAAATCCATATTGCCACAGTGGTCCCTCTTTTCATAAGTACTAACTCAAAGAATAAACAGATTTAGAAAAGTAGACAAAGCCAAACCCCATCAGTGTTTGTTACACATCTCTTCAGAGATGCATTTTTTATTGTGCAACAAATACTTTATGCACAATATATTCATGTTAATTCTGACCCTTTATATTTGTTACCGCTGATAAAAACGGGTGTGCTAGAATTTACATCTAAAAATAAATACAATAATTATCTTGAAAACACAAGAGAAATGGTATTTGAAATCTAAATCTACGCATATCAACTTCTGGCAAGCCAATTTTGGAAAGATAATCAAGAAATGTGCACAGAGTTGGAGTAAAAGCAATAATGATCACACAACCAACTATACAAGAAAATAGTTATATAAAAACCATCAGAATTAATAGTGCTCACCCAGGCACACACTGGGTTTAACCTAATAAAATAAATTAATTTTGCAAAGTAAATGCTAGTGAAAAAGATGAAGCTCTCATTACTTTGAAAACCCACTTTGAAATGTTTTTGTTACATAGTTACATAGTTACATAGTAGGTGAGGTTGAGGTGAGGAAGTCCAACCTATGTTTGTGATTATATGTCAGTATTACCTTGTATATCCCTGTATATTGTGGTCATTCAGGTGCTTATTTAATAGTTTCTTGGAAGTTTCCTCCCACTGAGACTACCACCTGTGGAAGGGATATTCCACATCCTTGCCGCTCTTACAGTAAATAATCCTCTATGTAGTTTAAGGTTAAACCTATTTTCTTTAAATTTTAATGAGTGTCCACATTTCTTGTTAAACTTCCTTCCACGAAAAAGTTGTATCCCTATTGTGGGGTCACCAGTATGGTATTTGTTGTAGCATGTGATATGCAAACTAAACACGCCTTCACCTTATTCACCAACATTCCCTTTGCTAGGTGAACAGCTTCTACTTCTTTAATATTCCAACCTTTGTTTCTCTGAACTCCACTCACCTCACATGGTAACCTGCAGATGTGTGTAAACCCTTATTTTAAGACTTTGTTCACACCATCTGCAGAGACCTGCATTTTTCTGCACTGGAACAAAAGCAGGTTGAGGCAAGACTCACAGAAAACATTTGTTTTCTTTTTCTTTTATTCACACCCAAATGCTGGTGTGATGTGCAGTGTGGAGCTGTGCGGATGTGTGCAGCATATCTGCAGTTTTCCTCACAGCTTTGCACATAAGCTCAGGGAACCGCTCTGCACTCCACGTAACAGACAGTGGAGAGGACAGCAGAGAAATGCCAATGTGCCTGGACTGCTACGCCTACTGAGTCTGAGCTGTGACAGTGGAACAGACACCGTTGACAATGATCTTGGGGAAACTAGTGGTGGGGCACTGATGGTTAGCTAATGATGGTGGGGTACTAATTGTGAGGCGTTGATGTTAAGGCACTGATGTTGGGGCACTGAGTGTGAAGCACTGATTGTGGGGCAGTGATTGTGAGGCACTGATGGCAGGGCACTGATGAGGAAGGCACTGATGGTTGGGCACTGATGAGGGATGCACTGCTGATGGAGACAGATGAGGGGGCTCTGATGGGAGGGAAACTGATGTGGGGTCACTGATGTGGGATCACTGATGAAGGGGATTTTGATGCAGGGGTCACTGATAACGGACACAGAGAGAAAGGAACTAATAGGGGGGTCTGATGGAAGGGCTCTGATAAGGACTGTAATGCACAAGGCTCTGATGGGGACAGTGATGTAAAGGGAGTCTCTGATGGAGAATATGATGTAAAGAGGGGCTCTGATGGAGAATATGATGTAAAGGGGGGCTCTGATGGTGACCATGATGTAAAGTGGGACTCTGATGGTGACTGCAATGTGAAGGGGAACTATGGGACTAGGGACAATGATGCACAGGGGACTCTGCTGGGGACTATGATGTAAAGGGGGCTCCAATGGGGACTGTGATTTAAAAGAAGGCTCTGATAAGGACTATGTTGTAAAAGGAGGATCTGCAATAACAATAGCAATGAACTGTCTAAACTACCCTCTTCTCTCACCACACATGGGAAGGGAAGAGATGACACAGGCTTGTGTGTCTGTAAGTGAAATATGTGCTTTTTACCATCAGTTTTCTGCATGTATGGTGTAACGCGGCCTAAAACGTTGGAACTACTTTCAAATGTCCCTCATAATCAACATAATGTTCATTTATATTTATGGACTTAGTTTAAAAAAACTCACTAAATACCTGCCAATCCCCCTTGTTTCCCCACACTATCCGAAAAATCAAATCTGTGCTGGTGCCAGTAGTTCTATAGTCAATCTGTGATATCATAGACTGAAATGTCCCCCACGTTGAATGACAGTAGCTCAGAGTAGGTACCACAGTGTCACAAGAGCAGCTGTGCTTTGCTATGCCTCATATTTAACTACATCTGATCCCAGCCAAAAAAGACAACACATTGAAGGCTTGTGGATCACTGAAAATTAATGAGTTTTGAGGTACTCTTTGGAATTGTTAAACAAAAAATAAAGAGTTCACATAAACTTTAGGCCTCATGAACACTGGATGTTATAAAAAGCCAGTAGCTTTAGCTGTTGAATGCCATGTTTAAAATGTGACTTTTGCTGCATTTCAGCATTACAGTTTTTAAGCGTTTTTTAGCATTTGCTTTTTTTAGGAAAACTATACTTCCACAAAAGTTTATTGCTAAAAAATGAGCATAGCCACATTTTTTTTTTGTTTTTTAGAGTTAGAGGATTTTTACAGCTGAAAAACTCCTCTTCAAACCCACTAGTTTTGGTGGGGATTCCCAGCCAAAAAATGCACCTGCCAAAAACGCTGGGGACATAGGATAGCATGCTTAAGAGTTTACTGGCTGCAGAAAAAAAAACCTGAAGCCAAAAACAGCAGCTTTAAAAATGTCCAGTGTGCATGAGGGCTTAGTGTTCATTTACAAATGATGAGCTGGTTGCAGTTACAACTGCCTGGCATCTTCCTATCCACGACTGCTGCTGGTGCAAACTGGGGTACATAAAATGTAACAGACATTAGCGTAAGCCTCATCAAATACACAGCATGTAACTCATAGGATATCATGATGGCATAGTAACAAAAATCTAATTTATGTTTCCAGACTGTATGCATGCATTTTCTATTTATGAATGGAACTTTTTACTTGAGTGGACATATGCCCAGATGTTTTGGTTTACCTCTAGCATTTTTCCCAATTAAGATTTGTTTACATTGACTGTGTGTGGTTGCTCCAACACAGTTGATTGTAAAGTTTCATAGAAGCAATGTCAGACTACAAAGACACGGAGCAGCAGCCATATTGGCACAAGACAAAAGCACAAACCTAAAAAGGAAATAGCATGTATTTCTAAAACAAAATGCCAAGCTTGAAGGGAAGTATATGGGCAGACTAGATTTTCCATCTGTCAGGTTTTGTCATTTTTTCCAGCTTTGTATGAATAATTGAGTAGGAAATCCAGTCTATCAACATACTGTATGAAATTGCATGTAGATGTACATAGATAACATCCATGTTAGTCACCTGAACAAATTTCAGAACACTTTCTTTACTGTGGGCAGGGGGGTGATTTACTGACACTGGAAATATATGCTTTCCCACCAACGAACAGATCGTTCAATAGGCATGCTTAAATGTATCTGCATATGAGTGATGTGTAGTTCTTTGTATACCTGTTTCTTAAAATACAATAAAATGTGTGAATGCTTATTTATTTTTATCTTAGTAAAACTGCTAGTTACAAAACCATACTGAACAGAATACCCGCTGCTTTACTTCTCATACACAGGTGGATTTATTTTGGGATTACAACGTCTGCCCATTTTTGTACCGACCCCTGAGTAATTAAAGCAGAACTAAACTCTCCTTTCCATTACAGGCAAGGAAGATGCCATCTTAGGCTGTGTTTGATCTGCAGCCGCCATGGTGCTGCAATGTGATCAATTATCATTATTACCAGCAACAGTAACAGCCATCATCCAGGATGTGACTTGAAAGTAATGCCCCGTACACACGATCACTTTTTGTGATGAAAAAAAATGTAATTTTCCTTCATGAAAAAAAATGACATTTTTCAAACTTCATTTTAAAAAATGACGTTGCGTACACACCATCATTTTTGGAAAATGATGAACAAAGTGACGGCACTCTAAAGGGGAAGTTCTATTTGCCTTGAGGCTGCTTTTAGCTGGTTACTTGTTAGTAAAAGACGATTCCTGCTTTTTTGTCTGTTACAGCGTGATGAATGTGCTTACTCCATTATGAATGGTAGTTTTACCTCCCGTCTCCTAACTTGCTTCTGGGCATGTGCGGGTTTAAAACGTCATTTTTTACGTAGTTTTGCCCACACATGATCATTTTTTATGACACAAAAAATGACATTTAAAAAAATGACATTTTAAAAAATGACATAAAAAATTCGAGCATGTTCGAATTTTTTTTTGGTCATTTTTCAGAAGACATAAAATGACATTTTGCCCACACACCATCATTTTAAATGACATTTTTAAAAATGTCATTTTTTTTCATCACAAAAAGTGATCGTGTGTACGGGGCATTATGGTTTGGGAAATAGATAAATCAATGGGTTTAGTTTTGATTTAAGGTGGCAAAATAGCTTTTCCATTTAACATGTCTGAAAATTTGTTTGACACATGCACAACATGATTTTTCACGACAAAAGCCTTCTGTGTGTAGCAGCCTCTCCAGCACCCCCTAAAAGTTACCTGAGCCCCATCTCTATCCAGCGATGTCCACGAGTCCCTCAGCTGTTCGAGACTCTCCCTCTTGATTGGCTGAGACACAGGTAACTGGTCGTGAGCTACAAATAATTTTTGGATTTTAAAGCCCCCCCCACAAATTTAAACAATCCCTACAGCCCTGAGCCCCTATAAGGCTGTGTTCACACTGATGTGCCACGATTTACCTGCAGCTTTACTATAGACTTCTACTACACTTGTGGGTGTGGTGCACTTTCGGAAATTGCACCAAACCCACAGGATATAGTAGAAATCTATAGCTCAGTGCAGCTTACCTGCAGGAAAGCCGCAGTGTAAAAACAGCCAAATAACCCTTTTACTTAACTACTAATATACCCATTGCAAAACTATATGATGTTTAATAAACTGACCTTTTCCGCTTCCAGCTTCTGCAGGCATTGCGGTTGGAAGCCTCTGATTTAAAGTATTAACACTATACTCAGGGATGAATTTCAATTCCTGATGCCTGTGGGAGAACCACATTTGGCACCTAAAGAAAATCTTCCTGCCAGAATGACATTTCCTTATATTACTGGTCTTCACTTGCCTTGGAATATTCTAATACTGTGTAGCTTATATAAAGTCATTCTACCAATGATAGGAAAAAATGTGTGGCTAAGTAATTCACATGAAATAGCTGCACCTTTGAACTGGCAGCCTATAGATACAGATCTAATATTCCTGATGGTAAATGCCTAGCGCATTGTTCAATAAGGAGGCAAAAATACATGTATTTTTGTATGTTGTGTGTATGCATATATTAAATTCAAGACTATGTAAAACAAAACATTTATCCATCCTCAGATTTAGTGCGATACTGATTTCAAAGATTTTCACAACTCAATCCGGAGCACCATAGGACACCTGTGTGTCAGGGTGGTGCAAAAAGAATATGCGGCAAATAATCTGACACTAATCTAACACTGATTTTGTTTAAATGCTGGGATTAGGTCAAAACTAAAACATAACAATTTAAATACAAATGCTTATTGCAAAATAAACAAATCAGCGCATCACAAGGTTCAATTCATATAAGCTCAAAGTTTATCAATATAACAAATTACTTTAGAAATTGTTTAGTTTGCCATTTCTTGAATTACTGCATTCAACCATATCAGATTCCAATGTGAGTAAATCTGATTGATGATGTAATCACAATTACTGTGTAAACAAATGAAATAACAAAATAAATGTATATTTATGAAACAGGACATAGCCTGTTTATCAAAAAGAAAAATGGAAATGTATCAGTTAAAACCAAAGAATTCTTCACAATGTTTGATGGACTTGCAATTAAAAAACATTTTTTTGGTATGTAGATACAGCTAATTTTTCAAATGAAGCGGTATTTTAGCAAGCAGACAAATGAATGGCTCCCAAGTCTCTGTTTGCTAAATGGAAACCTTAGGGCAACAGCTGAGTTTATTTATCAGTGACGCATTTTGTAACTTTTACGTTCCGTTACTGGCATCTGTTTTTTATTTAAAGATATTTATCTTTTGTTTTTCTCTCTAATCCATTTCCCTCTGTGATAATGACTAAACATAGAGATTTTTAAACAACTTTGTGACAAAACCTGTAGAGTTGTTTCTCTGGATTTTAGTGTACACACCTGATTATTTATATGATAATACAGAGAATGTCTTAGGCCAGCCATAGACTGGTCGAATCTCAACCAGTTCAGCAGGAACCGGCCGAGATTCAAACCATTAATGGGCAGGCTGAATGTACCAAGTTGATTGATATATTAACTTGGGTACAACCAGCCTGCCAGATGTGCTTGCTATTTTTTCAAGTGTCTGCCGTAGACCCTAGAGATACTTACTGTCTTTTCCTGACTCCACGGCTTCCCCTGAACACAATTGCTCAGCAGGAGGGATTCCCTTGTCAACACTGTGTTGATGACGGGAATCATGTGAATTTCTTTGCAGGAAAGAAATTTGCATTGTCTATGGATGGTCTTAGACAGAAAAGTAAACCTTTAGTGGCTTTACTAAAGGCAAATAGACTGTGCAATTTGCAAGTGCAGTTACCTCAGAGCTTAGTAAATGAGGGTAGGTTCTGCTGACTTCCCTTGCAAGTGATTGGGTATTCTTTGCAAAGTGAAGCCTCACCTCATTTACTAAGCTCTAGATTGCACTTGCAAAAAAAAAAAAAACCTCACCCCCATGGAGCTATTAAAAAACATCACAATTTACACATTCCAGGCACAACAAACAGGCACAAAAACCAATGCATCATTAGACCTGTGTTGCTGAAATAACTCAGTGCTCAGTACAGTACATGGATGGGGTTATAAATTCCCACCCCAACCACTGACCTGTGAGAGATTTATTAACTGTTTGGAATTGCTCATGTGATCTCTCCATAGCACCCCAATCAATAGCTGTGAATGAAAAAACAATATTTTCTACCTAACAAACTTAATACTGATCACTAGTAAAAAAAAAAATGGTGGGTTGGTGGAAGCTGTTTACTGTAGTGCTGTTTATACAAGGCACTATTTGTTTATTGTGGGTGAGAGGTAAGCTCCACTGTTCAAATCTTAAAAATAAAATATGGTATCTTTTCAATGGCAGTGAACAAAAATGCAATATTATCTGCTTAAAGCGGATCTCCCACGCCAATTCAATTTTTTCTTTAAGGGCTCTTTAAATCTCTAATAGCACTGCTGTGCTGCACTCACGTTTCCGGTGTCCCTCCGCCGCTCCGCTGAGATTCTGTGCCAAATAAATAGTTATATTAGGCTTTTCTATCCGTCCACCATCTTAGCTGTGGGCGTTCTAATCATACACGCCGGCACTTCCTCTTTGCGGTGGATTCTGTCCCAGCATCCACCGCTCGATCTCGCAGTGTTAATGTTGACCAGGCGGCAGTGGAACAAAGTCGCGCGATGTCTCGGCTCACAGAGAGAAAGATTATAATTAGGGAGCTCTGAGACAGGCTCCCAGCATGCACAGCGAGGGACAGGAAGGAAGGAATAACCCGAGGAAAACCCAACTGCCTGCAAACCGGAAGCCTGTGTGTTTAACAGGTATTATAACACTAAAAAAAATTATAATCGCCGATTAGGTATTGTTTTTTAGCACTAGTAATATTATACTAAAGTCAATTTCAGGGTGGAGCTCCGCTTTAACCACCTTAGTACTACACTATTGTAGAAAATGTTGCATTGGTGGATGTTTTTGTTGGCTTATAATGCCTGTTAGAATGCTATCATTATCAAAAGCAGCCATTGTCCCTAACATTCTTCATTTCTAGAAGCATTTTACTTTAGAAGAACGATAGCACACTGGAACTATTATGCCTAGTCATATTCTTAAACCTCTTGACATTTTTATCAGATATGTTTTATAACAGGAAGTACGGCTAACAGGTTTTCTTTCAAAGCGTTTGATCTTTGTTTCTTTGCATAATCCAAAAATCATTACCTCATACCTGACCTCAATGAGTGCCTCTAAAAGAAAGCTTTATCTGTCTCAAAAAACTGAATTATTTTTTTTATGCTGTACAGCATTTCCGAGTAATTGTCAGCCAGATTATCACAGCATTTAAAGATGGCCTGGTTATGAAGGGGCATATACAGGGCAGTTTTAAATCAATTGTATATTAACTTGGTTTAAAAGGGGTTGTAAAGGTAATTTTTTCCCCTAAATAGCTTCCTTTACCTTAGTGCAGTCCTCCTTCACTTACCTCATCCTTCGATTTTGCTTTTAAATGTCCTTATTTCTTCTAAGAAATCCTCACTTCCTGTTTTTATGTCTGAAACTCCCTGGTGAGGAGAAAGCCTCTTGAGGGGAGGGGGCAAGCAGGAGTGTCAGGACACTGTACTTTGCAGATAGAGAAAGGAGCTGTGTGTTAGTGGGCATCCTGACACTCCTGCTCGCCCCCTCATCCCTCAAGAGGCATTCTCCACACCATAAAGAAAGCCTTGCATTACTGTGTGGAGTTACAGACAAAAGAACAGGAAGTGAGCATTTCTCAGAAGAAATAAGGACATTTAAAAGCAAAATCAAAGGATGAGGTAAGTGAAGGAGGACTGCACTAAGGTAAAGGAAGCTATTTAAGGATGTTTTTGTTTACCTTTACAACCCCTTTAACTTCTGGCATTAAATAAACTTGCTACCTACCTTAATTTATATAGTTTATCGTGGTATATTAATTCTTAATATAACATGACAAACGCTATCAGTTTAGGTGGGTAGGCAGGATGCCTGCACACGCCCATATTGTAGTGCCATGGGCCCCCCCACACACACATTTGTATTATTATTATTATACATGATTTATATAGCCCCAACATTTAAAGCAGCACTTTACAATGTATTAACACCAGTATGTCCAGGAGATTTTTTGGAGATGCATCATGCAAATTCCACGAATGAAAAAATCAGGCAGGAACATTTGGGGAGATATTTTCTGAGAGTGTAAATGGCCCACACAAACATTGTGGATGATGACAACTGAACAATAACTTAAATATATGTAACAGAAAATATCACACTGTTACTTCTCAAAGTGGTAATATAGGTCTGGGAATTCTAAATCACTGCAGAAATAAACATTACCTTACACTACACACAATATCCTTGAAAAAGTAAGTTTATCTTTAAGCTTGCTAAATCTTTGAAAGTCATCCTGTAAAAAGGTATATGTCATGCAAAATATGATATGATTATAAAGGCCACGTGGGTATATGGTGAACTGCTGTTAAACATCAAGTAATTAGAGATGGAATTCTTTCAATCCAGAGGTACTGAAGACCATCTGTCCGTTTCAGAGCTCAGAGGGAGCGATATAAAAAAGGCATATAAGCTGGTATATTCCAAAAGTTATACCCATGAAACAAACTTGTTTAAAGGAAAAAAATATATATACCAAAATGAAAAACACATGTTGCTTCACATAATTCATTCATCACTTTTTATCTGTCTAAAGACAGATAAAAAAATATATTGAGAGACAGATTATAATACAGGTGCAGTGCACATCTGATAGAGGACTGTATTATACAGGAGAGTGAACGCCTTTGATTGATTGGTGAGGCTTGCTTGCTTGTAAGACGGCAACTTAAAATCGTATTATCTGTTAAAATCCCAGAATTCTTTACTGACATCTAACAATCTGTTATAAGATCAGAGGAGATAGACTTGAAAAAAAAAGATAAAAAATATGTCCACATCTTGAAAATGCCATCCTGGATCACCGCTATTTAACCACTTCAGGACCTTTGCATGACTATATACGTCTTAATTTTAAAGAGGGATATCTCGGTAACAGCTGCTGCCACAACCCAGATATCCATCTCTTCAGGCGCCAGTACTTTAAACGATAATGTGGTCTTCGCCGGATTCGCCGCAAGATCACCATTATCGGCGGCGGGAGAGGGCCCCCCTCCCACGACTTTCCCACGCCCTCTGCTACTGCTGATGGCTCTGGGTCCTTCTCCCTCTGAGGGCAAGATGGCCCCCCACCTGTCTCCATACCATAGCAGGGTGAAAGCGTCAAAACGTCACTTCCGCCCATACGTCTTAAAAGGTCAATTTATTTTTGTCCTTTTTTCAAATGACAATTTTATTTTTATTTTTTATTGCATTTTAGCCTAAATATGAGATATGAGGTCTTTTTGACCCCAGATCTCAGAAAAAAAGCATGACAGGTCCTCTTTAATATATTAGAAGGGATGTGTACATTTCTTGTAATACGAATAAAAGTGATCCAAATATATTATTAACAGTGTAAATATAAATAAAATCAAGTAAAATAAATAAGAAAAAAAATGTAAAGCGCCTCTGTCCCGACGAGCTTGCGCACTGATGCAAAAGCATACTTGAGTAGCGCCCACATATGAAAACGGTGTTAAAACCACACATGTGAGGAATCACCGCTATCTTTAGAGCGAGAGCAAATTCTACCAGACCTCCTCTGTATCTTAAAACATGAACCTGTAGAATTTTTTAAACTCGCCTATGCAGTTTTTTAAGGGGAAAAAAAGGACGCTATTCAATGGGCGCTTTGAAGAGTGACATTGGGTATCAATTTACTTGCGTAACATTATCTTTCACAATATAAAAAAAGTCGCACGACCGCGCAATTTACTGTTGTCTTATTTTTTTATTAAAAAAGTGATTTTTTTTTCCAAAAAAAGTGTGCTTGAAGACGCAGTGCCAAATACGGTGTGAAGCTGAAGTATTGCAATGACGCCATGGGCACGAAGGGGGTTAGAAAAAAAATGTATAATGTGCGGATGTTCCAGTAATTTTCTAGCAAAAAAAATGTGGTTAAACTTGTAAACACAGAGTCTCAAAAACAGGCAAGGTCCTTATGTGGTTAAATATAAGCTACGGTATATACTATTCTATTTGTAAATTATGTTACCATCAATAGTCTTGATGTTAAATATGTTTATGGCATGTATATATGTTCATTACAAGCATACAGCATTTGTAAAAAAAAAATATTAATAATAAAATAATGAAAAAGTAAAGCGCCAGATGCTTTCTAGTCTGCACTGCAAGAATAATTCACCTGGTTGGTTGTCATAGTCCACTTTCCTTTCCTTTTTATGAATGACTCTCATAATGCTTCAACAAGATAAAAATATAGTTCTGAATGGTAAAGCACCAGACTCGGTTAGTTGATAAAGTATACTATTTCCTGTAGTCATACAGAAAGTTGCAGTAAAGGAAACATTTAAGGGAACAATTTAAGAGTTGGTTTTGTAGAAGAACAATAATATAATTAGGCGTCTTTCTTTTAGATGCTGGAAATAGTTAGTCTAACAGTTTAAATTTATGATCTTCAGTGGAATTTTTATATTCTGATGTCTGTGGAGATAAGTGCTGTATAAATAATTCTGTTTACTTTGATGCATTTTCTGTGTGTCCCACAAGACAATGACCAGTATAATCAGAGGTTACCATCTTCCTATTATAAGAAACACGCAATAAAGAAAACAAAATTATTCTGGAGGGTATAAAGAGTAATTTCTGCATGCAGGGAAACCAGAAAAGTATAAATAAACCAGCTTCTACTTTTATCTTCAGTGTTTTCCTATGTTATAATTTACTTTTGTTCCTTTTTTTTTTTGCCATTTTTTTGTTTATAAGAAACTATTAATGGAATATTACATACTTATTCAGTACCTTGTACAGGCAGACCTCAGCTTACATTGATTTGTATCTATTTTTAATCATTTTTAAAAGGAATCAGTTAACTATTATGTCTCTATACCCTGTAAACAGTCATTTCAGCCCAATTTTTTTTTTCCTTTAGTGACCCTTTAAGTTGAAGTTGCATGTAAGTTGGAACAGGTACATTTTTTAAGTGTAACTTCCAGCCAAATTTTTTTTTTTAAAGTTTTTTGGATAGTATAGGGAAGGGTTATCACCCCTGTAACATTTGTTTTGCTGTCTGTGCCCCATGTTCAGAAGATTTTACCTCACTTTCTGTCCCAAGAACAACTGGATTTTGAAAATTGTGGGTTTACATGGAAACAAGGGCCCAGATTCACGTACATCTGCGCATTATTGGACCGGCGTAGCGCACCGCCTTTACGTTAGACTTGCGCAATGTAGCCGCGTAATCACCCTATTCTCGTAGCTTTTGCGCAGGAAATTGCGCAAGCGTAACGTTTTTTCCGAGGCGTAAGGAGGAGTAATACAAATTGGGAAGGACGTGGGCGTGTTACATTGAAATGAGCCGTGACCCCATGCAAATGAAGGGCCGGCCGGCTCGCGCATGCGCGCTTGAAGGAGACCATGGTCAGCTCCGCTGTGCGCATGCTCACAACTCGGGAGCGGCGCAATCATTGAAATTGGAAATGGACTAGGGCAACTTTGTGAACTACGCAGACAGCATAAATAGACAGACACAAATGCACTTCCTTTGCAAAAGTACATCCCTTTGTATCCCTCCCTCTACAGCAAGGTGCTTTTGTTTGTTTGTGACGTGTCTTTGAGATATTTGGGGACTGTTTTGCAGAGTGATTTTTGTCTTTTATGGGTTTTCTTTGTTGTTATTTTGTTTAAATTATATTTTTGCTGGGCATTTTTTTTTTTTTGCTCGTCATTTATTTAATTTTTTTGGTTCTGTTTGTGTATGATTTTGGAATGTGGGGGTGATATTCCTGCGGGAAAAGGGGTGTCACCCTCATTTGTGGTGGAGAAGTGATCCCCAGGTCTGTGTGAATGGTGTATGAATGTACAGTGACATAATTGGAGCCGTGGCAGGCGTTGCAGCTCACAAGTCCTGCATGGTGGACTGGTGCCAATCCAATGTGATGAGGATGTGGGGTGTGTGTGCTAGGGACCACAGTGGTGTGCATGCATGCATTCTCATTGTGCCATGATTAATGTGTGTGTTTAACGTGCAAAGATGCATAATGTGAGCTGGCATGAGATGGGGTCATGAGATGGGGTACCAGTGCATATGCAGAGTCACCTTGAAGGGAAAAGACAGGAGGATGTTAGTCATGCATGTGCCACTTGTGAGGTGTGCATCACGGGAGGGGATAGTCATGCCTGCCACCCATGTCACTCACCAACCAGCCAGCTGTCCCCATACATGTTCTGTTCGAAATCTGTGGGGATGGGGCTCTGATTGTATATGTAGCTGTCATGGGTGTCATGGGTGGTGCCATGTGTTGGGCTGCTGATGTCCTCCTGCAAGGTTGTGGTAATTCCATGATGGCATGAGGGGTGAATCTGAAGATGCTAGACACCTCAGAATCACTCATGCCAAAGATGTCTATGCGTGTGTGATATATCAAGTGAAGAGTAGGGGCTTGTATAGATAAGAATATTGTATTAGATTAGATTAAATTGTAAATTTTATATAAGCAAATAAAAAAAATAAAAAAAACATCTCCCGTGCCCTCCTTATGCCATCCTCCATGCCCTCCTCCTTCTTTGTTCATCTAAAGTCAGTATATATATGCGCGATGCCCCTGGCATGTTGGCATATTGTTGAGCAACACGTTGACACTCCTCATAACAGTTTGCTTTACTGCAAGTAGACTTTTTTTCTTTTTTTAGACAGCTTTTATCAGCTCTAATTTTAGACAGGACATTTTGCTGTTGCGCACACTGCGTCGCCTGCGCTGCCCCAACGTTGTTTTGTGGATCCCCGTAAGTCCCTCATTAGCATATTTGACTAGCAAATCAATGGTGTGTCTATCGCACTTTTGCGCGGACGAATGCGCCAGTCTAACGAAATTACGCGGGACAAAAAAAAGACAATTTTTTGCGTATCTCGTTCTGGGGATGCCGCGCAACGAAACGCACGCGCACATTTAGACTTACGCACGCGCATCTCCTGTTGCGCAGGCGTAATCGCTCTGTGAATCTGGGCCAAGGTTTTGTGATAGAGCTTCAGTGGAGACACCTTCTTCCCATGATAACTTTTACATGAGTGAATTTCCCTTCCTAGGGGTATATTTCCTCTCACTTCCTGCTGTCTCTCTTCATTTGTAAGTGAGAGTCATATGTAAGTTGGATGTTTGTAACTTGGGGATGGCCTATATATATATATATATATATATATATAGGCATATTCCCATTTACTGCATATCCAGATCAAGCTGCCCAGCAATAGTTACAGGTTGGAATACATTCCCATAGGTGCTTCAGCAACTCACCAGGATTACAAACTGGAAATATAAGTGTAACAGATCCACAGCAATGCTGAAAATAACACTTCCCCTAGACTATGTTACCTTGGGGCATTGAGGAAAATAAGGCCCATATCAGCTCCAAGTTGTTCCTATTCAGATTTCAGGTCACTTTTCACTGCCACATGTAACACTGCTGCTGCCTAAGTGGCCAATTACCAAGCACTGGTGTTTGTGACTCCCTTCATTCCAGTATGGTATTCCAGTAAGGGAGTGGGGTGGCATGTTCCCGGGGGAATGAAGGGTAGCAATGCTGTTCTCCCTGAACTTTAGCTGCTCAGAAAACTGCCAAGCTAATTAGACTATTCAGACACCCATCAACTATCAGATATTGGACAAATTGGTCTGCATGGCTGTCATGCCAGAAAGAAACATCTTTTAAAGATGATGCACAAGAAAGCCCAAAAACTGTTTGCTGAAGACAAGCAGACTAAGGACATGGATTAAAGTAACCATGTCCTGTGGTCTGATGAGACCAAGTTAAACGTATTTGCTTAAGATGGCATCAAGCATATGTGGTGGAAACCTGTTGAACAGTACAAAGACAAGTGTGTCAAACAGGCAAGCATGGTGGTGGGAATGTGAAAGTCTGGGGCTGCATGAGTGCTTCCTTCACTGGGAAGCTACAGGTCATTATGGGAAACACGAATGCCAACATGTACTGTGACATACTGAAGCAAAGCATGTCCCTCCCTCTGAGACTGGTCTGCAGGGCAGTACTCCAACATGCTAATGACCCCAAACACACTTCCAAGATGACCACTGCCTTGCTAAAGAATCTTAGGGTAAAGGTGAAGGACTGGCCAAGCATGTCTCTTAGACCTAAACCCAGCTCTGTGATGTCATCACAAAGGAGTGGAAGAGGACTCCAGTGACAACCTGCGAAGCTCTGGTAAACTCCATGCCCAAGAAGGTTAAGGCAATCCTGGAAAATAATGGTGGCCACACAACATATTGACACTTTGGTTGCCAGAGGTTCAGACATTAATGGCTGTGTGTTGAGTTATTTTGAGGGGACAGCATATTTATACTGTTATACAAGCTGTACACTCACTACTTTACATTGTAGCAAAGTGTAATTTATTCAGTGTTAACACAATGTAATGACCCAAGCTGTGTATGTCACTAATAAGTATACTTAGGAATGTCTTTGCCCTGAGAACATGAATGTCAACAGCACAAGAGGTGAAGAACTGACTGTGCTTTATCACATGCAAAATCTTGTAAGAAGGAAACAACTAAGCACAAGTTCAAATGTAAAGTATACACTAGATACCATTACATTCCCTACTAACCCTGGAGTCATTAGCATGTCATGTATAAGTTATTACACAGGCAAACCTAAAAGGTAGACAGCCAGATTAAAAGAAAGGTGATAGATAGATAGATAGATAGATAGATAGATAGATAGATAGATAGATAGATAGATAGATAGATAGATAGATAGATAGATAGATAGATAGATAGATGATCGCAACTGATTTAAAGGAGAACTCCTGTATTTAAAAGGACAACTACAACAGGGTTTTGGTTGTCAGATCCATTAATTCACAAATGTGTTATAATTTTACTCTGTTACTCTGCATGAAATTACAGAGTTAAGTGCAGTGCTGAAAGTAGGGACTCAGTGGTTATAAACAAATGTTTTACATTTTTTAAATTTAAAAGTAAGAAGACAACTCTTTTACTTTTAAATGGCATTGTTTTTGTTTTGTTTTTTGTATTTCTTTCTGTTTGCAAATTAGAGTTATATTCCAGTTACCTGACACATACTGACCAGGGATGAGCCGAACATCCCCCTGTTCGGTTCGCATCAGAACTTGCGAACACACCAAATGTTCGTGTGAACTTTAGAACCCTGTTAAAGTCTATGGGACTCGAACATTTGGAATCTAAAGTGCTAATTTCAAAGGCTAATATGCAAGTTATTGTCCTAAAAAGTGTTTGGGGACCTGGGTCCTGTCCAAGGGGACATGTATCAATGCAAAAAAAGTTTTAAAAACTGCAGTTTTTTCGGGAGCAGTGAATTTAATATTGCTAAAAGTGAAACAATAAAAGTGTAATATTACTTTAAATTTCATACCATGGGGGGGTGTAAAGTGTAAAGTCAGCTTGTGAAAAAGCGCAGGTTTCCCTGCACAAAGTGTCATTTCTGAAAGAAAAAAGTCATTTAAAACCGGCTTTGTGGCTATAATGAATTGTCGGTTCTGGCAATTCAGAGATGATTCATTCATAAAAAATAAAAATAAAAAGCGTGGGGGCCCCCCCAAATTCCATTCAGGCATTATATGGATATTAAGGGGAACCCGGCCGTCAATTAAAAAAAAAAAAATGATGTGGGGTTCCCCCCAAATATCCATACCAGGCCCTTCAGGTCTGGTGTGGATTTCAAGGGGAACTCCACCCCAAATTAAAAAAAAATGGCGTGGAGTTCCCCCAAAAATCCACACCAGACCCTTATCCGATCACGTTAACCTGGCTGGCCGCAGAAAAGAGGGGGGAACAGAGTGCGGCCCCCCTTCTCCTGAACCGCACCAGGCCACATGCCCTCACCATGTTGATGGGGACAAGGGTCTCATCCCCACAACCCTTGCCCGGTGGTTGTGGGGGTTTGCGGACAGGGGGCTTATCAGAATCTGGAAGACCCCTTTAACCACTTGTCATCTGCCCACCGTCAAATGACGGCGGGCAGAGGACTCCATTATCCTGACATCACGTCATATGACGTGATGTCCCTTTAAAGCCGCGGGCGGGGATCCCGTGCGAGTGCCCCGGCGGCAACGATCGCCGCCGGGCACACGCGATTGCTCAGTAACTGATCGGGGACGTGGAGCTCTGTATGTAAACACATAGCTGCACGTCCCTGTCAGGGAGAGAGGAGATCGATTGTGTCCCTTGTACATAGGGACACAATCGGTCACCTCCCCCAGTCACCCCCCCTCCCCCTACAGTTAGAACACTCATAGGACACACATATTGGTTAACCCCTAGTGGTTAACCCCTTCAATGCCAGTCACATTTATACAGTAACCAATGCATATTTATAGCATTGTTCACTGTATAAATGTAAATGGTCCCAAAAATTTCAGAAAAGTGTCCGAAATGTCCGCCATAACGTCGCAGTCCCAATAAAAAAATCACAGATCGCCGCCAATAATAGTAAAAAAAAAAAAAAAAAATGCCATAAACTATCCCCTATTTTGTAAATGCTATAAATTTTGCGCAAACCAATCGATAAACGCTTATTGCATTTTTTTTTACCAAAAATATGTAGAAGAATACGTATCGGCCTAAACTGAGGAAAAAAATCTTTTTTTTATATATTTTTGGGGTTATTTATTATAGCAAAAAGGAAAAAATATTGAATTCTTTTAAAAATTGACGCTCTATTTTTGTTTATAGCGTAAAAAATTAAAACCGCAGAGGTGATCAAATACCACCAAAAGAAAGCTCTATTTGTGGGAAAAAAAGGACGCCAATTTTGTTTGGGAGCCACGTCGCACGACCGCGCAATTGTCAGTTAAAGCGACGCAGTGCCGGAAGCTTATATTTTGTCTGGGCAGGAAGGGGGTGTAGGTGCACAGTAGGCAAGTGGTTAACAAAGGGGACCCCCAGATCCTGCCCCCCTAAGTGAATTGGTAATGGTGTACACTGTACCCCTACCTTTTCACGAAGGAAGTGTAAATAGTTTAAAAAAAACACACAGACACCGTAGAAAATATTCCTTTATTAATAAAAAAAAACAAATCCAGCGGTGGTAATCCACTCTCGATGCGGCTCCCTGCTCCAACGTTGTCTTCTATCCAGCGACGGATGATCTGTCCAGCGACAGGTTATCAGCAGTCTGGTCCAGCGATGAGAAGATCCATCCGTCCAGAGCGAAGCAGGCAAGCTCCTCTCTCCACTGGACACAGCCCAGCGGAATGACGCGGGGGAGCTTGACATTTCTTATATAGGGAAAGTGGCCACCCGTCACGTGACCCCGCCCCCTCTGACGCATCCTCGGCTACGTCACTGGGAAAGCCCGGTCTTTCATCCGTCGCTGGATAGAAGACAACATTGGAGCAGGGAGCCACATCGAGAGTGAATTACCACCGCTGGATTTTTTTTTTATTATTATTAATAAAGGATTTTTTTCTACGGTGTCTGTGTGTTTTTTTAAACTATTTACACTTCCTTCGTGAAATGGTACACATAGGGGGGGGCAGGATCTGGGGGTCCCCTTTGTTAAAGGGGTCTTCCAGATTCTGATAAGCCCCCCGCCCGCAGACCCCCACAACCACCGGCCAGGGTTGTGGGGATGAGGCCCTTGTCCACATCAACATGGGGACATCCTCCCCATGTTGAGGGCATGTGGCCTGGTGCAGTTCAGGAGAGGGAGGGGGCGCACTCTGTCCCCCCCTCTTTTCTGCTGCTGGCCAGGTTAACATGCTCGAATAAGGGTCTGGTGTGTATTTTTGGGGGAACTCCACGCCATTTCTTTTTAAATTTGGGGTGGAGTTCCCCTTAAAGGGTCTGGTATGGATATTTGGGGGGAACCCCACGTCATTTTTTTTTAATTGACAGCGGGGTTCCCCTTAATATCCATATCAGACCTGAAGGGCCTGTTAATGAAATTTGGGGGGACCCCCACGCTTTTTTAATTTTTTTATGAATTAATTCTCTCTGAATTTCCAGAGCCGACAATTCATTATAGCTGCAAAGCCGGTTTTAAATTACTTTTTTTCTTTCAGCAATGACACTTTGTGCAGGGACAGTTCTTTGTACGGGAAACATGCGCTTGTTCACATGCTGACTTTACACCCCCCCTAGGTATGAAATTTAAAGTAATATTACACTTTTATTGTTTCACTTTTAGCATTATTAAATTCACTGCTCCCGAAAAAACGGCCGCTTTTTAAAAAAAAAATTGCATTGATACATGTTTCCTGGGACAGGACCCAGGTCTCCAAACACTTTTTAGGACAATAACTTGCATATTAGCCTTTAAAATTAGCACTTTAGATTTCTCCCATAGACTTTAACAGGGTGTTCCACGGCTTTTCGAATTTGCCGCGAACACCCCTAATTGTTCGTTGTTCGCCGAATAGACGAACAGGCAATGTTCGAGTCGAACATGAGTTTGACTCGAACTCTAAGATCATTCCTAATACTGACACATACTACTAAATTTGTAGACACCTGGAAACGCTGCACACTGGCAATCAACCACTATACAGTACAGAAAGGTAGATACTTATTCAGCCTAAGCTCCTCCTGACTACAGTACTTTGACATGTTTTGCCCCACCCATGGGGCTTAATCATAAATTAGGCATTTCCACCTTCTGTCTTCTGAGGCCTCATACACACGACCGAGAAACTCGACAGAATCCTTTAAGAAACTTGGTGGCAGAGCTGTTCACATTGCAAGCGACTTTTAATGTTCTAAAATTATTGAATGTATCCACATAA
Source organism: Rana kukunoris (assembly GCA_029574335.1). Lineage (NCBI taxonomy): Eukaryota > Metazoa > Chordata > Amphibia > Anura > Ranidae > Rana > Rana kukunoris. The sequence goes on along the minus strand of CM056051.1, from coordinate 139,802,031 downwards.
GTTTTGTAGAGCACCAAAATCGGGGAGAAAAAAAAAAAACTTCTCACTTCTGCCTCCAACACCTCAAGGTTGGTTAGTGATATTCTTAATGAAATAAAAAAGGCAACCAAAAAATCTCTCAAACTGTATCACTAGCCACTAGAGGTCACCTTGTTGCATGCTTGGAATCCTCAGCTTACTTGCAAATTCTCTGGCCATAAATGAGCAGCGGTCAGGCAAAAGCATACATTCATTAGATGTTAATCACGGAATTGAACTTTGTGGATGAATACTTTCTACATCAATCCAGAAACTGGGATATTAGTCCAGCTCAGCAACTCAGATATTAACTCCTAAAATATTTTTTTAAATTCAGAAATCGGGCATAACTGAGTATTACAGTCGGATCATGTCGCTGCAATGCAAACTAACAACAGACATTGAGTTTATTGAGAACACAGTTGTTTTTTAATACTTTTTTTTTACCTGTAGTCATTTTTAGAGGAATCTTTGTTCTAAGCAACAGCAGCTACTATTAATTCACATTGCTCTACACATGACCGTATTTATTTATCTTTTTTTTTATTATTATTACAATGATGGAGTTAAAGGGAGGAATGGAAGAATTGTAAATTTAGAGCAATTTGTCATTTTGGACTGCTGGTAAGTTCCACCAGGTACATGACTATATGCAGAAACCTTTAGGTGTCTGTTTTACATACCTGCTTGCAGTTTACAACATGTAAGATTAACTCAGGTTCAAGTCAATGAGACTCCCTAAAGTGGTGCCCCAGACATTTTTAAGTTTATTAGAAGTCAGCAGCTACAAAAAGTGTAGCTGCTGACTTTTAACCACTTCAGCCATTTGGCTGCTCAATGACCATGCATTTTTTTTGTTGCTTTAACTGACAATTGCTCGTAGGATGATGCAAAATTCACATCCTTTTTTCGCACAAATAGAGCTTTCTTTTGGTGGTATTTGATCACCTCTGCAGGTTTTTATTTTGTGCGCTATAAACAAAAAATGAGCCACAATTTTGAAAAAAACACAATATTTTGTACTTTTTGCTATAATAAATATCCCCATTTTTTTTTAAAATAAGCAAATTTGTTCCTCAGTTTAGGCCGATATGTATTCTTCTACACATTTTTGGTAAAAAAAAAAAGCGTATATTGATTGGTTTGCGCAAAAGTTATAGCGTCTACAAAATAGGGGATAGATTTATGAAATTTTTATTATTACTATTAATATTTTTTTTTTTTTACTAGTAATAGTGGCGATCTGCTGATTTTTATCAGGACTGCGACATATGGCAGACAGATTGGACACTTTTGACACATTTTTGGAACCATTGACAATTATACAGCGATCAGTGCTATATAAATGCACTGATTCCTGTGTAAATGTCACTGGCAGGGAAGGGGATTAACCCTAGGGGGTGAGGTTCCCTTGTGTGTGTTCTAACTGTAAGAGGATGGGAGTGACTGTAGGAAATTACAGATCGTGGTTCCTAGCTAAAAGAAACACACGATCTGCCTCTCCTCTCACAGAACAGGGATGTGTGTGTTTACACACACACACACGTCTCTGTGTTTGCTCTCGTGCCTGCAATTGCACATTGCTGATGGTCATCGTGGCCATGAGCATTTGCACCTCCGCAGTGAAGCGGCCCCCCCTTAAAAGAGCCAACATACAGATATGATGGCTGGCGGGATCGTGCCGACCTGCCGGAGTAGAATGACGGTGGCTGATAGGCAAGTGGTTAATAAACAGACACTCACTGTCCCATGGTCCAGCGCTGTGGCCACCTGAAGCCTCACTCCTCTCCTGATGTGTCCCAGAAGATTGCAGGAAAGGGGAGAGGAGGATTTGCCTAGGTTGTTGCGAGAGCAGAAGTGGGGGCTGGGTACATGTCAAAACTGGGTTACCCGCTCCCCCCAAAAATAATTACATGCCAAATGTGGCATGTAAGGGGGCGAGGAGTGCTTAAAGCGGAATTCCACTTTTAGGTGAGACCCTGCTTTAAATGTTGGCAAATTAGCAGAAAAAAAGAAACTCCAAGCTGCAGCAACTTTTCCTAATTTTGAATAGCAGCAGGGGTCACCTCTAAAATGTTTCCTTGAAAAGTTATTTTCTTAAACAGCACAACTACACACCAGCATCCAGTGTTTGCAAAAGGCTTTATTGACCTAAATGATGAGGACAAGCTTTTTGAACAACACTGAATGCCGGTGTGCATTTGTACTGTTTAATGAAAGAGCTTTTCAGTCTAGTCAAGTATAGTTCTAGTTTTAATAAAAATTGTGGTGTCTCATGAGTGACACTGGAGTTCAATGTTACACAATTCTGGTTTTGAACAGCATAGTTCTAATTCCCCTTTCCAGTCCTTTGCCAATGAATAATTATTTACTAGCGATAACCTATACCTCTGTAAAATATTTAGATATTGAATAAAAATAAACAATTACAACCACATACTGATCTCTATTGTAAGGTAACTCAACACAATTATGTATGCCAATTACACTTTCAGATTCTTGCTGTGAAAAATGAACATAGATGACTAAACCAGATATTTCAAAAATGACATTTGATATTTGGATGGCATCCTAGGTAAAGTGACTTACAAAAATAAAGGAAATTTTAAAAACTGACAAAATTTCCCCTTTGTGGTTCAACACAGACTTCTGTGTTTCAACTGCCAAATGCAACTTTCCTCAATTTAAGCTCTGACATATAAGCTGCCAATTCCTAAATGTTCTGTGCATTAATAAGGTACTATGAATGAAAAGCAATACCAAGAAATATAGTGCTTGCTTTAGTTTATTTTTTATAGAAATCTCAGTAATACATTTTCTCATTTTATTTTCATGGTCAGCAATGTCAAATTGCTGAAATATACCATGTTTTCCTGGAAAAAAGATGACAAGTTTTTCTTTTATGCAGAGTTTGCATTTTTGTGTCCGTTTTGAACTCAGTTGTTCAAATTATATCAGACATAATTTTTTTAACCTTTGCTGTAGAGTAAGAATAATATATACATTTTAAATATATTATGTGTAGGAAGAAGTAAGACAAAAAAAGACTAGTGATATAAATGGACATTGCTTTAAGTTATAGTCACAGGAAAAGGCAATCTTTTTTTGGGTATAGTAATGGAACACCTCAGTAGGTCAGGTAAGGTTGTCTGATGATTGCAAATGTATCTCTGTTCTAGTATATTAATCTTCAGAGTGACCAATTTCCATTTTTTTTGAACAATCTAAAATGTTAAATAACAGTCAATAACTTTTGAACTACAGAGATTGAACACTAAATGAATTAAGGAGGTGGGAGCTGCGGTGGCTCAACGCGATTGGCACTGCGCTGACAAGCCGTTCACCTCTGCATCCAAGGGTTCGGATCCCGGTCTCGGCTGCATGTGAATAGAGTTTGGTGGTCTCAGCCACCGGCTCCCGGTGTGCTATGCGAGGTAAGCCTGCACTTAGTACGCCCACCCCCCTCCCACAAAAACCACCACACTTACACGCACTCGGAATTGGGTTAACATACACACACTTTGGCCACACAGGTCTCTAAAAAAGAGAGGCGGAAGGACTAACAGGGCTGGCTGAGCGGGCTAGATCCTCTCACTCCCTCATAGGGGAGTCCCTCTGCCCCGTTGGGCTTCAAAGTGGAGCAGGTAGGGCGGGCTGTGTAGGAGGACCACCCCACACCCGCCATTGCCACCGTGGGCATGGAGAAAGATGGCAGCTTGCCTCTGGGGGAGGTCTGCCTACTCCCAACTCCAGCAGTCCGGCTCCTCTCTCGAGTACACGCACAAAATACACTTAAAAAAAAATAATTAAGGAGGTTTAAAGCCATATTCTAGCTACAAGTTTGCTATTTACTTTTATATTAACTCCTTTTATTAACAAATTCTCAGTCACAATTTTTCATGAAGCACGTATCTGGTTTCATGTTATGATAGAAACATAGCAGAGGACCCAAATATTCATGGCCAGACAGACTGGAAAAAAATCATCAAAATGGTGGCTTAGTGGATCCAAACATGGAGAATTCCTACCATTAAATCAGTGGAAGAAGATTATTTAATATTTGCTCATCTTACATTTTAGGGCAACACTTCCTAAATATTCATATACGTTAAACTAGGTCAAGTAGATGAGTGATATTAACATAGTTTCAATGGGAGGCAAAACAAGTGAATGAAGTTACCTTACAAAGAAGAAAAAAAAGGATACATACCGTACCAGGACGAGGATAAGGAATCCTTCCATCATACTGCACCCATTTGTGATCAGGACTTTCTTTATGGGCATAGGGACCATTGAAAACTCCCCTGATATCTGCCATGCTATATACACATACAGCAGATGCTTTAAATATAGAGCTAAAAGGGAAATGGAAAAGATGTTCCAGATGTTGAGGCCAATAAAAGTATTACGCAACAGTAAAATAATAGCTCTAACCACTGGTGTATGGTTCTGTGGTTAATATAAACTTTCCTAACAAAAGACAAAATGATCATGATTTCTTATAAAATGTATCTTCCACAGTATTAGAAAAAATAGGAAACAAAGGGTTGTTCAGTATTGTATAGTTAGCCCAGTCATATATCTCACCAAAATAACATAATGGAATAACAAAGTCACTTGGTTTATGCTTGGTTTAAAGAAGACATATGGAAGGAAAGTTTTGAGCCATATTTTTTATCTACAGTTAATTAGTTAAGTGACTTACATATATATATATATTGACTCGGAAAAGTTTTTGGCCTACACATCACATAATCTTAATAGGTTATAAACATAATTGTATACAAAATCACAAAAGCATAACTACTGTAACATTTAGAAAAAGACAGCTAACCTGTCAAAAAAAAAAATTTGTTTGTGTTTCAGCTGTGATGGACTGCCTAGATAGGGACATTCTTAATTAAATGAAATCAACCAAAATAATAAACGAAGGCCAAGTGATTTCTCCACTAAGTTAAACTAATGCCTTGTACACACAATCTAGCTTTTACCCAGCCAAATCACATCAGAATTCCAACAGAATTTCTTTGGAATAAAATAGAACATGTTCTATATCTAAACTCCGACTTCATCAGAATATAAGATGGAAGAACTCGGATGGGGCGACATACGATCAGAATATCCGATGGATAAAGTCAGACAGACCGGTTTTCTCGTCAGGAAACACTCTGCTGGGAATCCCCACAGAAAAATAGAAAGCCAGGTTCTCTATTTTGTCGTTGAGATTCCCAGCTGTTTTTCCTGATGAGAAAACTGCTAGGGAGCATACACACAGCCAGGATTCCCAGCCAAATGCTCTCCTGGCAGTTTTCCTGCCGGGAAAACCGGTCATGTGTACAAGGCTTCACAAGTGTTGCAATCCCTCTTCACTTTATCCAAAAAAAAAAGTTTAGGCCTTTAGGTATACTGTAATGTATGGATTTCATTGTGATAAAAATGTCTTGGCTTTATAACCACATTACGGTGTTGTTCCCATCTAGGCTTCCCTTGTGATCCCTGTCACTTCCAATGGCTCCCCAATTGGGGCACAATTTTGCTGCGATTGTCGCCCGGTTAATCACGGTTAAATCACGCAACCAAAATCGGAACCAAATTCTGGAACTTCTTTTGGGCGACAGGCGTACCGCGATTCTGTTTGTGTGACTTTACTGCGATTTGTTGGGAAAAAATCATTGCAAAAACGTGCCCTGATTGGGATGCCATTGGAAGTGACGGGATCACAAGAACATCCTGCGATTTGTGGTAATTCGGGATCACGGACAGAATCGCGACAATTTCCTATTTGTCTCTGATTTTTTGTCAGATTATTTATTTGGAACAAGCATGCATTGGAAAGTTGGAGTGAAATAAGGACCATCATATGTGTTCCAACTAAAAAGGAAACCTTCAAATCAGCATAATACTTAGGGATTAGGGAGCTAGTATTTTCAGCATAAATCCAGCAATAACAGTCTCTATGCTGCATTGTTTTATTGGTTTACTTTAATGAACAAATAATATAATATAATTAACACAGAGTAGGAAAGAAAAAGAAAAATCTATGAATGTTAAAACAAAGGTGTCAGTAAAAAAGTAACATTAACTTTCTTTCTCAGTACCCATTTGAAAAAAAAATGGGACAATAGTTGTGTATAGAGCAAAGATGACTTTACCTATGGATTATTATACCACATGAGATATTTTTTTTTTCATTCAAATCCACATGAGATAATTAATAGTAGAATTTAAAAATGACAAATTACTTGAAAATGTTGGAACCCAGACTAGAGTAAAGCCGGCCATACATGGATCGAATGGGGGAATCAATCAATTTCATTTCCTTCCACCTATGGTGGAAGGAAATATATTCAAATTATCTATGGGCTGCCTTAGGATAAAATGGAAATATTTTGATCAAGGGAAATGTTCTGTCTGTCATTGTAGTGTCAGAAAGGTATATCCACCCCCCAAGGCCTCTTTGGGAGTGATTACATCTGAAGGACTTGTATCTTTTTTACAACCAAATAACTACATCTAAAACATCTTAGCAATGCGATTTAAATAACCAAAGACCAGTCTAATAACAATAAATTGTTAGAGCGTTGTACAACTACAAATATATAATCATTGTAATGCAACAGCAAGTTACATATTGCACTTACAGTGTGGCACAATGCTGATACATACATCAATCAGATTGTGAGCAGTGGGTAATATAGGTTCTACTAATCAGCTTTATTTTATCTACAACTAAACCTGAAATGCAATTATTCAATTATTCAAATCAATACCTTGTTGTAGTAAAAATTCCATACACAACTGGGTTCCTTTCATCTTTAGTTGGCAGCACAAATATATCCTCTGTAAAATAAAATTTTAATTGAGTGATATTAGTTTAATAGCATTAACAGTATATACATATATATATATATAATATATATATATATATATATATATATATATATATATATATATATATATATACTACTATTTAGGCATTTTAGGCAAACTCCATGCAGGTAGTGTCATGATTGGTGTTATCATTAAGCCATTGTGATTATACTTTTAACTAGTAGATTTTAGCATACACATATTTAGTGTGTTTATTATGTACGTAAATTGTGTTACTTGTTTAGTAAACTCCTTTACTACATACAAAATCAACTGTTTCTAAATAAAAGTGGATGATGGCACCTGTCATACATTATACTTTGTAGACCAGCAAAAGTTTAATGCACTACCTAAATTGAAGTAAGTATCTGCATTATAAATGCATTCACTGTAAGTGCATGGGAGCTAACACCTTCACACCTTCAATGTCAGCACCGCTCTCTGCAGCGCTTTATCTCCAAAAAACTTGTAACTTGAATGTGTTATTTCAAGTTGTACTATGTCACTATTATTATTACATTCCCCAAAAGACCCAGCGTATGTCTCTTGCCCTCTCTTGTAAAGTGTGATGTGTCCACTCAGCACAAATAGGTTTCTTACATAAATCAGACATTTAACTGAACGTAAATAATAAAACAACATGCAGAGGTCAAGTAACACTGCCTAGGCGTCAGTGTAGCAGCATGCCCCTAAACAACCCATTTAACATAAAATAAAAATAAAAGGCAAACCACTTGTGTAAATTTTTTTAACATCGCCAGTCACAGTATTTGCTACTTAATATTGAGGTCATTTGTGTTTTTTTTTTACTCCCTCTTTATATTTATATATTTTTCTCTCATATGGACTGATATATTTGGATTTATTCTTTCATTGATGATTATTTCTAAACTTTTTTTGGGTGGTAATTCAGTGAAGTTTATTGGCACTGATATGCCTTTTGCACCTTTTTGAGTTTATATTCACATTTATAGAGTTATGATATGTTTATTTTTTGGTCATAGCTTTTTTTGTTCATTATATATTTCTTTCACATCACTGTTATTACTTTTTAATTTTTTCCTACTTATGTGAGTACATTTATACCAGTACGGTTGGTTATTGTAACACAGGTTTATATATTTAGCACAGCTTTTTCTCTTTGCATAATCTTCTTAAAGCCTAGGCCATCTTTATGTAGAGCAACAATTCTTTCTTTTACAGAACCTTTAGAGAGTTATTTGCCATGAGGTGCCATGTTGAACTTCCAGTCACCAGTATGAGAGAGTGAGAGCAATAACATCACATTTATAACACACCTGCTCCCCATTCACACCTTAGAGCTTTTAACACTAACAAGTCACATGACACTGGGAGGTAAAATGGCTAATTGGGCCCAATTTGGACATTTTTAGTTAGGGGTGTACCCACTTTTGTTGTCAGAGGTTCAGACATTAATGGCTGTGTGTTGAGTTATTTTGAGAGGATAGCAAATTGACTATGTTATACAAGCTGTACACTCACTACTTTACATTAACATTTTTTTTCTATATTAAATTCCGATCGTTTGTATGCAATTTCTGATGCACAAAAATCCGACCCATGCTCAGAATCCATTTGACACATGCTCGGAATCACTGATCTTTATTTTTCTCGGCTTGTCGGAGTGTTGTACGTCACTGCGTTCTTGACGTTTGTAATTTCCGACATCATTTGTTTGACCATGTGTATGCAAGACAAGTTTGAGCCAAAATTCAGTTGAAAAAAAATCCACAGTTTTGTTTTTGGAATTACCGATTGTGTGTACGCAGCATTAGGCAGTAAAATGAGTCAAATGCCAAAGTGTGTTTGTAATGCCATGATTCTCATTGACTGAAATGTTTTGGATGTGTAATAGTGAGGCCGCATACACACAATCGAACATGTCCGCTGAAACTGGTCTGCAGACCAGTTTCAGCGGACATGTTCAATCATGTGTACAGCCTGACGGATCGTTTTCCATCGGACATGTTCGATGGTTAGTACACAAACCATCGGACCAAAATCCCCCGCATGCGCAGAATCAAGTCGACGCATGCTTGGAAGCATTAAACTTTGTTTTTTCATCATGTCGTTGTGTTCTACGTCACCGCGTTCTGGTCCGAGGGGATTTTGGTCCGATGGTGTGTACGCACATCAGACCAACAGACAATTCAGCCTGGTCTGATGAAAACGGTCCGTAGGACATGTCTGATCGTGTGTACAGGGCCTAAAAGTGTTGTTAGATGTAAATACATTTTTATCTGTTTGAATATATTGTATGTTGCCATGGCACTTTACTATATCAGCCAGGAGATGTTAGGAGACTCTTTCCTGAAGCAATGAGCTGTATGTTGTCTAAATATAGCAATCACAGCTGGAGATCAACCTGATAAAATCTAACATGCTTTATGTACATCTCCAAAAGATGAGTGATGAGGGAGATTACAAACAACTTACGCAATTCATCAAAGAATGTGTCCCCTCCGTCTGGTCCTGGAATCGAACACACCAAACGTGCTTTTAGAAATGTAGTCCATTTATTTATCAAGCTGCGCTGCCCACCAATATCATTCTAGAAGAGATGTCAAATTTTTGTATAGTGATAAGAATACAGAATCGGTAATACAGTCAAAATATGTTGATGCATGTTGGAGCTACAAGCAAGGGTTGACAAAAGTAAAAAAACCTTTGTGCCAAAGAAACAATAAATAAAGAAATCAGTGATCATCAAAAATAATTGCCAGCAGCAGTGTGAATGTGAGCTGAATGGCGTCACAATGGGTAAGAAATGGATAAACACTGTGCTTAGCTAGTATATAATCAAAACACGATGAACATAATTCGATAAAACAAAACTGTTCAAATTTGATCAAAGTTATTCAGTGACCCACCCCACTTTGTGAAATAAAGTGCTTGTTTGTGGTCAAGTTAAAGGTGCTCCAATATTCAATGTGCAGACAAAAGTGCCCCACGTGGATGTACACTCACCCTTACACTTAGACCATCTATCGCTAGAATGGTTGTTTGCACTTTGTGGAGATGTAACCCCTGGATAATGTATTCTAAGTTTTCCTGATGACGGCCGTTCCTATTGGCTGAAACGTATCAAGGTTTCGTCACATCATTGCGACCAAACATCCGCCCGGAAATCAAACACAGGGAACCAAGCCTCACCGCCAACAAGCGGCGTTCCAACGGAGACTGAGCCAGATTTATCCTATTCTGATTACATATGCTGATCACTCCGGGTGCCAGGCATAGGCACCATACAATGTGAGTGTATCATAGATGTACTACTAATTGTTTTTAATAAATTATGGTTTTACACTATGGGAGCCCCCCTCTGTTATTTCTCTCCCTCTCCATGGAGGATTATACTAAATGCAGCTGACTTAGAACACATCATACTGGGGCTACTTTATTTCCCCTGTATGATGGTCAAAGTATAAGGGTGAGTGAACATCCCTGTGGGGCTCTTCTGTCTGCACATTGAATATTGGAGCACCTTTAATTGAATACACACGAGCACTTCATTTCACAAAGTTGGACTATTCACTGGATTACTTAGTTCTAATTTAAACAGTTTTTTTATTAATTTTTTCACCGAGTGATGTTCATCGTATTTGAATTATATACTAGCTAAGCACAGTGTTTAACCATTTCTTACAAGTAAGGTTTGTTATGCTTACATTTATTGACTTTAAATGTCATCATTTGCTGCATTATTATGGATAAATATACTGTGGAGCACATAGGAGGACAGCAGGGCTGTGACCGATGTAGGGACATCCTCTGACCATGATGTCAGGGCTCAGCTGCCCTGATTATCATGGTCAGTTTACAGGGAGGAGGGTATAGCCAGGCAGAATCATCTAGGTATTACAGGTGATACAGGGGGCCAAATGACACAACACAAGCACTGTGCTATATAAAATGCTTTAAGGAAACAGGATAAAAAATTAAATGGGGTTAACAAACGCTTCAATCTTGCGTTGGATGGATGATAGCAAATCATGAATTATGATTGACAGGTAGCTACTTTTATTTTTATAGTCAGAATATAGATGTGAGACCTAATCGTTCCTATGTTGGAAGTAAGTAACCACAAAATGCATCAGTTTATCATTTTATTACATAATGATCCACATATTTCTAATAAATGTAAATATGAACAATGCTAACAGTGTACTCTATTTACTTATATTATAAAGCTGTGACATAACTGTCACCCCCGATTTTCCTTTTTTCTTGGTTAATCATTTATTTGTTCTAATAAAATAAGTAATGATACAAATCCTTTTTTGAAACAACTTTAACAAAATAATTAATGATATAAATCATTTTTAAAACAATTTCATGTATGTTGTCATTATATTTGTGGCTGAATAGTGTGCAAATACTTTCTAGGCTTCTAAGAATTGTGCACCTGAGAATGCCTTATACCAAACTGCAGCCCTTTAAAACACCTAAGGCAATGTCAGTTGTACAAGCTTATACAAGAAACCTGTCCTTTTCGTTAGCACTAAACATACACCTACATGTACTGGACTGTAATTCTTTGTTCTGTCAGCAATGGGAGTACTGCAATGTGACAGATTTATTAAACTCCTGCAATGGGACAGATTTATTAAAAAAAGAGAAAGGCGTGTGTATTGTTAGCATTCAGTGAACATCCAGCTGTTGTTTTGTTGCATGCAGTCAGCTGTGACCTACACAACTACACAACTATTCCTTTCTTATTTTTTTAAATTTTCCAAATTATAAACAACATACAAGTGTTATAACAGAGACAGAAATGCAGTCAAATGGTATACCATATGGACACATGATGTAAGGCAGGGGTGCCCAACCAGTGGCCTGGGGGCCACATGTGGCCCGCGGAGCCCTCTGATGTGGCCCGCGACCTCCTGCTCTGGGATAGAATAAAATAGAATACTGTTGTTAAAGGTAAGTTTCTTACTAATATCATAGTGTATATATGGGCATATCTGTTCTGCAGTGGTTACTGGGCTGCTTTCAAACTCATCCACTGGTGCAGAGAAGTGCACCTGTGGGTTACTTGCATTGAGCCATAGGCCTTCTGTTACCTGCTAGTTTGGTGTGCTGAGAGTAGAGTGGGCTCTATAGAGCTGAGTGGGCTGTCATCCACCCGCTCCTCTCATTGTGGCCCGCGACCGGTTACCGAGTCGCTTAAGTGGCCCTTGCTCTTCAAAAGGTAGGGTACCCCTGATGTAAGGCTTCACCAGTTCACCAATTTAGGTACAAGCAAATCAAGCTGAAAACTGAGACTCATGCTTCACCAATAAGGTCTGGATAGCCAATTATTCTCCTTTTCCACAACTGGTACCCAAAATAAAGACTGAACCATGGGAAAATACGGGGGCTTTATTAAACAATTCAGTTTTTAAAAACACTACTGCAGCCCACTTAGAATCCCCTCGGCCTCCTAGACGGCCCATATGCACTCAGCTCCAAGGTCCCTAACACATATTCTTGGCCTGCTTGGGGTCCATCCTGCAGCTAAGCCCACTTGCCCTCAGATAGGAAAGGTTAAGATGCACCCTCTTTTTAGAACACCCACTGTGTCCGGCCATACACCAACTCTGCCACCCCTTTCACTGCAACAGAACTTTACTTCTGTTCTACTTAACAGTCAAATCTCGTTCCCACTTGCAGCCCTGAAATGTTCCCAAATACACCTTACAAGTTGCTCAGATTTGCCATAATGAATAAAGTAGGGCTCAATGCCCAATGTCCCCTCTAGTCGACCCCCTACTTTATTTATTTCCATGTAACCTGTTACAAGACCACCATCTGGTCCTGCTCATTATGTAGTCCAGGGATATGCAATTAGCGGACTTCTAGCTGTAAGTTCCATCATGCCTCTGCCTCTGGGTGTCATGCTTGTGGCTGCCAGAATCTTGCTATGTCTCATGGGAGTTGTAGTTCTGCAACAGCTGGAGGTCCGCTAATTGCATATCCCTGCTGTAATCCATTGTTGGAAAATGTCCAAAAGTGCACATCATCACCTACTGTATGAACAATAATTTTTGATTGGCCGAAATTCAAATTCGCAACTACAAATCCTCATCTGACCTGCAATCGTGTCCATTCCAACACACTTACAGAGGTGGCTGCCATGTAAGCAAGTGGCTGTCTGCTGCCAGCGCTCAGCCAGCGGAATTCCAAATAAACACTTAGGCCACGTACACACAAGGAGATATGTCCGATGAATCGGTCCGACAGACCGTTTTCATCGGACATATCTCCTGGGAGATTTTTGTTTGATCTGTGTACACACGATCAAACCAAAATCCCTGCAGACAGACAGCACAGTGACGTGGCGGTGAAGTTCAGGCCGCCATGTCACCACTCCAGGAAGTAAAATACTTCCACGGAGTGCATTCGGCGCATGCGGGAGATTTTTGTCCGCTGGTTAGGCGTACTAACCAGCGGACATGTCGGACGGACGGGTTTCAGCAGACAGATTTTAAAGCATGCTTTAAAATTTGTTTGCTGGAAAAACCTGTCTGCTCGCCCGTACACATAATCGAATTTGTCTGCTGAAACGGTCCGTCGGACCGGTTTCAGCAGATAAATTTGATCGTGTGTACGCGGCCTTACCAAAACAGAGAGAACTACTGTATCCGTCAGAATAAGAATTAACGTAAATGAGGATCTAAGCTCTTTTGTGACTTGGCTCTGGTTTCCTGCATCTGTAGGAAATCCCTCCCAGACTCCCACTCTGTACAAGTCTGTAAAGCACATCACACCTTGGGACATAATGCCATATGTTTTAATGTATTTTGTTAAATACATTTTTTATCATACGTGGCTTACATGTCAGTATCGCTTTATACCTAAATACAGCATTGAAGAATTCAGACATATTGTTTTTTTCCTTACACCTGATAGCTCATTACTATAAATATTTTATAGCAGAAAGCACAATATTACCATCATTGTTTATTGACTGTATTCATTCCAGACAAATGGACAGAGTGGAAAAACCTTGGCAGTTAAAGACGTAATAAGTGAATTTATGGTTACTTTCATACTGTCATTCAAATACCAATAAATTAAACATCTGTGATAAAAACATGTTCTACAGTATATGAATTATCTTCATGATCCAAATTTTTTGGAAAACACGCATCTTTAGGAACGTGAAGCGTCTCAATCTGAATCACTATAGACAAACATATTTTATACAGTTCATAAACATACTCTGTTCACCTTGCATACCATTGCAATCACGCTATCAAAATACTGCTCTGGCTATAAATCAAGTACTGTTTTACTTAAATGTGTTTTTCATTGAAGTAGAAAATGCAACAGTAAAAAAAGTCACTTCAGTATTTCTTTAGGTTACCAACACTACAAATTTATATTTTCTTTCTCTATTCTACTTTTTAATTACCCCCCCATTCTAGAAAGAAGCATTCTCAGTTTTACTAACTCATTGTAATGGCAACATGGAAAAAATGACATCAACGGATTTTAGGCTTACAATAGGAATAATCAGTATTCACAGCAATTTTTTAACGTTGAACTTCAGGATTAAGCTTACTTTTCTGTAATTGTTCCCTGTCCCTTTGCACATTTCGAATCTTACTTTTTCTTATTTTTTGCTGTTTGTGACCTCACCGCTCAAAGCCACCATTTTTGGTATAGCTGGATATATGGAAAAGTTCCAAAGAGGAACTGCACATCACATTCAATGTGATGTCAAAGACAATTACATTTCCCATAAGTCATTTGCATGGCTGCCAATGAATGATTGTGGGCAGGGCATGATCAGGTGATCTTCTGACTGGACCCCCCACTGAAAGCATCATGATGTAATTAGTGTTGAATTAACAGACCTACAAACTGGTACTGGCTTCATTGGGAGATTTAGTTTTAAAAAAAAAACATAAGATTTCTCTCAATACAGAATTATACCAACCTATAATGAATTTAATGAGACACTATTCCAATGCCTGAAGGGTCATGCTTGTGTATTCCCCTGCCATACTAGTTAAAGCTCACATAGGCATCAGCACTGTGGCATTGCTTTAGAAAGATTCTCAAAAATACCCCTATCCCCCAAAAAGCAGTGCATATTCCTCAGGAATCCAGGACATGGTGTTAAAGTGGGGTAGAGGTTTATTTACCACTTACTTGCACTTCAATTTGGGGTTAACCTAGCCCGCCTGCCTATGGACTCCAATAAAGGAAATCCAGCCCCAAAGAAGGGGAAATGTTTTTTATGACCTTACATGATATCTCTATTTATCCTTAAAGTTAAACTGCCTCCTTCCACGGCTGAAAGATATCCAGCATTGTCTAGCGCTTTTTTTCCCCAGCCTGACTGACCCTTTCATTCAATGAATTTCAATCCAATTCTCAGTCAAGGGGGCTTAGTATTGCACTTGGGCATTACCACGGCTTCCTATTTTCAGGAAGCTATAAACAGCTCTCTGGCCCTTCCCACTAGTCGTGATTAGTCTGCATTGTATAAAGAAGGAAAGAGATTTAGTGAAGCTATCTCTAGATCTAAAATAAGCTATGCAATTAAAATGGACAGGTTTTATTTAATAATGTCATAAGCATGTCTCATGTTGATGAGAAGGAACCAGGGAAAAGTTAAACTTCAGCTTTCACATTGAAAAACACAGATTACCCTTGCCTTCAGCATAACTTAATCAGTCCTGTAATGACACAAAATCTTGGGAGTACAGTAGCACGCTGTTATTTTTGAATTACTAAAATTAAGGAATATAAAGGATTGCAAATGCAATTAACTAAAACAGTGCACTGCAAATGATGGTTAATGCTGTCATTAAAAGATTAGCTTTTCCAAAGCATTCAAAAATTGTAATCTCCAAATATATGGTTTGTGTTGTAAAGTAAAGTATCACGCAAACCATTGGTGCTATATGAATCCGGTATAATAATATGGTTACATTTTTGGAACATCTGACCCATAACAGACTTTCTTGGCCATGTATAGATGCTTTAAGACCGCTTTACGCAAACACACAGAGAAAAGGATCAACTGTAAGTATAGCATAAAATAAAGCACTTAAGAAATGGAAAAAAACATTGCTTCCCTTTTAGTTTCAGAATGCTATGTTATAAAGGCATTTTAAAGGATTATTATGGGTATTCTGGTTTGTCCTTGAATCTGCCTTACAGAAAGGAAGTCAAGGAAACTTTAATATAATTTAGACACTACAATGATAAGCCGCTATTTTGTTTGGATTTCACAAACTATTCATTATTGCTTTAGTTTATCATGTTATACTCCCCAAAGAAGCCAGAACTATTCTCTGAAATGATCACAGCAATAAATATTACTTTTAGAATTTAATATACGGCATGCCTATTCATATTATGGAGGATTTTGGAAACCTACACCTTGCACGGGAGATAAGTAGAACAAAGGGAACATTGTTGAATTTAGAGATAAAGATGCAGCTTTCTGCAAGCAGCAGAACAGGAAGGTAGGGAGACTTGGTCGTCATTAATTACCTATGAATTTAAAAAACATTGTGCACAACTTCAAGCTGAACTCTGACAAAAAAGTATATATATATATATATATATATATATATATATATATATATTCCTGAAAAAAACTGTTAAGGATATAAGTCTGCCTTGTGTTCACCAAATGTCTGCTGAAAACCCAGTTATTATTGTACTGCACATTTAGTAGACGTTGCAAAAAGTAGAGCTGTAGGGTGACCTCACACATAGCAAAACAGAGACCAGCCAGGCACACAGCGAACCTCTGGAAGGGAGCCCTGGGACATTGCTGCTGTCACTGTACTGGGCTGCATGGATGGAGGGATGCAACTAACCCTTTTTGTGGGCACTTGGGGGATGAGAGTGGGTAACCCCTGGCAAAGCTTTTCTCAATGGAATTAGTATGCAGTGCAGCCAATCAGACATCCTTCTTCTGGGTGCTAGGAGTGTGGGCATAGGAGGTCTGTACATGGCACCTGCCCCTTGGACTGTGTATGTCTGTATATGGGGAGCTGTGGGAATAGACTGTGTGTGATTTGTATTGCATGGAGTCTGCACAGTGAACAGTCTATATAGGACGTGTATGGTGGGCATAGTCAGTGGCGTATCATCCGGCCACTGTGATCTTACACACAATGCACACATGGAGGAGCTGCTGCTGCTCCACTTGCGCTTCTAAATGTCCCCCCTCCTTGCTTTTGCTTCTCCTTTCCTCCACCACCGATGCCATGTGACTTCTCTGCAGCTGTTGACTCCTTGTCGTTTCCACCAATTTGGAGCGCCGCAGTTTAACTACAATAATAGATCCCCCACTGCTCCGACCCCATACTGAACCCCCTCACGATGACCAGTGCCCCCTCTCTGTAGCACTGCTGGCCGGCCAGCTTCAACTACTGCAGGGGAGCTTCAGGCCAGGCAATCCAAATCTGTAAAAGTATCCTCTTTCCTCCACAGCACTCTAGCACTCCCTGTACTGGGCTCCCCACACACCACCTCCCTGTCCTAACAGCTGTAGCTGCTGCTGCGGTGGAAAATCGGTGCAGCTGCTGGAGATGGAGAGTGGGGGGCTGGTAAACATGCCATGTTTACAAGCCCCTTCCCAGATGAACACAGTGAACGATCGGTACCGATTGCTCCTGTGTTCATTCATTACTGAAGCACAGTGAACTGTTTACTATGCCTCAGTGTGTAAATCAATAGGAGCCTCTGTTTAGAGACTTCTATTCATTTACAGGCAGTACAGAATGCTGCCGGTTGGAGCCATTCCAGGCTCCCTAATGGGACAGGAGAGCCTGGGAAAGTCGACAGCAATGAGGGGGGGCACCCAATTTTGCTGCCTGTAGAAGTGATAGAGTGGGTGTACAGTGACTCAAACCACTCCAACAAGAAACTGCATTGCCTCCTGAAAAATTTGATACCTGGAGATATTTCCAGTACCTACAGGTAAGCCTTATTATTTGGTTATAGAGGGTGTACAACCACTTTTAGGCCGCGTACACACGACTAAACAAATCCGATGAAAACCAAAATCCCCGTGGACAGACAGCGCGGTGGACGTGGCGGTGACGTTGACGCCGCCACGTCACCACTCCAGGAAGTAAAATACCTAAGAGTTTCAGACTTGGTGGCATATACTTTCACATATTTGGACATTCGTTAGCCTAGCCAAATCTGAACACTTTGATTATTTCACACCTATTTCAAACTACAAAAACCTTTGGGGTATAGTAGCTATCATCATCAGCATGCTTTAAAACTTGTCTGCTGGAAACCTGTCCATCCGACATGTCCGCTGGTTAGTACGCCTAACCAGCGGACATGTCGGACAGACAGGTTTCCAGCAGACAAGTTTTAAAGCATGCTTTAAAACTTGTCTGCTGGAAAAACCTGTCTGCTCGCCCGTACACACGATCGAATCTGTCTGCTGAAACGGTCCGTCAGACCGGTTTCAGCAGATAAATTTGATCGTGTGTATGCGGCCTAATACATTAATTCACCTAATTGTGCATAGAACACTAGAATAATAAATGGAAAAAAGCTATCATTATTAAACACTGAGGTTATTCCTCATTCTTTTTTTTTTAAAGAAACATACTTTGTAGACACATTCTGGAAAGGATGGGAGTGGAGGCGGTTGGTTATGGTTAAACAAGAAAAAGATAACTTGTCATTTTTAGTCTGTCTTGACCAACATAGTGTATATATTTTAGCATTCCACTGCATAGGAATAATAAGCATATAATTAACTGGAGCACTAAAAAAAATAATATCAAATGCTAAAGGCATCAAGTTTAGTCTATAACTAGTTGGACTTGAAAAGTACATTTCTGGGCAGAAGTTTGAAAATGTGGTATATACCTGGCAGGGAAGAAAGGATACACTTTAAACAATACACATATTTGGCAGTGATAATATTTTGACTCCCTAGCCAGTGGCACTATCACGTCCTCGCTAAACTGTGATTCCCAACAGCAATTGGACTATTAGATATAATCATATCATATCTACCAAATCCAAAATGTACAATCTCACCTGTCTGTGCTTATATGTACCCACTTAAAAGTAATAAATTGTATGATAGACATACCACACAAACGTAAATTAAATCTTTATAATACTTTATATAATTATGTATATACAAA